>CM071949.1:870000-1275000 GCA_036784905.1 Acrossocheilus fasciatus | reverse complement strand
ATACAAGTGTTTCGTGCTTAACCAGGGTTATTATAGTTAACTAAGGGGGTGTTACATGACACCGTTTTCAACTAAAAAATGAAAAATGATGCATATGTTATTATGCATTTTAGCCATTCATTGAAAATGGGTTTCAAAGTTTTTGAAAACAATACCGTTATCTTCTTATAAACTACAAAAACGCATATTTGTGAAAAGGTAATGTCATGCACATGCATATTACATGTTCGGTCTATAGGTATGTGCACAAGCGCAAAGTGTTTCTTTACAAAACGACATCGCCAACTACTGGCCAGGCATGCGTAATACAGCGTTTCTGTGTGAACGGATTTGTTTTGACAAAGTTCTCATCTGTTTGCAAAATTTTTCAAAACTTCAAAGGAAAACTTGTTTGTTTTTACAGAAAACGTAGTTGCATCACTGTCATGTAAACATATCCTAAACTAAAACTAAAGCAATTTCCGTTACAGGAAGTCAAATAAACATTAACTAAAATTAAAATTAAATTAAAATTAATCTTATTTCAGCTAGTTGCCAAAGCAACATTTATAATTTTTCATTTATAATGTACTAAAATAACTAAAACTTCAGACATATTTATAAAAAAAATAATAATAATAAAAATAACAAGCACAAAAAAATTAAAATAAAATTAAAATGAAAATGTAAAATACAAAAATTAAAAATAATAGTATCTCAATTATACTAAATGAACACTGGGTTCAACAAATAAATTAACGCAACAGTTTGCATCAATCTTTTCCACTTTGACAACTTCTAATGAAATGTTCAACCAACAAAATAGAGGAACTTATTTTTTATTTATTTTTTTAAGTTGATTAAAAATGAAGTTAGTCCAACTAATTTCAATATAATTGAGTGGTGGCTTTAGAGCCAGTTCATCTCATCTATACCAGTTTATATCAACATCTAGAATAGCACATGATGAATGTAATTTATTTAACTATAGGTTGTATTAAGTTTTAACAACCTATTAAAACATTTATTTATTTTTTTTGGTTTAAATGACATGCAATATTACGTTGATGTAATGATCGACTTTATTATAACTCATCAAATTAATGTTTGCAACTTAAAAAGGTTTAATTAAAGGTTAACACTGAATTAGAATTTTTAACTTACAACCATGCATTTATTTAAGTTGTGCTGCCCTGAATTTCTTCTTAGAGTGTAGTTTATAAATGACAGCTCTGCTCATATAATACTACAGTTAATAATAACGTGTTGTGAAACGATCAGCTCTGTCTAAGCATGGAGGCGCTGGTCATCTGGCCGAGAGGAACTACGAGTCTCAGAGCACCATACGAGCCGACAGTCGAGCAGGAGACGACGATCTGGACGAGCTGGTCAGCGTTATGATGACCCCCAAAGGAACCAACCGGCTGCATGTTCCTCAGGTCCGCATTATAAACGCTCAGGTACTGAAAATGTTATACAAGTTTCTTTAACGGCTGTGGAAATGTGGCTTGTTGCTTCTCTATCAAGGTTTGTGTGAATTAAAAAAAAATTCAAATTGTAAAACAGTGCAGAAGTGAAAGAAAAATTCCACAATACTATGATTTACAGTTTGTTTGTTTGTTTTTCCAATTGCTAGCTTATACACATATTTTCAAAACTTTGCCTCTTTTTTTTTTCTCTCAAAACTTTACACACAAATCCAATAATTGCACACAAAATCCAAAATGCCTCACATCTCTTGCATTCAAAATATCACAAACACATCTCAAAAGCAAACATTTTCAAACACTTTTGCCATAATATTAATTCCTGTTAGTTGCATAAAGAACTGTGTGGTGTGGTGTGTTTTATTAAATTGAAAACATTGAGTCAAAGGCTGAGAATCAGTGTAAGGTTTTGCAGATTTGGTGTGTGTTTCTGCTGTTTGAGTGACAGCTTTCAGAAACTGTGTGACAAGTGAAGATTTTGTGTGTAAGCTGTTGAAAAAAAAAAAAAAGAAACAATATAATTTGAATACAATTCAAAAAGGTAAGGACATTTATAATGTTTAAAACATATCCATTTCAAATAAATACTTTATATTCATCAAAGATTCCCGTAAATGTGTGATGCTTATAGGAGTGAAAGAGAGACTGATAGTTGTGTGTTTTGTCTGGTTTTTGTGTATCAGGATGATTACTCCAGGTCAGCGTCTCTGATCAGCCTGAGACCTGAAGAGATTACTGTGACGCTTCAGAAATCTGGAGGGAGTCTGGGCATCGGGATCGCTGTAAGCTTTATACTTTCATAGGTTTTGAGACTAAATATTGAGGGTTCGTGCAAATTTTGAAATAAAATAAAAAATATATAAATTCAGTTAGACAACCTTTTAAAAATAAAGAAATAAAAAAAAATAAAAAAAATAAATAAATAAAAGTATATTTTCCAAGCGTAGTAAGTATTCTAATATCAGTATACTTCTGTGTGTACTATTTAAAAACTCCTTGGGACTAAATTGGCTCACCTTTTAGTTTATAAAAGTATATTTAGTAGAACTAAGTGTACTTTAAGTGTTTATTTAGCATTGCAACTATACTTATACAAAATGTACTTTTTTAAACAAAAAAAAAGGGTTATAAGTAAATACTTACTTAAATTTAACAGTATAACTTGTAATATAGTTGTGATAAATTATATTACATAAGTAATACTTTATTATAAGTTCTGTACAGTAAGTTTACTACTGGTACACTTTTGGGCCAAAAATTGGGCCAACTTACTCCAAAGAAGTACTACAAGTATGGGTTACACTTTATTTCGATAGTCCACTTTAGACATTCTACTAACTATAAGTAACTTTGTAACTACATGTCAACTAATTCTCATTAATTTGTAACTACATGTCTACTAACTCTCAGTAGGGTAGGTTTAGGGTTAGTAGAATAAGTTGACATGTATTTGCAAAGTTTCTGATAGTCAGTATGTTGTATGTTGTGGACCCATAAAAATAAAGTGTTAGAAGATATTAAACAGAGAGTCTACTAATACTCTAATGACTGCTAGTTGACATGTAGTTGCAAAGTTACTTACTGTTAGTAGAATATCTAAAGTGGACTATCGAAATAAAGTGTTACCCAAGTATGTTACTGGTGCATTGATCTTCCTACATAGGAAAATGTACTATGTTATCTTAATAATATGAGATAAGGGAAGCTATTCTACTCCAAAGCTGACTCGTTACTGTAAACGTCACTGTAAAAAATCAGAAGTTGAGAAAACTTAAAAGTTTAAGGCAACCAGCGTCAGCAGATTTTTGAGTTTTCTCAACTTCTTGTATTCAGTTTATACAGTTAATAACTCAAAATCTCCTACAAAAATAAGTTGAGAAAACTCAAAAAAAATCTGCTGAAGCTGGTTGCCTTAAACTTTTAAGTTTTCTCAACTTTTGATTTTTTACAGAGTTGAACAGTTTATCAGTTAATATGTAAAACATATGTTGGAGTACTGCGTACAAACTATTACTCCGTCAAAAGACCGGCATTTTCTTAAGTATATCTCAGTGAAAAGATTAAGTACACTTAAACTTTTCTGCCGTATAATCCAGCAAAGTATACGGCAAACTTATAAGGGAAGAAAACCTTAGCATTACCAATAAATTCTGAGTTATCTGTTGTATGTCCGCTGCTTTGTCAGCGTCACAGGGTCAGTGTATCACTGACGGTCAAAGAGAATCGGCAGCCAAAGGTTAAAGAGGAAGAGCGGTCACATGACTACAGCGAAGCGGGAATCACAGCCTAAATACAGGCTACGGCTAATCTCTCCAAATGAGGTTAAGCAGCTTGAGAGGCATTCGGACGAAACGTCACATCAGACACAAAAACCAATGATGAATCCATTATTCTGTGCTGAAAACAACTACGTTTTGAATCATTAAAAAAAAAAGGGTATTTGTTATTAGAAAAATAAACATTTTCGTTATGAACTTGATGTAATGTCTCCTGACACTTAATTGCATTATATTACATTAAAATGTATTAGTTTTAATTTATATTAAATGCATTTTGTTTAACTTAAGAGTATTTTTGACCCACTTCGGGACTTCACTACATTTTTTTTATTAATCACTTCTATTGTCTTTGAAATATAGTTATATAATAATATAGTAATAATAGGTTAATATAGTAATATAGCCGCTGGCGCACATTTATGATAAACTAATATATATATATATATATATATCATTTCTGTTGAATCTAATATGTCATGTATTTATGTAATTACACATTTTAATGATGAAGTTGCAGTTTAGTAAAATTAAAAATTATCTTTAAATGTAATATCAAGCAGCACACTTCAGTTAAAATTATCAAGTATTTTACGTGCTTTTAAGTATGTTGTGCATCAAAATAAGCATACTTCCTTATTAGAGCACGACAAAAGATTATTAAAGCAAAATGATTTAAATGTAAAATTTTTAATTTGACTCTTCAGTGTAAGTATACTAAGTGCGTTAAAAAAAAAAAAACATTAAAAAGTGACCTTTTATTTGATTAATATTATATTATCTACAAATAGTTTTTTACCGTTTTTTTTCAACTGCTTGCACACATTTTCAAAACTTTGCCTCTTTTTTCCAAACTTTACACACAAATCCAAGAATGGCACACACAAAATACAAAATGCATCGCATTTCTTGCAAAATGAAGCACTGCATTCAAAATATCACAAACACATCTCAAAAGCAAACATTTGCAAACACCTTTGCCGTAATATTAATCCCTGTTAGTTACATAGATAATTGTGTGTTTTATGAAATTGAAAACATTGAGGCAAAGGTCTGGTTTTGCAGATTTGGTGTGTGCTTCTGCTGTTTGAGTGACAGCTTTCAGAAATTATGTGACAAGTATAGATTTTGTGTGCAAGCAGTTGAAAAAAAACTGTAAAAATATACTTTTAACATTTGAAGTACACTACAGGTGCACATTCAATACAATTAAGCACACTTCTTTCCACAGGGGTCACTTTCTTATTAAATAAAGACGTGATAAAAAAGAGAACGTTGTTTAACTGTTGTATAATGTATGAGTGTTGTAGGCTATAACTCTGTATCTTGATGTTTGAATGCACAGGGAGGAGTGAATACAGGCCTCCGTTACGGAGGGGTTTACATCAAGAGTCTGGTAGCTGGAGGAGCGGCTGAACGAGACGGACGTATCCAGACAGGTAAGTGTTCCCACAGGTGTGATGGACTGTGCACTCATCCTTCTCCTTCAGTTCAGTAAATGAGTCAGTTTGATTGAGTCACGACGATTGTGTGTGTGTGTGTGTGTGTGTGTGTGTGTGTGTGTGTGTGTGTGTGTGTGTGTGTGTGTGTGTGTGTGTGTGTGTGTGTGTGTGTGTGTGTGTGTGTGTGTGTGTGTGTGTGTGTCAGGAGACCGGCTGTTGGAAGTGGATGGCACCAGACTGCAGGGATTCACAGATCAGCAGGCGGCTGAATGTTTGGCAAGAACAGGAGAGGTAATCTGTCTCTCTCTCTATCTCTCTCTCTCTCTCTCTATCTCTCTCTCTCTATCTCTCTCTCTCTATCTATCTCTCTCTCTCTATCTCTCTCTCTCTATCTATCTCTCTCTCTCTATCTCTCTCTCTCTCTCATGGCAACTACACACTAGTCCCATCTTTACATAATCAGCTGTAATCTCTTCTCACTTCTAGCAATTAAATTATTGCGTACTGATCTTAGATTTTGTCTATTTAAAATCAGAAAATAACCTTATAAAGCCCACAGTATACAGTATTTGGTAAACACATTTCTAATGATAAGCATGATGTGAACTTTGCTGCTCCGTGCTAATCTACTCCATGTCTTCTGCCGTGTGACTAGTTTAGAGTGTTTTATCCAGCATAAGCTATTTTAGTGTAATTGTAGAAAATTGCTTCATGTGTCTTCTTGCTGCCAAATCTTTACTGATTTTTATCAAGTAAATGTAAGAATATCTTTCATATTGTTAGAAATGTTTAAAGATGAACACTTACATGGCAGTTTACTTGATTTTTCTAAAAAAAAAAAAAAAATGTTATATGGATAATCGTGTCAGACTTTTGAGGAGCGTTTATTTGTTCATGTCTCAATCATCATTGGATTGCATTGCATTATATGTTTTGATCATTTAAATCTCATTTTACTAAGATATATTATTGGAGATATAGAGTGATGACTGATATATTATTTTATGTCAGTATCTGCTCTACTGTTATAAAGATCTCATTGATTTACATTTCATCATATAAATATCAGCATCTGCACCAAATTGCATTTTTATTTTTTTTTTTGCTGAGTTTGAATCTCTGATTAAAACTGAGCTGTTTTTTTCAACCCCGATCTCATGAAAGTGCGTATAAATAGTACGCCAAATAAAAACAAAAACTCGTGGTATTGATACGCAAAAATTGACTTTGGCGTGTATATGCCACGCGATGGGTAGGATTAGGGTTGTGGGGTAGATGTGTATCATATGCTCGCCAACAAATTTTGTATCATATGCACCTGAAAACTGCATATTATATGCAGGCCAAATACACGTGTATCATATGCATGCCAGAGTCAATTTTTCCGCATCAATACCACAAGTTTTTTGTTTATTTGGCATTCTATTTATACGCATTTTCATGAGACCGGGCTCATTTTTTCCTCCATATTCTCACTGTATCAGACTATATAAGCCATAAAATCCTGATGCATCAAATATGATACTTATGAAAAATCACATAGGCATGTGATGGCAATAGGCAATGTTCCATTTAAAAATATTTTTCTGGCTATTACAGTTTTTTTTTTTTCAACTGTTTACACACATTTTCAAAACTTTACACGCAAATCCAAGAATTGCACAAACAAAATACAAAATGCCTCACATCTCTTGCAAACTGAATTGCATTCAAAATATCACAAACACTCAAAACATCTCAAAAGCAAACATTTGCAAACACCTTTGCTGTAATGTTAATTCCTGTTAGATTTTTGTGTGTTACATAGATAATTGTGTGTTGTGTTTTGCAAAAAGTGTTTTATGAAATTGAAAAGTCAAAGGCTGGGAATTAGTGTCTGGTTTTGCAGATTTGGTGTGTGCTTCTGCTGTTTGAGTGACAGCTTTCAGAAACTGTGTGACAAGTAATGATTCTGTGTATTGCATATGTTAAGCCAGGCTCCAGCTGAACTGATATTCGTGCTAATATCTGATCGCTGTCAGGTGGTGAGTCTGGTGCTGGAGCGAGACGGAGGCTCTGTTAACCCCGCGTTACAGGACACACTCACCGTCCGCATGCCCAGTCCTGCAGGGTCAGGGACGAGGAACAGCTGCCCAGCCATCACCATGACCAGACCCTTCGGCCACAAGCCCAGAGACTACAGCTTCGTGTCGGACGGTAATGAAAAGATCTTAGTTAGAAAAGCACCATGAACTGCAGAACTCGCTAACATCTAAGGATAAATTTTGTTAATATGAGCAGGTGAGAAAATAAACATTCTGGTGTGAGAAGTTTCTTTGCATTCTTAAAAAAAAAAAAAAAAAAACATTAAAATGCATGTTATTAGCATGATTTGCATCTTGCTAGCATGTTGTTAGCATGTTTTTAACAAGCTGTCTAGGATAGTCATTAAGCTTTGCTAGTGACAAGTTTGCCGCCCCCTTCTCCAGAAAAGGACTGTGCCTTTACAGCTCGAACCTCAGATACTCTGCTAAAAAAATATCTGTTTGGTTTTGATTCAATTCAATTCAAGTTTATTTGTGTAGCGCTTTTCACGATACAAATCATTGCAAAGCAGCTTTACAGAACATTTTAAGTTTCTACATTATATTTAGGAGTAGGTTATTAGTGGTGACTATGGCAGAAATGTAGAGTAAAAAATCATGCAGTTAGCTACACATTACATGTAATCAAACAGACAGTGAACACTATTAACTGCAATGATTATATGTTGGGATTAAACTTTGCGATTGAGATTAAACGTTGCTATTAAGCAAAAATTTGTAGTTTTATATGTTGTATTATCATGTCTATCGCGCTGAAATCATGTGTTTTAAACCAAATTAGTTTAAACTTCTGATATATGGTTTTCTGAGTGCACACAACTGAAGCACTTGCACAGAAAGCGGCTGTCACATGGCATGTGAGTACTAAACTAAGCTCTCTTTCATGTCTTATTGTGCTTAAACTGTCAAATACACACAGGTTTATGTTAAAAACACACAGCCCTCATCACTATTCAAACCTTGCTTTGATTAACTTATTAGGATTAGGTTTCGTTGCAAAATTGATCTTAAAATCTTTGAATCAATGGAAAGTCAGGGGGCGCCAAAATGCGTGAAGTTTTTTTTTTTTTTTTTTTAACTATTTATTTTTTTATTACCAATACTACTTCAGTACTATGAATTTAAAATATTACAAAAAAGCGATTGTCCTACAAAAACATGGTTTCATAAGGCGAAAGAAGGTTCTTTAGATTATAAAAAGGTAAGAAAAAGATGGTTCTTTAAAATACCTTTGACTGAATCGTTCTTTGTAGAACCAAAAATGCTTCTTCTATGGCATCGCTGTGAAGAACCTTTTAAGCACCTTTATTTTTAAGAGTGTAGATGAGGTAAAACTTTGTGAACAAACTTTATGTTGGCCTAGTCTAAGCCTAGTCTAAAAGTTTAAAACAGGTTAATAACAATGTCTGTAGTTCCAGAGATCCGAGATTTTTTGTGTCACATAACACATTTTAATAATATTTTTATGCTATAGTTGTGTAGTATTTGGGTATTTATGGTATTTTTAATTTGAATTGGCTAATTTAGTGAGGTCTGTATATAACAGGGCTTATTAAAATAGCAACATTTTATGTCAAATTCAATGACAATGACGGTGAAGATTTTCCACAATATGACTTTAATTATAATCCACACAAAATAATTCAGGGTGGCAGAAACACTAGTAACACAAACAATCACCAACAGCAACTGAACAGAAAAGAGTACTTTAAATAGTGCAGCTGACAAGGGACAAACAGGTGATGGGAGTTAACTAATAATGACTAACGGGCAAATTACTAACGGGCTAAACCAAACAGGAACAAAACCATATAAGGAAAACCAGGAACAGGCAAACGTAACAGAAAAGGACAAAACTAAAGTTCATACTCCTAACAGTACTCCCCCCTCCCGGAAGGCGCGTCCCGCGCCGTAACAGTTCCACCAGGGAGGGGGTGGGGGCGGGCGCCCTGGAGGCTGGTGCAGGACTGGGATAAAGAAGGCCTCCAAGATGGATCAGGCAGTTCAGGGAGCCATGGCGGAGCAGGGAGCTCAGGGGACCATGGCGGAGCAACTTCTCGGCCCCGCCACTATGGTCACGGATATATGCCCCCAAAACTTTTTTGTGGGGAAATTCAGGTCTTTATGTGCCCGGAGGGAGTCTGAACGGCGCTCAGGAGGAGCGGAGCTGGTTAACTTGGGGGACTCGGGAGACAAAGGAAAGCTGGACGGGATCAGCGGAGACGAAGGAGACCCAGGAGAGCTTTCTTGAGCTGACTCTGGGGTGAGGATGGGAGCCGAGAACTCTAAGGATAGCGCCATATCCAGGAGCTCTGAGATGCACGCTGGAGTGGACTCAGGGGCTGGAGTCAACACTGGAGCAGACTCAGGGGCTGGAGTCAACACTGGAGCAGACTCAGGGGCTGGAGTCAACACTGGAGCAGACTCAGGGGATGGGAGCCGACACTGAAGCGGACTCAGGGGCTGGAGCTGACACTGGAGCGAACTCTGGGGCTGGTATGAGGGCTGAGAGCAGTCTTTTTCTCCTCAGATTCCTCTTCTGGTTAGATGTGAGGGAGGCAGCTGCTGTCAGCTGAGGGCTTGAGTGAACAGCGGCCGGTGGGCTTGACTTCGGCGCGGCCGGTGGGCTTGAGTCAGCGGCGGGCGGCGGGCTTGAGACATCCACATGTGATGACCCCGGGCTGTACTCCGCTTCATCCACAGTGAAAGCTGATCCGGTGATCCACAGCGCGAAGTTGATGTAGTTCCTCAGCGACCAGCACGGATCAGCTCTGGGCATGACAAAGTGGATATCGTCCTCCAGCCCGCACCAGAATCCCTCCATCAAGGTGAGGTTATTACATGTGGCGAGATGGCATTTGTCCACATACTCCCGCACATAATCCTCCAGGGTCTCGCCCGTTCTGAAAAATGAAGATTGTAGCCCCTGAAGAGCTATGAACAAAACTGTATTAATTTTGTGCGGGAATACCAGATGTCATTTTTCTTGCTGTTTGTGTCTAATTTATAATGTGACTTAGGCAGCATCTACAGGTGCATCTCAATAAATTAGAATGTTGTGGAGAAGTTCATTTCAGTAATTGTCAAATTGTGAAACTCGTGTATTAAATAAATTCAGTGCACACAGACTGAAGTAGTTTAAGTCTTTGGTTCTTTTAATTGTGATGATTTTGGCTCACATTTAACAAAAACCCACCAATTCACTCTCAACAAATTAGAATACTTCATAAGACCAATAAAAAAACATTTTAGTGAATCGTTGGTCTTCTGGAAAGTATGTTCATTTACTGTATATGTACTCAATACTTGGTAGGGGCTCCTTTTGCTTTAATTACTGCCTCAGTTCGGCGTGGCATGGAGGTGATCAGTTTGTGGCACTGCTGAGGTGGTCTGGAAGCCCAGGTTTCTTTGACAGTGGCCTTCAGCTCATCTGCATTTTGTGGTCTCTTGTTTCTCATTTTCCTCTCGACAAGAGGATCAGGTCTGGTGAGTTTGCTGGCCAGTCAAGCACACCAACATCATGGTCATTTAACCAACTTTTAGTGCTTTTGGCAGTGTGGGCAGGTGCCAAATCCTGCTGGAAAATGAAATCAGCATCTTTAAAAAGCTGGTCAGCAGAAGGAAGCATGGAGTGCTCCAAAATGTCTTGGTAAACGGGTGCAGTGACTTTGGTTTTCAAAAAACACAATGGACCAACACCAGCAGATGACATTGAACCCCAAATCATCACAGACTGTGGAAACTTAACACTGAACTTCAAGCAGCTTGGGCTATGAGCTTCTCCACCCTTCCTCCAGACTCTAGGACCTTGGTTTCCAAATGAAATACAAAACTTGCTCTCATCTGAAAAGAGGACTTTGGACCACGGGGCAACAGTCCAGTTATTGTCCAGTTCTTCTTCTCCTTAGCCCAGGTAAGATGCCTCTGACGTTGTCTGTGGTTCAGGAGTGGCTTAACAAGAGGAATACGACAACTGTAGCCAAATTCCTCGACACGTCTGTGTGTGGTGGCTCTCGATGCCTTGACCCCAGCCTCAGTCCATTCCTTGTGAAGATCACCCAAATTCTTGAATCGATTTTGCTTGACAATCCTCATAAGGCTGCGGTTCTCTCGGTTGGTTGTGCATCTTTTTCCTTCCACTCAACTTCCACTTCTGTTAACATGCTTGGATACAGCACTCTGTGAACAGCCAGCTTCTTTGGGAATGAATGTTTGTGGCTTACCCTCCTAGTACCCTCCTAGCCTAGTGAACAAAACTGAGAGACCATTTTGAAGGCTCAGGAAACCTTTTCAGGTGTTTTGAGTTGATCAGCTGATTGGCATGTCACCATATTCTAATTTGTTGAGAGTGAATTGGTGGGTTTTTGTTAAATGTGAGCCAAAATCATCACAATTAAAAGAACCAAAGACTTAAACTACTTCAGTCTGTGTGCACTGAATTTATTTAATACACGAGTTTCACAATTTGAGTTGAATTACTGAAATAAATTAACTTTTCCACGACATTCTAATTTATTGAGATGCACCTGTATGTTTTTATAGTTTCACTGGAAACGATTTCAAATAATAAGGTTAATTTTCCATAACTAACATTAACAAAAAAAAATACTGTTACAAATGTATTGTTCATTGTTAGTTCAAGTTAGTTAATTCATTCGGTAATGTTAACAAATGATACCTTATTGTAAGTTTTACTGTTTCACTATCACCAGCTTTTTTTTAAGTGCCCCTGTTATGGATAATGAAAGGTTCATATTTTGGTTTTGGGAGTCCCTGCAAACAGGTTGACATGCATGCAAGGCCAAAAAACACTTTCATTTTGTTATAATATGCATTTATTTTTACCTTATTTGCTCAACGACTCCCAAACGATTTGCTCAATGATTCATTTTTCCAAACCCCTCCTTTGCATGACGCTAATCTGCAGTGATTGGTCGATTCCATTTAAAGCAGTGTTTGCGAGTTTTTAACGCTCCAAAAGCGGCACCTAGTGGCAAAGAATGAATTTGCATTTTCCTTCAGACCAACAAGTGGGCGGCAATATGCCAATGTTTCATGTTGACATCAACATGAAACGGTTTGGGATTCGTTTTTCTCTTTTGGGATTCGGGACTCTTTCTTTTGAGAGACAATAACTTTATACACGTTGCACTTTCAGATTTAAAACTTTGCACTATGTTTTCATTACACACTGCATGAAAGGTAATTTTCAAAAATCCATAATAGGGGCACTTTAATAATAAAATGTAACACCCAATAGTCACCTATACTCCTCCATTTCTCTCTTCAGATGCACTTTTGAAATATCTAGCTATGCAGTTTCTGTGTGAATGTTTGAACACAGTGATTATTAGTGGAATGGACTGCGAGGCAAGCGCCACCAGGTAAACTCTTTTGGCCAGGGCCGGCCCTGCATGCACAGTGCACTTTCGGCTTAAATCAGTCTAATTCTGTCCTCAGATAACATTCAGGAGGTGACTCTGAAGAAGAGACTGAACGGTCTGGGCTTCAGCTTCTTCATCACAGAGCTGAACACGTCGCTCGACTCCGGCTCCATCGTGCGAATCAGAACACTGTTCCCAGGTCAGCCTGCAGACGAGAGCGGCAAGATTCGGGAGGGAGACGTCATTCTGTCCATTAACGGAGAGCCGCTGAAGGGACGGTCCAATCAGGTAACAAAGGAGCGTTTCTTCATACAGTCCATCCACAGGAATACAGTAAAAACATGTGAAGGGCCAGGATTTGTTAATTATGGTCCAGTTATTCTGAAATGTACAGTATTAAGTGAAAAGATGTTGGCCGAAAAGCCAGTCTTATTTACTGTAAAACTAACATTTGTCCTGTGACCTCTGACCCCACAGCAAGTGCTGCAGTTACTGAGGAGTTCTCCTTCAGAAGTGACGCTGCTTCTCTGCCGTCCTGCTCAAGGTACAAGAGAATGACCAACAAGGACAATAGATGTAATATCATGTCATTTTGGAAATTTTGATCAGTTTCTTTGAAAGACTAATATAGCATGGACTAAATAATGTTTAATAAAAATATCTACTAATAATAATAACTACTGGTCAAAAGTTTTCAATTGAGATGTTTTAATATTTTTTTGCTCACCGAGGCTGCATTTATTTGATTAAAAAAAAAACAGTAATATTGTGAAATATTATTACAATTTTAAGTAGCTGTTTTCTATGTTGATATCTGTTAAAATGTAATGTATTTCTGTGATGCGCAGCTGAATTTTCAGCATCATTACTACAGTCTTCAGTGTCTCTGATAATTGATAATAATCAGAAATGTTTCTCGAGCAGCAAATCAGCATTTTAGAATGATTTCTGAAGATCATGTGACACTGAAGACTGGAGTAATGATGCTGAAAATACAGATTTGCTTTACATTAATAAATATATTCAAATAAAATTTACACTGCAATAATATTTCACACTATTACTGTATTTTTGATCAAGTAAATAAAGCCTTTGTGTGCATATCAAGAGACTTCTTTGAAAAACAT
This sequence comes from Acrossocheilus fasciatus, assembly GCA_036784905.1. NCBI lineage: Eukaryota > Metazoa > Chordata > Actinopteri > Cypriniformes > Cyprinidae > Acrossocheilus > Acrossocheilus fasciatus. Next base: position 1,261,221 of record CM071949.1, on the reverse strand, counting down.
TTTTACAAGTCATGTTTTATTTTTTAAATGTATTTTTTAAATGAAATATTCAAACTGAACGTCGTCACTGATTGGTGTTTACAGTAACTTGGAATCATGTTTTATGTTGTTAAGGAACACTTCCAACTATATCAGAGAAAATAGGCCAACTGACCTGCAGCTGAAGCATGAAAGATGTCATATGAGCATTTAATAAAGCTCTTCTCCTGGGAAGGAAGGTCATAGAGGAATCCTGGTGCATTATGGGAGAGGATGGATCCTTCAGAGGGGTTAGAAAACTCAAAGCAGGGTGGAGCTGGAGAGTCCGACTTTCCTTGATGGACTTTCCACGTTTCCTAACTGTTTTCTATAACATATACTAAAAGTCTTTAAAAGGGGTTTTTGAGAACTTGCTGTCATACTTTAACATGCATGGCTTCTAAAGTCCATTTTTGATGCCATCCCCCAAATGTTAAGTCATGACAGTGGCATTACAGACACACAGACACACACACACACACACACACACACTGACACACGTTTGTTTTTGTGAAAAGTGGGGACATCCCATAGGCGTAATGGTTTTTATACTGTACAAACTGTATGTGCTATTGCCCTACACCTAAACCTACCCCTTACAGGAAACTTTCTGCATTTTTACTTTCCCAAAAAAACTCACTCTGTATGATTTATAAGTGTTTTGAAAAATGGGGACATGGGGTAATGCCCTCATAAGTCACGTTCTCCTTGTAATACCTGTCATACCCTTGTCATTTTACAAATTTGTGTCCTCATTTGTCACAAAAACGCGTGCACGCACACACACACACACACACACACACACAACGGCTTCTTTATGCTTTCTAGGGATAATCCTGAACTTGTAAAAGCGAGGTCAACATGCGCAGGATCTCACACTTCATTAGTCACACCTAGACCAAACACAGGATGCCAGCTAGACTTTACTATCATAAAAACACTCGTTCAGTTGCTCTCAGCTGAATTAATGGGACTAAAGAGTATTGTCTGTGTCCACAGGTCCTCTGAAAAACAGAAAGGCTGAGCATTGAGAGCAGAAGCGGACTGAGTGTTAATCTGTCTGCCAATCATTTCCTGCATTTACCTGACAAGCCATGCTTCAGTAAGCCCTGATTTTACTGATGCACCCAAATATCAGCCATTCAAACAACAAAATGTTGTTCTGATGCTCTTTAATATATGTTTGAACAAATCTGGCATTTATTACAGCCATTTAAATGTTTCTATTTCAACACAAATTTACATATTAATCTTCATTATATTATTACAAATTTCATATAAAACTTTGTGCTATATGTTTACATACAAGTCAAAGATTTATCTGAGTGTTGACTATTAAATACATTTGATTTATTAATCGATTATTAAATATTCTTTAATTTCAGTTTCAGTAAATAATTTTGGTGCATCGCTACCTTATTTATTAATAATTTGTATCCTATAATCTTCATGTGTCATACAGCCAATTTGAATGATGTTGAATTGACAATGGCCTCTTATGTAATTAAGTATTGTACCTAATTTGATCATAGTTTCAACTGAAATTAAATTTTGAAAATTTAAAATAGGCATTTGAATTCATTCTGCAGAATTACACATATTTCCAACCAAAACTGGTGCCGAAAATTCACATTCACCCATAAATGAAAATTATGTCGTTATCGGTCATCATAAGATATTATTTAAATGTTGGTAATGAAACAGTTTCAGGTCCCATGGACGTCCCATTCACTTCCGAAGTATTTCTGTCCATACAAGTCACTGGGACCCAAAACCTTTAATTGTTTTAATTTAAATTAAAAGAATACAAAAAGAAAAGTTCTAAATGACTGAATAAATAAGTGGCCTGTTTTTATTTCCCAACAGCTGGCTCAAGCTGAGAGAGAAAGTGAAGCACTGAAGATCAGTTCCTGCAAGTGTCCACAGGGTGACGTTACAGCTTCAGAAACAATTCATGTGAACTAAACGCTAAAGTCACAAATTGTTTGACAGTTTTTCGTGTCTGTAAGAATGAGTTGTTTTGAGTTTTTTTTTCTTTTTTTTTTTTTTGCTGTCTGTTATATTAACCTACTACACACTGAATACTGTATTTATTCTAAACTGAGCAGCAAACAGCGCTGATGGCGGCTCACTGTGATCCACCCATTCACCTTAACTGCAATTAGTACAGTGCCTTACTGTCAAAACACCTGTTTCAACACCTGACTGAAGTGTGTACTGTGTGTATTACAGCTTCAGCCTGTTCCTCAACCGTGCAATAAAGACTGAAATGCTTCTAAATACATTTGTTTATTTATTTTTCAAATAAATGTAATGTCATCCTCAAACTAGAGATAGATAGATAGATAGATAGATAGATAGATAGATAGATAGATAGATAGATAGATAGATAGATAGATAGATAGATAGATAGATAGATAGATAGAGAGATAGAGAGATAGAGAGAGAGATAGAGAGATAGAGAGATAGATAGATAGATAGAATGAAGGCACAGATAATAGAAAAAAACAACAGATAGAAAGAAAGAACAAACCAAAGATAGAATGAAAGAATAGATGATATAACAATAGACAGAAAGAATGATGCATAGAACAAAAGAATGGATAATAGAGCAGAGATGTAAACAGCTAAGACGGAAAAAAGGTGAGAACATTGCACAGATTGGGGGAATGCTCCACACAAATTTCTTATAAAGATATTTGCTTTGCATGTTCATTTGTAGTTACTTTAAGGTATTCTTTTTATATATTTTGTTTAATACCTTACATGACAAAAGCAATAATTTTTGAAAGAAAGAAAAAACATTTTTTTTAACATCTTGTTGCAACATTCTACAAAAATCAAGACTGAATATATTTGGTCAAAATCCCATGTTATAAAAGATGAAGAGCTATGCAGCCTATTTAAGACAATACTGGCTGATTAGACGGCGATGCTGACCTAAAATGCAAAATGCATGCCCTCTCTCTCTTCACTGTTCCCACATCTCTGACCTCAAATACATAACATATTACCCTTTTAGACAGTCTTTAAAGAAAAGAGTAAAGGAAATACTACACAAAACTTATTAAAACAACCAGGGGCCAAAAGAGCTAGTTTGACAAACTAGCAGCTGCAAAGTATAATCAGTCTTACTTTCCCAATACAAATAAGACCAATCTACCTTTTCATAACTGAATTAAAAAAGTTATGACCAGTCTTGAAGAAAAAAACAATTAGATGACTAACTTTTTAAGACTAGTGTAAACAGTGTATGCGACCGGCCCCAGTTCTTTATTTACCCTTGTTAGACCCCCCGGATCTCATAGGTGACCTATATTGATCTCAAAAAAGTGAGTTGTCACTGAAAGATGAGGACTTTGCATCTATGATAGAATGAACGATAGATAGAAAGAGAAAATTAATGAACGATAGGTAATAGTGCGAACAAACAATAGATAGATAGAAAGAACGTATGAACCGAAGAATGCTAGAATGAAAGAATTGATGACAATGAACGATACATATAAAGATGTATAGAACGAAGAGAATGGATGATAGAATGAATGATAGATCACGAGAGTGAATGAATGAAAGGTAGAAAGAATAGATAATAAAATGAACCACAAATAGAAAGAAGGAATGAACAATAGAACGAAATCTATCAACAAATAATAGTATGAATGAGTGGATGACAGAATGAAAGATAGAAAGAACAAATGAGTAGTAGAATGAAAGAATGGATGATAGAACGGACAATAGATAGAAAAAAGAATAAATTAATGTTAGAAAGAATAGAATGAATGGGGAAAAAATGACAGACAGACAGATAGATAGATAGATAGATAGATAGATGGATGGATGGATAGATAGATAGATGGATGGATGGATGGATGGATGGATGGATGGATGGATGGATGGATGGATGGATGGATGGATGGATGGATAGATAGATAGATAGATAGATAGATAGATAGATAGATAGATAGATAGATGATAGATAGATAGATAGATAGATAGATAGATAGATAGATAGATAGATAGATAGATAGATAGATAGATAGATAGATAGATAGATAGATAGATAGATAGATAGATAGATAGAAAGAAGAAACAAATGAACCAACAAAACAACCAGCAAAGAAAGAATGGACAATAGAATGAGCAATAGATAAACAAGGATGGATGGATGGATGGATGGATGGATGGATGGATGGATGGATGGATGGATGGATGGATGGATGGATGGATGGATGGATGGATGGATGGATGGATATTTTTCTTCACGTGGTCCACCTTGTCTTTATCCTGTCTGTGACTCAAATCAGTAACTGTGTTTTTAAAGGCATCTATCAGTGATTCTCTCTCTCTCTCTCTCTCTCTCTCTCTCTCTCTCCTTTCACACTCTATTCTATGTTCTCAGCTTCCTGAGAAGAAACATCTGCACAATCCATTGAAGAGCTCCAGAGGGACTTATTTTTCCAGAACTGTCTTGCTGTGAGCTGCAGACGAAGCCCTGAAATATGGGCCGTACAGGAACAGCATCATCAGCCCACAGAGACAGAGCCTCTGCTGCGCTCACTGACCATCACGAGCCCACAAACACAACACACCGGTGAAACGCTCTCATTACAGCTCAATTCTTCAGCATCACTATCACATACTTCAGTGGGTTGCAGTGGAGCTTTTGCTTCTAAAATGTACAAGTGAAGCGCCACCACTTGGCAAATGTGGAAATGTACAACAACAGTGTTTCCCCTGCCATTATGTTTATTTAATTTTATTTTCTATATAGTGACAGATCACGACAGAAGTAATTTAACCTTTTGAACAGGTAGATACCACTGATCTGTAATAGAGAACATTATATATAGTCATTATATAGATCAGTGGTTTATATATAACTTCTTGTTTTATTAAACAAACTAAATAGCCTTATGTTGTTTATCTTATTTACACAACGGCATGTCATTTCTGTCTCTACATGGTTGCGCGTTTACAATTATCCTCTGCTCTCTGGAACACGCTGCGCGCGCACACACACACACACACACACACACACACACACACACACACACACACACACACACACACACACACGTGCACGCACACACAGATAGGGCCCTATGATTCATGGACAGAAATGTGGAATCCAGTCATAAAAACGGAATTTACTGTATAACATGGAATGTCACGGAATTTTTCAAACTTTAAATGAAGCTTTTCTCAACTGACCGCCAGTTTTTTTTTGTTTTGTTTTTTTACGCAGATTGCATTAAGTGGTAATGTAGTAAAACGCAGATATTAAAAGGCGTAATTCAGGAAACACCTCATTGATTATGTATATTTTGTACAAGCAAGCGGATGAAGCCAGAATATAAACACAATGTGCAAAGTTTCACATTAAATGGTTTCCCATAGAAAAACGTTATAAGGAATACACTGAACCATTAAGTGGATTGCGTTCATATTCCGGCCTCATTTGTTTTCCCCATTTGTTATCCCCTTTTTCAAATCAAGCCGTTCCCAGATTCTTGGCTGTGTGACGTCACACAGACCCAGGCCCCTCCCACGATTGTTGATTGACAAGGCCATCTTACCTTAGACCCGCCCTGAGTGAGCTGTCATCAGTCCTCCATTGTTTCAGCACCGGAGCAGATGTAAACAAGAATGGCTCCTAAGCGATTGAGGTGTTTTGTTGTTGGATGTAATAATGAACACAGCAGTCGTCATTTACTCCCGTCATCTGAGCCGCTGCAGACGCAGAGGATTACATTTGTTTTTGAAGGGAATGCACCCGATCTGCCTTAATGCGTCTATGTTTGCGTGAATCATTCATGATCCAGCTTCACCAATAACATGCTAGTTAGCAAGTTCCGCAGCTAAAGTAAACAGTACGGCTCATCAACCCATGGAAAAGAGGGGTGTGGTCAGCAGAGCTCATTAGCATTTAAAGGATATTGCAACAAAACGGGTTGCTGTGAAAAGAGCTGATTTTAACAAGGTAAAAAGGGTGTTTTTTACACTATGATTGAGAAATTTTAACTAAAGTACGTTATAGACTTTTCATTAAAACCCTAAAGATTCATATTAACTTGTGGAAAATGGGAATCCGATGACCCCTTTAAATATGGACTAGTATCTGTAAATATTAAGCCACAAAAATCCTGTATGTTCCGGGTGTTTGTGTGAATGAATGGCGCAGACGTGCGGTTTTGTTTACTACACACATACTGAAGCGTGTGATGCTCTCTGTGATTTCAGAGTCTGTCGTCTCACTATGATGACATAAATACATGTTTATGAGTTATACCTTGAAAAAGGCTACTAGCCGAAACGTTGGTTAATAAATATGCTTAAGTGAGTGTGCAGTTGTTCTCAAATTTATAAATACATGAATAACATCTCCAGAACTGTTCTGAGAGTCACTTCATGAGCATTTTACCATTTCATTTGAGTAAAACTATCCTCATATCACATATGCACAGAAATTTAAAGGTATTCACAGCAACCCGTCAAAATAAAAGTACGGTTTAACTTGAAGACACTGTGCCAGAGATATTGTTCAGTAGAATGTACATAATACACTATTAGTACTACTACTAAAATGATTAAAACTTAAATTTTTATGGAATAATCACACAACATTTCTTCCATGTTTTAATGTTAATAGTAAATTTGCCCCTTTGTTTGCCAAAAAAACTAAATGTCATTGTAAGACTGAATTTAAAATCTGGGTCTTGGACAAGGTTAAAACAAAATCTATACTTTCAAAAAGTAGTAGGCTACTAATAAATGGATCATTTAAAAAAAAAAATTATGTGATGTTCAAATAATAAAAAAAATAAAAATAAATGTATTTTTACATTATAATAAAATAATAATAATTTCATCTTTGAGCAAAATATCTCACTTTTTCTCAGCGTTTAATGCAAGAAGTGCTGTGTTTGAAGATGCCGTGTAAAGCTAAAGGAAATCCAGCTTGTAAACACACTTCTCGAGACCCCAGTGATCTGTTGTGCTTCATCCAGCTGTTCTTAAACGCTAGACTGGTTCCTTGTGAACGGCCCCTTACTCTTCAGGAACGTGAGGAACCACCAAACAGAGCACGAGAGGAGTTTAACGCTGCCGAGGCGCCGTGTTCCTGTGCTTTTACAGGCTTTACATGATGACACTGTGGGTTTGTTTTACATCCTCTACAACCTCAATATTCTGTAACGTTTCCCACAGGAGCCGTGGCTGAGCCAGAGGAATAAATCACTCTGCTGTATCTGTCAATGGCGATTCATAAAATGACTACGGCTCCCAGTAAACATTCACATTCATTTCCACACTGGGATGCTTTTGGGTGGCCTTACATCTTATAGCATGGATGCCCGTTTTTTTTATTGTGGAGCACAAGCATTCACTGTAAGGAGGAAGTGAAGCTAATTAGAGTTCACCTGGAACGAGGACTGACCTTAGCATCTGGACCGGACCGCACACATGTCTGCTATCAGCCGCTGACCATACAGTGACATTACAGACATGACTGTTCTGAGATCAGCTCTGCAGTTGTTTGCAGATATTTAATACAGAGAATATGAAGATGCCACAAACAGGTGTGAATCATTGTCATCACAATCCACAAGAATCACCATGTGATTCACAAACAATCAGATCATATACAGTAACCCTAAAAAAAAAAATTGAAGCCATTAAGTCACTCTAATGTATAAATTGCATTGAATTATATAAAACACTAAAAATCAAGCAAAACCTGACAGCTTAAACTTGGTTTGATATGTTTTTATCTAATGCAACACTTCCAAATACTTGAAAATACAACATTAATGTGTTTCATAAAATAACGAATATAAAATAACCAATAGTTCAAACATTTGGGGTGCCAAGATTTTTTTAAATAATATTTATTTGAATATTAATTTGAATATTTTTAAAATGATTTTCCTTTGAAAGTCATTTCTTCATTTCTGCATTTATTCATACAGAAAGCTGCATTACGTATGTGTGTGTGTGTGTGTGTGTGTGTGTGTGTGTGTGTGTGTGTGTGTGTGTGTGTGTGTGTGTGTGTGTGTGTGTGTGTGTGTGTGTGTGTGTGTGTGTGTGCGCGTGCGTGCGTGCGTGTGTGTGTGTGTGTGTGTGTGTGTGTGTGTGTGTGTGTGTGTGTGTGTGTGTGTGAATCAGTAATAATATGAAATATTATTATAATGTAAAATAGCTGTTTTCTATGTGAATATCTATTAAAATGTAATTGATTGCTGTGATCAAATCTGAATTTTCGGCATCATTTGATGATTCTTTCAAAAGAACAGCATTTATATGCAATAGAAATCTTTTGTAACATAAATGTCTTCACTTTTGATCAAATCCTTGCATCCTTAAACAGGAAAAAAAGTGAGAGTGGCATTTTCTGTGAGAAAGAAAAGGTTACACGTATAGAGGCTGTTGGCACAGTTACTGAGTAAAGTTGGAAGTATATTTAGACTAACTCTACAGTCTAGATCAAATGATTGAAATGCAGAAATAATTCATTATTTAAAAAAATTATGTCTGTGGCCTTTTCAAGCAAAAAATAACAACAATAATAATTTGCTGATGCTTAACCAATGCGAAGGATGTGTTTATAGTAAAGTAAATTACCAGCAGATGGTGCAAATGAGCCATGAAGCGTTATTTTGAGAACGTTAACAGATGAACAGCTTCAAGCAGAAACGCAGGGTTTCTTGAGTCAACACAGGATCAGATCTCACGTTTCAGAATGTCATTTTTAGAAATCCGTTGTAAAACGTTGGATGAGGCGGGTCCATGCAGCATTACATTTATAATTCACCAAAAATATAATAATTTACTGTTGTTGTTTTTTTAACACAAAAGCTGAATTCTTTAAAGTATAATAAAAGTCCATATGACATTTGCACTATAGTACAAGAATTCTAGAATCATACAGGATCGGATTGTAAATTGAATGGTTTCAGAAATTATTTTGTGCCTTGCTCGTTTAGATATTCAAAAGGCTCCTTGAGACTGGTAAAGATGCTTGTTTATTTATGCAATTTAATCATTTGTATGATTTTACATTGTGCTAGTAAATTTTATTCCATGAGCTTGTATACATTTAGAAAAATGTAGCATTGCATCAGTGTCTCAGTAACGGATGCTCTGTAGTGAATGGGTGCCGTCAGAATTAGAGTCTGATAAAAACATCACAATAATCCACAACACTCCAGTCCATCACTTAACATCTGGAGAAGACAACGTTTTTAGTTTTTAACTGAAATATGAGTCCGCTTCCTCCGGTGAAACAGTGTTCTGGTCTGAATCAGGAGAGAAATCTGCAGATCAAGCAGCGTTTACAAGCCAAAGCAGCTCTAAACAAATATGTGGCTGGATTTTGATGTGAGAGACAACAGGAGACGCACTTTTTCACCGGAGGAAGAGTTATTATGGATTATAAACTCTTGTTTCAGTTAAAAATGAAATGCTGGATGTGTCTCAGCTTTTGTCTTCTCCAGATGTTAACTGATGGACTGGAGTGGTGTGGATTATTGTGATGTTTTTATCAGCTGTTTGGACTCTCATTCTGACGGCACCCATTCACTGCAGAGCATCTATTGCTGAGACACTGATGCAGAGACACATTTCTTCAGAGAAGAAACTCATCTTGGATGCCCTGAGGGTGAGCACATTTTCATAACATTTTCATTGTTGAGGGAACTACTCCTTAAAACGTAAAAAAGCTGCCAGGTTATATTCATAATATACTTTATCATTCTACTATTCTTTTGAGTTCCACACAAGAAAAAAGGTTTACAGCTCCTTGGTTGAACTTTTCTATCAACCCAACCGTTTGATTTGTTGAAGGAAAGTCAATATTATATGATTTCAGGTCGAACATGATGCAAATAAATGTCCTCATATTGCTGCACTCATATAAAAAAGATATATAGGTATATATATATAAATATAAATATAGTTATTTATAAACCATCACAATGAAAGGTTTTTTATTGTTATGATAAATGCAACATTCTTGTTCCAGCGCTCAAAAGCTCTCAAAAGGCCAGAGCTCCAAGAACAATAATAATAAACGCATGAATGAAGAAACAAAAATGAGATTGTTTATTTCTCACTGTCATTTTGTTATCCGAGAGATTGTGAGAACATTCACAGCTATTCCAAATACATGTCAAACATGGCAGCTACAGCAGTACGTCTGGCTCCGCATTCAGCTCAAGTATCTCTCTCCTCAGAACTTCATGGAGATCTTTCTTCAGTCTGTGACTGGTGTGATGAAAATTTCCATTACTTGTCGAGTGACAACAGACGGCAGGTCATGGATGCAAACAGAAAGAGCTCCATCTGCCATTGCCTCACTGGAATAACAACACTATTATAGTTCACAACCACATTCGACAGGAACAGTTTGGGTGAAGCCTCTGTGCGTAAAACGTATCTCCTGGATCGTGTTATGGCTTTAATCTATGAGTCTGGGACAGTAAGATGTTTTATTTTTAAGACATAAATACATTTATTCAGCAAGGATGCATTCAGCTGATCAAAAGTGACAGTAAAGGCATTTATAATGTAACAAAAGATTCTATTTCACATAAATGCTGTTCTTTTGAACTTTCTATTCATCTGTGAATCCTGAAAAATAAAATGTGTCATGCTTTCCTGAAAAAATATTGTGCAGCAAATATTGTGTTTTCAATATTTTGAGCAGCAAATCAGCATATTAGAATGATTTCTGAAGGATCATGTGACACTGAAGACTAATGAAGCTGAAAATTCAGCTGCGCATCACAGAAATAAATTACATTTTACTACATATTCACATAGAAAACAGTTATTTTAAATCATAATAATATTTCACATTTTTTACTGCATTTAAGATTAAATAAATGTAGCCTTGGTGAGCATGAGAGACTTTTTGGTGAGAGACACACCATTTTCCATAATTAATTTGATATATTTCAGAGAGACACTAAAGGAAAGTCATTTCGAATAAGCAAATTAATTTTTTAACATGTATCTATTAACGAAGCATTCACAAGAAAACTGAACCATGCTTCATGTTGAACTCTGAATGGGGAGTATCATATGTAAAATTGAACATATTTCAATGCTTAATCTCTCAATTCTTTCTAAAGGAGCTTTTCAGATTTTTCTTCTGCAAACAAAATGCTCCAGGAGTCTCACAAATCTTCTATACAGCTTCAGAAGAGAGGAAGAAGCCCACAGTTTCCAAAGTGTGGAGGGAATATTACTGTATTTATTAGTTTTCTGTTTCAGTTATGGTATTATAAATCCATCACTTTACTCTGTAAGCACAGCCTCTCATACCTTATTGCTTACATAAAGGAGACATTATTAACTCTCTGGTGCTGTTCGGTCATTTGACCAAAAAAATGTTCTTTAAAGACATTTTTACTTCATCAGAATGATACAAAGATTGATAAAGGTTCTGGCATTTGTTATGTGAACACACACACACACATAAAAAAATAAATAAATAAATAAAAATGATTTTAAAAGGTTAAATGCTCGTGAATAAATTGGCACACTTGTATTGTTCACAGTCAAAAATTGCTGCATTGGAAATGAGTAGGACATTAATTTCATCTTGTGGAAATGTTTGGTACTGCACCCAAACAAAATCTTACTGAAAGCTCATTTTTTCAGATACCATCCTCATATTTGGAATGCAACTTGTTTAGATTTATTTAAACTATAATAGTAATTTTGTGCATTTTTCATAAGAATTAGCTTAAAACTTTTTTTTGATTGTTGTTGTTTCACTTTTTAAACTTTTTTCAAGAGTCTTCTTTAAATAGAGACCGAACTTAAATCTATGCTCAAAAGCATTCAAGACTGTATGCATTCAAGGTCTATGCTCAAAAAGTGGTTAACAAGTAATAAATGGATTATAACCATTCAATGAATATAATTTAGTACCAATAAATCGACTAAAAATACTAAATAAAAAACATTAACCAAATAAAGTGCATTTATTTAAATGAAATTTTTAAAGGGTTAAGCATCATGGCAAAATAAATATATAATAAACAACAACAAAATAAAACAATTATATCACATGCACTCTGTTGCATTCTGTGTGTTTCACATGCACAGCATCACCACACATCCACAATATATGGCAGTGCTGCTGTCGCAGACCGCTGATTTGGACGCAGGCTCTGTGGTGGGCCTGCGTTATCAGGGGAACATTTCTGTGGCCTCCAGGCACCCGGTATGGGTGGTCAAGAGGACGACCGCAGGCCTCCAGTCTGGCAAAACTCCCGAGCCGCATACACACCCCTGCTGCTCCCCAAAAACAAACAGCTCTAAAACAGCCTTTGTCTTTACATTACACACTTCCATTCCTCAAGCTGTGCTCTGGCGGCTTAGAAACAAAACATCATATCAATGAGGAAAACCATAAACACGTCGCATCTTTTGAGGAGGTGTGCATCCTGCGCACAAAATATGCACTCGTCATCGCAACAATTATGGCCAATTTTGGGTGTAATTTTGCGAGTTAATGGCCGATGCAAGTTCTCGTTGAAGAAAAACAGCCTGTGGCGACTTCTGGCCAAAAGTCAGAAAGTTTGTGGCTCTGAATCAACTCTTTCTAAAAACTCATGCAATGTTTTCACATGCAAAATCAACTTTGCATGATCGCTGTTACTCATCACAGATTTTCCATAAACAGATAAATAAGTAAAACTTAGATTATTCTTTTTTCTTTAAGAAATCCCCTTTTTTTAGTATTTTTTTGTTTATTCCCAAAACTCCCACTAATGTTATGGCTATTTTTTAAGCTAAGCTGGAAGCAATTGAATTTTGTTTCACAATATGTTGCTGCTTTGTGAAATATGATAACCTATATGATAGATTTTCATGTTTTCCAGTCCAATATACTAAAATATTTACACTTCAAAAGCTCTCGCCTAAACTTAAATGGGTTTGAAAACTCTGATAGTACAACTGTGAGACTGAAATGCACAAGAGTCTTCGAAAACTGAACCAGACATACTTTACATTATATGTAATGCAAAACATATATTTAGACCTTGCATGTAAAATATGGTGCAACAGCTGATTTAAAACAGTCTGGAAAAAATCAAGGCAAATTCAGGCACTTTCTAAATCTGCTCTTAACAGCTGAATGACAGCGACTATAACTTTATAAGAAAGCAGGCAGCAATGCAACTGTGGCTCTTTTGTGCTCATGTCCGATCAAGCAGAACGATCTGGAGAGGAGAGATGAGTTTAATGGATGAGGGAAGAGAAGCTTGTAAAGACAAAAAAGAGAAAACTTTATGACTCCGACTTTCAGAATAACGAGACAAAGCAGAGGAAGAAAGCTACTTTTACATGCCTGCCGGGTGAATCCTAATGATTCACGATAACAAGACTTTCTTTTGTCCGCTTCTCTCGGTGTGCAGTGACATGTTGAATATATATTGAAAGGGCTTCATAATCACTGCTTCTACGGTAAACACGGCTATTACCTAGAGCTCGTTTAAGACCGTCTTGGTTCTTTGGTCTTGCATTTTATCCTTCTGTGCTGTTACTTGGTGTCCATCCAAAGTCAAGTCACATCACAACCTGCTAAAACTGCTCTTAAAGGAGCCTTTGTGAAAAAGAAGTGCACTTAATTGTATTGAATACACACTTGCAGTGTACTTCAAATATTAAAAGTATATATATATATATTTAATACCGTACTTGCAGATAATATAATATGAATGATATATATATAAAAAGTCACTTAAAGCGACGACACAGTTTCACTTTTAAGACGTAAACTTTAAAATAATGTCCATTTAAATGTTTTACTAAAAAGGACATTTTAAATCAATGTTTTAATATTTTGACATTCTTTAAAATACACTTGTGTTGTGTGATTATACTTGATTATATTTTAACTGTGTTATTACCATTTTAAAATTAATATATTTTAAATGAAATTGCAAAATGATGCGATGATATTTAAACATGGCATAGAAATTACAATAAAAATTGCATTAAATTATATTTTAGTTTACTATAAATGCTGGTCAGTATGTTTCAAAGACAATAGAAATAATTACAAATGACATATAGACATATACTATAACTGATCGCATTTCATATAAATGTGAACTACAACACATTTGAATTTAACTGTAAATAGCATGCAGTTAAGTGTCCAAAAATATTAAATATTAAGTTTGCATTTAATATTATTTCCAGAGTAAGTAACCTTTTTAAAGTATGCTAACGTGTACTACTTTGTGGCATTTCATCATAAATAAAATCTTTGTTATAATTTACCCTCATATCGTTCCAACCCTGTGTGACTTTCTTCTGTGGAACTGTTTTTGTCCAAACAATGCAGTCAATGGGGTCCAAAACAACACTGACATTGCACCTGATCTTCATCTTTTGGGTAAACTGCCCCTTTAAGACAGAGATGGAGATCTGCATGCTATTGGATGAAGTGGTACTTGCTGAAACTTCATCCAGTACAGTTGCCATATTGTTTCTCTTTTGATTCCCAGCGAGGGAAGTGACAACATGACAGAGTGATTGGGGACAAATTCCTGCTCCTGCCTAGACAACTTCCCAGCAGGACCACGTCTGCTTTGTCTTCGCAACAGAGATCTTACTGTGATGCTCTTTCTGGACCGTCCCAGAACCAGCGTCCATGAGCAGCCTCGAGAACCTTCAACTTCCTCATGCACTGAAAATATTGAGACAACGTTAATGGAAAATGTTCAGTTCTGTGCATCTTTTAAGTCATTTCAAACCTGTATGCAGTTTGTGAGAAGTACAGCTCATATTGACAGCGGTCAAGATCCAAAAAAAAAAATGGAAAACTACATAAAAGCAGTCAATTCAGCAAAATCAAAAGTCATGCAATAACTTTATTAAGAGGAAAAGACCAAAATGACTCTCTAAAAAGTTAAATATTAAAACATGCATGCTAAAATTTAATGTCACAATCAACTGCAACACAGAATCAATCCTCTGGCATTTATTTTTTTAATCTAAACAATGCAAATGTGAACAAGGACTTGCATTTTGCTCTTATTTTGACTTGAAATATTGAGTGTATTTTCTAATGCATAAACTCCCAAAGCAATGTCTATTTTCACCTGTTTATTTAATTTAATTAAACATGAAAAATGCATGCAAAGGCAGGAAAAGCGAAGAAATAAGGCGTCGTGTCACCAGCTCGAGATTGAGCACAAGTGACGGGATACCAGCCATAAATTTGATTGATTTGATGGAAATGATTTTATTTTGGCATAACGAGTGGTATATTTTAATAGCTAACATTAAACTAAACAGCAGCAGTGCTGGAATGGGAAATAAAGAGGCCATAGAGACTTTACAAAAGCAGAGTCAAGGCATAAAGAAAGGCCACAATATACTGAAGACAGGAACCCGTATGAAAACACGAGATAGGGAGTGACAAATAAGCTCGCATGAAAATGATCCAGAGTAGGTGTGAACTGGGAGTTTCTGGAAGCTTTCCTGTCGTAATATCTCACAGTTGGCTCTGGTTATTGTTTCTTCGCCTGGTGGTCTAAGCTCAGTTCAGAGGATAAATCTGGGCATGTAAGTGAAGCCGCACCAAGAGATTCAGTAGTGATCTTAGTTTTCACCACTCAGAGATCCACAGGTCGCCCCCAAATACCCGTTAAGCCTCGTCCAGACAGTGACATATCAGCGTGAAGGAGCCAAACCACATCAGTGTGCCATTATTAACAGCAGATTTTATGCTTCTCAAAAGCTGAGAAATGCACTCCTTGTTTTTCCAGCTTAGCGAGAGTGTGAACTTGTTGAGAGGTCGTTTCAATCTCCTGACTTACGCGACACCAGACGCACCGTCGCTTCTTCAGCCAACTCAATATACGGAGGAATGAACTTCAAGACACCTTCCTCTCGCTGACGTCAGAGCAAGCACATGTTATTCACATCGACGGCTAAAAGTCGTACTCCCACCGCATGCTTTCAGTCCTCAAGAACGTCGTCACCTCTTTCGCGACAACCTGCGAATTGATCTTCATCAAGAG
Source organism: Acrossocheilus fasciatus (assembly GCA_036784905.1). NCBI lineage: Eukaryota > Metazoa > Chordata > Actinopteri > Cypriniformes > Cyprinidae > Acrossocheilus > Acrossocheilus fasciatus. The sequence goes on along the minus strand of CM071949.1, from coordinate 1,245,154 downwards.
GTCTGACTTGGCCGTACATGCAGTATTATTCAGAAGTATAACGGAGGAGGGGAACGATGAAAGACATGCTCCATACGTTGCTTGTGAGTTATTAAAACTTTGCTTGAAGCGAACACATGGACGTTCAGACTCAAGCAGAGTCGTCTAATTGGGGGCCCTTGAGATGGTTCATAATAAATGAGAAGATTTCTATTTCAAGGCACTTCACCCATTCTACACTGGTAGCGATCGGTCAAATGTCACATTAAATCACAATAACCAGGACTATTAAAACAAGTAATACACAGAAAATTCATTCAGTGAATGCACACTTTAGATTTAACTCTTCTCGTTAGTTGACTCTGATTTTATTGCATTAAACATTTATAGAGTCTATATATTTATGCAGATGTTGTCAGGTAACCTAAAAGAATTGATAAGTTGTATTTAAAATAGTGTGCACCAACAGAAATGTAAAGATGGAGAAGGGTTATTACGGTTAAACTAAAACCATTTAAACACAAACTAGCTGCTAATGCAACATTTCTCATTTTCATTTAGGTACTAAAATAAATCAAACTAAAACATTAATAATCACTACATAGACATATTTTTAAAAAACACTAATAAAAATGACAAATACACAACTAAAACTTTTAAAAATGAAAACGTAACATAACAGTAAAAACTAATCCAAAATATTGATTAAAAATGTACAATAGCATCTTAATGATACTAAAATAAATGGAACTGTCAAAAGTCTGCTGCATGATGCAAAATGGTGTTTATTTTATTTATTTATTTATTACATTTGCAAACCTGTCCTTTAAACGTTTGGGATTCTATGATCTGTTATATTCTGAATGTTACACTGTGGTTTCAAATTCTATTGATTTATAATACTTTGTCAAGATAATGCTGTTATCTTAATATAGACAAGGTTTTGTTGAATTAGTAAAAAATAAATTATTGAAAGTATTGGTAAGAATGTGTTAAACTGCAAAATAATCTGTATGTATTTCATCATTTTCCTGCAAGAGTGCATTAATGAATTTACAGCTACATTATCGGAATACAACTTTCAGCTTGTTTCTTTTGGAAAAGAAAAAAAAAATGTTAGTGAATATTCGTAAAGAAACCTTAACACATTTACATTTACATTTATGCATTTAGCAGACGCTTTTATCCAAAGCGACTTACATTGCATTCAAGTTACAGTTTTTACATTTTATCAGCTCTTGCTTTCCCTGGGAATCGAACCCATGATCTTGGCGTTGCTAGCGCCATGCTCTACTATTTGAGCTACAGGAAAGTAGCTCAAAACACATAATGATTACAAAAATGATTACAAAAAATAAATATTTGATGCAAATATAAAAATGCATTGTTTAAAAATAAAAATAGGAGCCAATGAAAATATTGGCAGTAGAAAAAAAAAAAGTATAAATTTTGAGATTCTGAAAGATTTTTATATTTTGTGGATTGATTCAGAATTGCAAAAGAAAGAATCACAATGCGCTGCTGAATGGATTTTTTCCCCACCTCAAATTATTTCACACTGGTGGGGCCCGGGGCCGCAAAAACCCACAGACCGGCTCTGATCCAAGGCTCTTCAGAGCTTTAAAAAGCTTGATATTATCACTGACATTGTTTACTGAAGTCTCTTTTTTTCACATGAGAACTCACAGGAGCTCATAGCCAGTTGGACCGCCATGTCTGCTTCAATCCAAGCACATATAAGTTGGTTTGGTTTTGTGGTGAGGGGTGAATATTTTAACCTGCACACACCCACCAGCCTGGCTAATAAAACATTCATAGGAGGACAGGAATTTCCCTCTGTCTGTGGTAACTGGCTTCCTGATGGGACCCCCTACGGCCCTCCATTCTGGGTCCGAAACAATGACCCAGTGTTTCATCACAACAACAGATACCAGAAATACATCTCAGTGAGCCAAACACACCCATCCATACTGCTAATTATCATTTAACATCGCTGCAGTGCATATGTGACACACATGTTAATATAAAGCACAGTATTATTTTTATTATTTTTTTTAAATCAGACATTGATGAGTTGTTTCTTCATCAGGTTTGTAGAAATGTGTCTCTGCATCAGTGTCTCAGCAACGGATGCTCTGCAGTGAATGGGTGCCGTCAGAATGAGAGTCTGATAAAAACATCACAATAATCCACAGCACTCCAGTCCATCAGTTAACATCTGGAGAAGACAAAAGCTGAAACACATTCAGCATTAAGACGTTTTTAACTCAAATACGAGTCTATAATCCATAATAACGCTTCCTTCAGTGAAAAAGTGCATCTGCTGTTGTCTCTCACATCAAAATTCATATTTGTTTAGAGCTGTTTTGGCTTGTAAACGCTGCTTGATCTGCGCAGATTTCTCTCCTGATTCAGACCAGAACACTTTTTTTTACTGGAGGAAGCGTTATTATGGATTATGGACTCGTATCTTAGTCAGAATCAACCGTATGAAGTTATAAACATCTTAATGATGGATTACTGTGTAGATTATTGTGATGTTTTTATCAGACTCTCATTCTGACGGCACCCATTCACTGCAGAGCATCCATTGCTGAGACACTAATGCATTTTTACAAACCTGATGAAGAAAAAAACTCATCTGCATCTTGGATGAATTAAGGATGAGCACATGTTCAGCAAATGTTAATTTTGGGGTGAACTTTTTCTTTAAGAATTTTATTTAGTATATCACCTTTCCACATTATCATGATGCTATTGTACCACAGTTTTTCAATGAGATCAGAAACTCATAAAGTAAAAAGCCACACAAAGGCATTACACTTAGGTGTTGACACACGCAGCTACTCGTTTCCTCGCAAAACCGCATGTAATGCGACAGCCTTCAAAGTAACGTTACTGACAACAGCAACAAGATGCTGGGTCGCAGTAAATCTTTATGAAAACCTCAGCTCATTCCCATCCAACACTGCTGTGACCTTTACCTCATTAGACGCCTGCAATCATACTGGGGCTAAACACTTACAGAAATAATTCTGTAGCACGGCTTGCCAAATTTCATTTCATTATTTCAGTTTTACAATGCCAGAGAATAGCCTGTACGGTCGACATTTCCTGCAAACAAAGAAACATTTGTTCAAGTACTGTAACTAATAAAACTCTACTGCAAAGGAAAAGGAAAAAGCAGGAAAAATATCCTCTTTTTTATTGAAATCATGTGACGGTTATAGATTTGAAATGGCAAAGAGTGGTTATAATTAGGCTGATTTGATTACAAGCTTGTCCATCAACTTTTCTGACTGAATTTTCCTTTAAGGAGCTGTTTTATGTCTTAAGCATGGATATCAGCCTGAGACACTTCATAAAAACTCACACCGTTATTTACTGCCAGTAATTGTTGCGGAGCTATTGAAAAATTCTCACGTCTCGCCAGATGTGCGTAGATTGGCCGACCACTTCTAAACCATTTCTAAAACTCAAAATACAGACCACTGTATAACACAACTCCCTCCATCCATCAACTAGGTGAAGTCATTCATTTACAGGCAGAATTCTTTCTCGCAATACACAGTCTAGAGCTTTGAAGAATCCCATTTCGATGAGTTTTAGGAATGACTGATTTTTGTTTCTGTGATGAAACGGTAGATTCGTTTGTATGGGATCTGCAGATGTCAACATTCTGCCGCTGTAAATCACTCGGATAAAGACAGAGACAGATGTGAGACAGCCGAGCGAAAAAATACCAATGTTCTGACTCCAAATGGATCGTGATCACTGGGAAAGTGAACTGTGCCTCTATCGCTTTGTGTCAAAGCACAAAAATCAAAACCTGGGGAAAACAAAAGAGTTTTGGAGTCTAAGACTCACTTCTTTAATTGAACGCAGGTCTAGAGGAACGCACGAGAGGAAATAGAAGTATTGATGCTTTTGAAAATAAATGCAGATTCTTTCAAAATTAAAAATGGGTTCACACTCACCTCATATGATCCTGTTTAAAGATGATATCTGCAAACTACACAATAATTTGCCACTCAGATTTGCACTTTCAGACCAAAAAATGCTTTTCTTACTTAGATTTTTAGTCTTGTTTGACTAAAATATGTAAAAATTCTTAAATCAAGTAGGATTTTCTAGACAAGTAAAAAGTATTGTCTTGTTTTCAGAAAAAACATGTAAAAAATTGAGTGAGTTTTTGCTTGAAACAAGCAAAATAATCTGCCAATGAGGTAAGAAAAATAATCTTGCTTTCTGTTTGACATAAGATTATTTTTCTTACCCCATTGGCAGATTATTTTGCTTGTTTCAAGCAAAAACTCACTCAATTTTGACATGTTTTTTCTGAAAACAAGACAATAATTTTTACTTGGCTAGAAAATCCTACTTGATTTAAGAATTTTTACATATTTTGGCTGGAAACAAGACTACAAATCTTTTTTTGCAGTGAACATGCGGTAAACATAGTTAGCAGCTGAAAATAGATCAAACTAGGCTAAAGATGAGATGACTTACAATATTTATTTAGCATTTTTTATGTTGAGATGTTGTCACTTAAATAAGCCCAGTCATGACAGTTCAAAATAAAAAAAAATACAAGGCAACACTTCAGCTTTAATGTAGTTCCCCAGACTGGCAGAGCTGGTTAAGCTGGGTTTAACATGGGGTTTGCAGACTTGGAAGATCAACTGGTTTGTCAGTAATTGTCAATAACTGCATCAATTATTTTGTATTTATGCACACAGAAAAACTTTGGAAAATGTGCATATGAACATGAAAAAAGAACGACATTTTGTTCAAGGTTAGTCACTTGAATACAACACACCCAAACAATCTCCATATAAAGGCTTTCCACATAACCTTTCCTTAATAAATCAGTGCTTTTGAACAAATTGGCTGAGTGAATGGTGCAGTGACTCACTCATAAAGACTTGTTCTGTTTCTGAATGAAGCACGGCATATTGGTCGAGTGAATAATTCAATGACTCACTCATTTTTTTCCTGAATGTGTTTTAAATGAATCAGTCGAGTGAATGGTTCGTTGACTCCCTCATAAAGAATCTTAATTGTCTGCACCTAATGGCTTTACAGTGTAAACTGCAGAAAGAGTCCCTGAAAAAAACTCAAAATAAATACAGTACAGTACAGAACGCGTGCATCGGTGTTATTTATATGCTACTATAGTTATTGTTAATATTTTAAATGAGACTTTTTTAGTAATTGTGTTGTTTCATGTAATCTTAATCGTTTTTTTTTTTGTTTTTGTTTTTTTTTAATATGTCTATATAGTTTTTAGTAAGATTTTGTTTTTAGTTTTAGTTATTTTAGTGCTTCAACAACATGTTGCTTTTGGCAACTAGCTGAAATAAGTTTACTTTATTATACATTTTATTTCAGTTAATGTTTATTAATTATATTTTCTATGTTTCCGAGTTTAAAACAACAGCATAAATGCATAACAGTTCTTGAAATAAATGTTGCACATCATGCATGTCATGCTGACACACGATTTAATCAACATACTGTATTTTAGGCAGTTCCCCTCAATCAAGGTCAGTTTAAATGATTGGCTCAAGGATGCAGTTCTTTAAACCTTTTCAGCTAACCAACTAGATTTCCAGCCGATACCAACTGCACCAGCTGATGAAAGCAGGTTAACCCCAGTCTCAGCTGTAAACTCGGTGCTCAGTTTCCATATTTCAGCCCCTCATCTGGTTCAAATATCTCCCTTTGATAAACTGGGCAAGTCTCCACTGCACCAAGAGTTGCCCATGTGGTGTAAGTCTTGGAACAACACTGTATTTATGACTGCCTGTGGTCAGGATTTTGTAGTTCATTATTTCATTTTATTATTATTTTTTTAACCGTGTTCTGAAGTTTCACAGTATTGTCTACCCTTCTTTGGCAGCGACGCTTGCATAATCTTTAGCAGTTCCTCAAGATTCTGGGTTCAGAAGGGACCGTCGGATGTTATGATGTCTGGACAAAGGTGTAGCTGTACTTCATTGTTAGCTTTGAAACACGATCTAATAAAACCTACCTCTCGAGATACCATGACGTACGTTTCAAGCGTTTCCTCTCATATCTACAAGGTCATATTAAGTGTAAGTATAGAATTTGGGCTACAAAAAGACACAAGATATCTATGTGAAAGAAATATCCTTCAACCGCAAGCTTCCTCTGACCGAACGTTTGCCAAGTCGCAAATTAACATTGATTTAGTAACAACAGAAGCCTTTTGTTTAAATACCTACCCCGAAACAAAAAAAAAAAAAGATGGGAAAATCACAGCGCTCAGGTTTCCGTCTTGTTATTTTTCTGCACATAAAAATTTCATGATGAAATAAAGCAGTCCGTGCTTTGGCTGAAGAGATGGATGACTTACTGGATTCGGCTGAGATGGTCAGTGCACTTGACTGATGGCCGTTGCACAAACATTGTCATCGCTCTGATGAAGCGCGAGAGCTGTTTAAACAATCACTTGTCTTACACTTCATTGTTTCGCACACACAACCCACGCAAGCCATACAGGAGGAGAACAGGAGATGTGAAGGAAAAGAAGAAACATCCAAAAAGAAACGTCTGAATATTACATGCTTATCAGGAAGGAAAGAGAAAGGAAAAGAAAAGCGAAAAAGACATCCATATGGAAATGAAGAAGTGGAATGTTATCCATCCCCAGACAAATAAATTACTGACTCAGTCTTTGGGAAGCGGAGCCTGATGTCTGGGGAATCTCAAAAAGTAACGATAATCAAATATATCAGCTGCTGTGTTTCAGTTCATCCTGCTGCGGGCTGTATTTCACAGAGCCGCTGAATGGGAATAGCAACAGTCTACATCATCTCTGCCCAAACGTCTGATCAGCTTCACATATGCTGGCTGGACCTCTGCTTTTGCTGGCCTGCGATTCAAAAGAATTCATTGAGGAAAGCGAGAAAGAGCAGGTGGAGAAAGAGAGAATGAGGTCGAGAAGGAGCGCTGAACGTCTAGAAGCTAGACGTGACTGTTTCTGGTGTGTTTCTACAGTTTATACATATATATATATCTGTCTGTGAGGGATAATGATGGAGCAACAGCTTTAAAAAGTGATTCATTGTTTACAACAGGATTTGCATTTTCATGGGTTTAAATAAAAAAATAAACATGCTATAAGAGACTATCAAAACCACTCCATTCCTGGAAAAAACAATAATAAAAAAAGAAGAAGAAGTCAACAAATTTGTGATAGTTCAATGTAACATTTTTGACAAGCCAATCATGTCAGTCTCTGAGAAACATGTCATTTAAGCCAAGAAATAAACTTCATTCCGTAAAATAACTATAATGCAAAAAGCATGTTTTGTAATTGCGCAAAATTCAAACCCCTCACGCACGTTATCATGTCCGTCAAAAACTTAGGATGAAATTTAATTGGAACTGATTCGAATACTTCACGCTGCATGCTGAAGATGAAAAACACCATCTGAAAAACTTGACTCGGCATGTTTCGGTTCCTGATGGAAACAGGAAGACTTTGATGGACAATTTTTTTTTTTGCTTTTATGCACGAGCTACGCATTTTCATCAAATATTGTCAATAATTTTCTATTCTAATCTCCCATTTTTCATTTAATTTGTAATCAAAAATGACTGAATGAGGAGCACCCTGGTGTCACAACGTAAGAAACAAATCAGTAGAAAACGGATAATGTCTTGGCAATAAATAACATTTCCGTTAAATTTACAGACATTTCCTTCAACCCTAAAATACGATGCAACGGATTTAAAATTTTTACATGTGATTTTATGAGTGTTTTATGTACATTTTAAAGCTACACTAAACATTTTTTGTTCAAAATGAACAAATGAACCTCGAAAAACAAAAAGAAATTGCAAGCAAAAAGGAAAAGCGACAGTATCCGTAATAAAACAATCATCAACATAGTTTGTGTAGCATAACATTGTCTAGGTTCACAAAACATTATGTTGGTAACAATGCCAGTCTTTAAAGCAATTACTATTTTGGTCTATTTTCCTATAGTTTCAACCATTAGGTCTATATGATATGATATGATATGATATGATATGATATGATATGATATGATATGATATGATATGATATGATATGAATAGCAATCGGTAACGTTATGTCTGTCAGCATTGCCAAACTTTTGTAACATTAAAAAAAAAAAAAGATTTAAGCAAGTCAAAACAACAGTGTAAGCCACTTACCTGTACATAAGACATATTTATGTCGTCAGTGACATTCGCACTGATAAACGTCATCACGGCGGTGCAACTCGAGTCATCAGATTCATCCGTGAAGAACAGCGCAGACGAAGCACAACTCACGTAATGAGCAAAACAATGTTCCTCCACAAGTTTCTTGCAGTTTTATGCTTCAACCGCTAGAGGACGAGAAGTCACATAGGGTTCTTTAAACATTTTTTTAAAAGTAGTCTACTATTCTTTAGGTATAAAACTTTTTTAAATGGCTTAGAAAAAAAAAATACTTTAAAGTCATTAAAAGTGAAGCTGAGTTGCCCATAGATTGTGGCTGGAATCAGATTAATTGTTAAATCAGTGAATATCCCTTCCTGATATTTTGCAGTGTCTCTATAATTAAGAGATCAGCTACTGGGAAATGTGTATTTTTTTTTCTGGAGACTGAGCACTGAAGGGTTTCTTGACACCAGGGAACAGGAACATACAGTTTAACTGCACTGAATCTGTGAGGCACCTTTCAGTTTAATGACAAATGCAGCAGTCGCCGCTCAGCGCTCATATTTTTCAATGATTCGATGTTGAGGGTTCATCCAAGGGTCACACAATAATTCTTGGAAATCAGCAAAGGCCTGCGGCAATAGCACATACCACAGGATAATAGTGAAATAATTCAGGTAAAACAAGATATCATGGTAATATTGTTGAGCCCTAAGAAAAGAGAGCTCTGTGTCTCATAAATGGTGTGCTTAGATAAATTCAATTCAAGATTTGGTTTTCTTCCACAATGTTTTACAATGAGTTACCGCAGAAACATGTTTCTTAATTACTCACTAAAGTTTGAAAATTCAATGCACGGCAACTTTATTTTAAAAGTCAAATATGAAACATTTAGTGTCATATTAAGGTCAAATATGAACATGTGCAAAATATTTTGTAACGTAAAATGGCAAAGCATGTTGATGACAGATGCTTATTTAAAAGAATTTGCACCAAATGAATCACAATAACACCAGAAACATGTATTTAAAACATTTTTATATGCACTTTACAATGAATTCTGAAACTTTTTTTTAATTTAAATTAAAGTTTTAAAAAGCCAAACCAAATTTACTTTACTTTACCATGTTTTTTTATTATTTATGTTATTTACGTTACTTTATCATGTTGGTTTTATTTTTACATTACCGTCTCTTTTCTTACTGCTTCATTTATGTCTTATGTAAATGTTGCAACAAGTTTTAGTTTTTAATTGCATGTTTTTAAGAAACATTGCCATTTAATAATATGCATGCTTGAAAATGATCAAATTACTCTGGTGAAGTAGTTCAGATAGCTGCACACCACAGCCGCCAGGTTAGTTTCATACAGCGGTCGAGTCATCTACACATGAGGTTCAGGGCAGCCGTGTTAAAGCAGAACTAATGAAGACTGACAGCAGTCCAGAGTTCAAAGCTCTGATCGATGCTGTGTGTGCAGACCGTGCAGTTGTGTGGGATGAAGTCACTGCAGAGAACCAGAGAGAGAGAAACTACCTTCTGATGCAGCCATGTGATCATTTTTAATGACAATACAAGTCTTGATTTTTTTTTTTTTACATGCATCTGAATGTGAAATGTGTAAGCATGATCTTCAACTGTAATTATCTTAAAAGTCATTTACTGTTATTCTAACTTTTAAGCAGTTAAATGCACGCTATTTTAACTCATAAGTGTTTTGTTTGTTTGTTTTATTTGTGTTTGTATGTTTTTAATAAAATGTGCAAAATAATAAAAATAGGGAAAAAAAGAAGAAATGAAATACCTATATCTATCTACCTATCTATCTACCTATCTATCTATATATATATATATGCACACACACACACACACTCAAACATACATAAAAAAATTTCTAATTGCTTAGAATTACCATGCATCTAATGTGAAACGATTAAAATTTATTCATTTAAAAAGCAGAAAAACAAGCAATGGTCAGTTAATTAAAATGTATAAAAGAGTGAAACAAAATGGACTGATCGCAGATAAATATATAAACATGGATACTGTGTATTTATAGCATATTCTATTTATTATTACTGTTACAGACATCATATCCGTTTTATTTATGTATGACTGATAAATATGCATCACGTTAAGTTTATTAGTTTATGTTAAAATAAATATTTTTAGTGTGTGTGTGTGTGTGTGTGTGTGTGTGTATTTACCTGTAAGAATAATTTAATAAAAAATCAAATAAGTATAAAAAGATAGCATCTTGTTTACATTATCAACACAGTTTGATCTGACCTGTGAGGTTATGCTGCTCACGCATTATATTACACTAACAAAAACAAGCTGGGAACAAAACGGGAAAAAAAAGGAAATCATTTCACAGTTTTGGCAGTGAGTGAGGCTGATTTATGGAGAATGAAAGCAGCAGATCTAGTGAGGTCCAGAGAAGAGGCATTAATGTGGAGTGTAATGGTCTTGCTGAGGGAGTGATGATGGGAAAATGGCCCTCCTGTTCAGGAGCCCTTGAAGTGATTGATAACGGTGAGGACAGAAAACAACGGCCTATGACCAGTCACACTCTCCTTTAGTCAATGTATGGATAAACAAACCAGGAGAGAGTAGCGTCTTGGCCTCTAGACAGCTGTTACATAGCCACAGACTACAACTTCTAATGGAGATGATAATGATCATTTACAGACCTAAGAGGAAACATATCAGAGCTATCTGTTATTAAGCAGATGCATTAGCCAAGGTTTGCATTCAAGTGCTTTTCCCTTTTTTAACACAGAAAGTGAGCCATCCATTTATTAATTTGATCGTATCCAAAAACTTAAAAACACAACTATATAAATAAATACACATGCATAAATTAAATTTTGTTTAGGTTTATTTTATATTTTTTATTTTAGCCCTTATCTTGAAGGATTAGTTTTCATATCACCTTTTTTTTACAAAGCAAACCGCCGTCTGTAACATATAGATCATGTCAAACTTCATAACTTCAAACCATGTGCTTTGACACAGCAAACCTGCTTTTCATCTCAATGATGGTGAATAAACTGTGATTCTGACAGCAAAATTACAATAAATGATGACCTGAGGAGGAAAGAATTGCTCGGAAATGTGATTTGAGAAGTGTATGGTTTTGAAGATGATTTCTGAAAACAAATGCTGGATAATTGTGGTGGAGTTCAGCAGACAGAACGTGCCTCTGGAGAAGTTCTGTCACTCAAGAAAGGACGACATTCCTGGTTGTCCCTCCTTGTGGTCAGCGTTCCAGTGGTCTGCACTCGCTCCAGATGATTGATGATCGACTTTATATGTCTGGATTACTGTGTAAATTACAGTAATAGTCACAACTGTTTCTGCAAGTCAACAAAAAACACAGTAAAAATATATATCTTATTTTTATGTTTAATTTAGTTTTGGGTTACACTTTATTTTAAGGTGTCCTTGTTACAATGTAATTATACATTTAAGTACTGAGTAATATTAATTAAATACATGTTTTTACCATATGGTTAGGGTTAGGATTAGGGTTTGGCTTAAAGGTTATACTTGCAAGTAATTATGCATAATTTAGGGTTATTATAATAGTAATTTCATGTAACATAAGAGGGACACCTTAAAATAAAGTGTTACCTAATTTGGTATTTAGTTTCTGTTGACTTAATTTGTTAAATGCTCTCCATTTAACTCAAAACTTTGAAGCAATACGGAAGTAGTGAGAAAAGAAAGACAAAATAATAAAAACCTCTCTTACAAAACTACAACTTTTTTATACTTTGTTGGCTGCTTGTCTCTCACTAAGAAAAATAAGCTTTAAATTAAATATTTAAACGTATTGCCACAATTTATATTTTTCGAAAACTTATTTTAAGCATTTAAATAAATGCATTTAATTTAATTTTTCTAAACAAATCAGAATTAGATATCTATATTATATTATATATATTATGAAATATATTTTTGGTATTCATACATTTTTATACTTTTTCAGTTTGAAATCTCCCAATGACATATAAATATTAAAAGTATAGTAAATTCATATTTTTCTAAAACATTTAAGCATTCAAGTATATGCCTCAATTTACAAGGTTTCATTTATTTATTCAAATAAATAAATAAATAAAAATTAATCAGAATTAAGCATGATGTCCATTTTTGGTAAGACTGCACTATATCATAATATTTGCATAATGAATTATTATCGCCGCTCCTCTATATATGCAGGAGCAACAGTAAAGTTTAAGGCAGCTCTGCATTACGAATCACTTTTTTTTGCTATGCAAGCATTAGTATTTAATTCAAGAAATGCAAATATAGTTCATTTAGCTTTATTCATCAACCCGTTTCGCATGACTGGTCTCCATATGCAAATACAACAGACCGACCGGATATTTCTGAGAGACTGGAGCTGTCAAAAAGCAAGCTGCTGATGTACACCACACAAGAGAAGAGAGGTGAAGCCAAACATTGATGAATCTTGGCACAGGCGAGGCGGTTAACAGAGGTTTTCATGGCCCACGGACATCCATGACCGAATCGGTCAAAATGGTCATTTAGCTGGAGCCAGCGAAATGAAAAAAGTGGGAGGTTGGTGAGGGTCCAAAATCAACATCGCTTACACTGTCTTTCAGTTTAGATGAGCATTCAATGCAAAAAAAAAACTCAATAATGAGAGCGTTCAGTCCAGAGAGGTTGCACAGAGGTTTACTGCAGGGCACCAGACATATTTGTCATTTTCAGACCAAAACACTGGAAAGATCGAATAGTTTAGCAGTCATTTATTACTTTGAAGCGTTCTTGATCTGGGAGTTTGTTTTTTTCACTGAAACAGTCATGAAAAGAAAATGAATGCATGATCAATATATCAGATATATTATTCAACTTTTTCAGCTTGCAAACTTGAGTTTTGCTCCTTTACAGGTTTTTTCAGCTGCTTGCACACATTTTCAAAACTTTGCCTCTTTTTTTTTCAAAACTTTACACACAAATCCAAGAATTGCACACAAAATGCAAAATGAAGCACTGCATTCAAAATATCACAAACACATCTCAAAAGCATGCAACCACCTTTGCCATAATATTAATTCCTGTTAGATTTGTGTGTGTTGCATAGAGAATTGTGTGTTGTGTTTTGCAAAAAGTGTTTTATGAAATTGAAAACTGATTCAAAGGCCAAAAATTAACGTGTGGTTTTGCAGATTTGGTGTGTGCTTCTACAGTTTGAGTCTCAGGTTTCAGAAACGGTGTGACAAGTAAAGATTAAGTGTGTAAGGAGTTGAAAAAAAAACTGTAAGATGAATGATTATGGCTGCACAATGCATAAAGTCACACATATTTATCATTATAGCGACATTTTTAAGTACCGCTCTGTTCAGGTGAATTAATGGATAAAGTCTACCAAACTCCGCATCTATAAAGTCAGCCTGTTTCGTCTTGTGTGAAGGCGTGTAGACAGAAATGGATGTGGTGTTGTAAGATGTTGCATATAATCACAAACCGTTTTGCTTCATCATTCATTATGGGGCAAACTTAAGAACAAAATGAGGGCATGAAGAGCCCAGTGTGAAAAGAAACCCCTAACTGTGCTGTAGAGAGCAGCTGGAAGTATTTTACCGGCTTGTCACTACCTCTTTCACTGCGAGCAAACCGTTCAAACCCAGAGAAACAGTCTCTTCACATGAGGTTACATTTACATTTATACTGTAATCTGTCCTCCTCACACAATCTAAGAAATGCACTGCATTCTACAAGCATTTGTAATGTACTTTACTAACTTACTTCTGATGCAAATTAATCTTGTTTTCTAAGTTTTGTGTTTTCGTGAGACCATACAATCCACATCCACATCCGTTAATGCATTAACTAATCTTAACAAATTAGACCTTATTGTAAAGTGTTACCGTATTTTATTTAACAAGCCTCTACAGAGAAGCAAAAAGAAAAAAAATGTATATATTATTAATGTTTGTTATTATGACCGTTATAGGACTGAACACCAACCAATCATGCTTTAGAACAGTGCTATAAACACACATCTACACAACTACACATGCTTGATGTATTTCTTTTCTTTTGTATTGTGTAATACTGTATTCACAATCACAAATGCTTACAGTAAAAAAAAAAAAAATTTGCTTTCAATCTTGCTTTTGTGTTTACCGTAAATTTTTCAATATCTTTCTGCCAATTACTTTCAATCTTGTACAGAACGGAGCTCATAAAAGAAGAACTTTAGGTTTTGAATAATTGTGTATATGATATATCAGACCCTGGAGCACAAAACCAGTCATAAGGGTCCATTTTTCGAAATTGAGATTTATACATCATCTGAAAGCTGAATAAATATGCTTTCCATTGATGTATGGTTTGTTGGACAATATTTGTCTGAGATACAACTGTTTGAAAATCTGGAATCTGAGGGTGCATAAAAATCTAAATATTGAGAAAATCATCTTTAAAGTTGTCCTAATGAAGTTCTTAGCTATGCATATTACTAATCAAAATTTAATTTTTTATATATTTACGGTAGGAAATTTACAAAATATCTTCATGGAACATGATCTCTACTTAATATCCTAATGATTTTTGGCATAAAAGAAAAATCAATAATTTTGACCCATACAATGTATTGTTGGCTATTGCTACAAATATAGCTGTGCTGCTTATGACTGCTTTTGTGCTGCAGGGTCACATTATGGCAAAGGTGTTGCAATGTAAGACAAATGTTTGCTTTTGAGATGTGTTTGTGACGCAGTGCTTCATTTTACAAGAAATGTGAGGCATTTTGCATTTTGTGTGTGCAATTCTTGGATTTGTGTGTAAAGTTTTGAAAAAAAAAAAAAAAAAAGATGCAAAGTTTTGAAAATGTGTGTAAGCTGTAAGCATCGCCTTCATTTCAAAGCGTTTTGTCAAATAAAAGAGAAACAAGATTAAGTGCGTCCACACATTTAGTCTAAATAGTAAAGTGTAAATAGTGGAATAAGCGATGACAGAGGAATGGAGTGCGTGCATCGCAGCGCGTGCTTTCAGGATGATGCTTCACGCTTCTCGTGGGTTGCAAGCGTCATCATCTGTCATCGCTTCAGCAGCGAGAAACAAGTGTAAGAGCATTGAGCACCAGTCATCCTCCACCGACACACCAGCTCCAGAAGACGGATTTCACCATCAGAGCAGAGCTTTCCATCACTCCTCCGCTTCATCTCATGTTTGATCCATTTTAAAGCGACTGCGGAGGATAAATTGTGAATATGGCATCAATTTGTGCGGTGGCACGCGTTTTTCTCTGTCTTAACATCGTCCAAGTTTACTTGGTGAACTCGTCAGAACTGAACGGAGATATTCCTGCAACACAGCCGTCACTCCACAGTCCTGCTCGAGACATGATGACTGTTACCATGTACAGAGTTTATGATAAATACAGCAAGAAGCATCATCAACAACAACAACAGAACATAAATACAATCCGAAGCTTTAGAGGAGTCCCAGGTGAGTGAAACTAACTAAAAACCTTGCTGTTAAAAACAATGTCAAATATAGAAATGTTTGCACTGATAAAATAATATTTCATATTACACAGCTTGTTTGTTTTTTCACTTCCACTTTTGGCATCTGAATTTTAATGACTTTAATGGTCATTTTAGTTATATTTGATAAACGACATTATATTAAAATACAATTGTTTATATATACATATACATATATGTTTCATGCATTCATTATGTGTGTTAATTATAACATTTCAAAGCTTTGAGTAGACTTTAAAAAAAAAGATTACCTATAATCCAGCATTACATAAATCCATAATGCTATAAATGCATCTGGATTAAAAATCAATTATATATATATGATAAGCATAGGTGAATACATGCACAGAAAGCATTTTCCCATTATTTCAGTTTTAATGGCCATATATTCAGAGTTTCTAAGAGTTCTAAGTTTCCACTGGAGGTGCGCTATTAAAACACTGAGAGGGTATTAGTGGAAACAGAAAAAAAGAAAGAAAGAGACCTTGAGAGTCGCTCACTAAACACTACCATATGTCCAGAGACTGATTCGGGAGCCGTGTTTATCTTTTTATTAAACTGCCTCGTAAATCGTAGATATTAAATCTAGAATGTGAAAAATGTGTTGTTTACGAGGATGTTGTCTGGAAACTTTACTGGTCAATCACATGCATGCATGAGCGTAAAACCAACGCAGCAATTACCTTCTCGTTCCGTTTTTTAATGTCATATTTCAGAGATCTCCCACCACAAGGTCGTGTTCCACTTCAACCTGACCTCTATCCCCGATTCAGAGGTCATACTGATGTCAACTCTACACTTTCTTGACCAACAAGCTCGTCAGCGGCCTTGGGCCTGCCGGCGTTCCCGAGGCGCCTCCTGCCGTCTCCAGCACCTTCAGTCACTTGCCATCACACATCTCATCATTAAGGGAACATCGCCAAACGCTGCCGTCCCCTCGCAGCTGAGCAACATCACATTGTCTCCTAACAGAAAGGGGCTTTGGCAGATTACAGACGTATCATCAGCTATCAAACAAGCCCATGTGAACGGCGAGCTCTCGATTACCGTTGAGTTTGACTTTGGGCATCAGAGACGTCCGGATCGCTTGTCTCCTCACAGCCTGCCGTTCATTCTAGTATACGCCGATGACATTGCAATAACAGAGCCCAACAGTGTTGCTGTGAGTCTACAGAGATACAGTCCATCTCCCGTGCACGAGGACACCAGAACCAAAGCACCTCCATCTTCACTGAACTCTAGAATCAGAAGGGAAGTAGATCACCTGCAGAGTAACTACCTACCTGACATCCAATATAATCATCTTAAGAGCAGGGAGATATGGGACAGTGCCTTTTTTGTAAAAAAGCCCAAATCCTTGTCAAAAGGTCAAGAAAATCACGGAGGACTGAGAGGGTCGAGGGAGCTCAGCTTTGACGAGAAGACCATGAAAAAAGCCAGACGCAAGCAGTGGAGTGAGCCACGAATGTGTGCGCGCCGTTACCTGAGGGTGGACTTCGCCGACATCGGTTGGAATGAGTGGATATTGGCGCCGAAAGCATTTGATGCCTACTACTGCGCAGGAACGTGCGGATTCCCAATCCCAAAGGTCAGTGTATTTTGTGATAATTACCGGCTGACTGTACATTTTCTCTCTTAATCCACGGCTCACCAAGAGAAAATAAATATGTGGAAATGAAAGGTTGATTTGGGCTGAAATTATTTTAGAATGTCCCCTGTTTACTGTCTTAAAGTTTAGAAAAATAGTCTGTTCTGACATAAAACGCAAATGTCCAAGCAAGATGAACACTAATTAATTAATTGACCGTTCGCAAAGAGCTTTACTGACCAATCATAACGCTGAATCTGCCATCTTGCCTGCCAAAAAAATCTGACAAAACTTTGGTGGACTAAACCTTGGTTTGCATTGATATATGATTGACATAAACACGTTCTGATGTTCATTCGTGTTTATTTAATGCGTTAAGTAAACATGAAAAGACGATCAGTTCACGTGCCGCTTGAACCGAGGCAATACAGCAATCTGTCATGATACGTTAAAGAGCCATTTCTTTAAAAAAATTACTTGTTTCATACCAGAAGTAACCTGCTCTGTCTTGTCTGGCGGCATGGTGTCAGTTTCATAGCAACAGTAACAAAGGAGGGCAGGTTTTTGCGAAGGGTCAGTTAACACTGAAAATTAATTTTCACTATAATCGATCAATGAGTTGCGCGATGGTGCCAGCTACATGTATAAGAGAGTATTTGGACATTTGACACTTGTGTAATTATACTGAATACAGTCAATACATTTTCTGTAAATGCAAACAAGTTAACCCTTACGAAAATTTACTTTTATTGTTTATTACCATTTTTATAACCACAGTTTTACTACATATACCATGGTTAAAATATGGTTAATGTAGCAAAACCATTGTTTATTTGTGGTTACCATTGTTTAACTATAGTAACCATGATTTTTTGGTTTTGGTTGTGCGATGCGATTTAAAGTTTTGTAATTTTGTTAGATTTGTAAAACACTACCCAAACGTATACGCAATGAAAGAAGGCGGAACTATTATTCTCGCTGTAGTGTTGTTGTTGCGGCCGGCGCCATGTCGTGGAGACGCTGTGTTTCGTTGTGAAAGCGAAACTACATTGTTTGGGCTTCCAAAACAGGACACAACTAGAAATCAGTGGTTAAGTTGTATTTACAACATTATGCCATGGTCTGTCTGAATACTCGATTCTGATTGGCTGGCAGGTGTTGATTAAATTCGTTTAACCGCACAGGTAGTTCCAGGTCAGTTTAATCACATTCTATATTAATGCGCTTCCTATAAACATTGGTAACCATAGTAACATACAGTTACAGTTGAATAGTAATACAGACGAAAATAACCGTCATTTTTATCATTCCGGTCAAATATTGCAGCGCAAATATTATTAACATCTTTAATATGTGAATGCTGGCAAATGACCATGACATAAACGGGATAGTCAACGGCTAGCTGTGCATTAAACGATTTGATTGCACTTCACAGAGGTTCTTCGCCTCCACGTCATGCATTCAAATCGTTTAATACACAGCTAGCCGTTGATTATCCCTTACCTGCTCCAGAACAGTTCAGCCCAAATATTAGAGTGTGTGCAGCGCATTTTATGGAGGACTATTTCCTGAACCTGGGAGTAGCCTGCCAGCTGCTCAAAGACTGTTTCTATAAAGTGCAATTCCAACTTTGCAAGGACAGTCTGGCGCTTCTGACTCATAGCCTGTAAGTATGTTTTCATATTTAACGAATTTGCCCCTGACGATTCAAACGTGAGTTTTGAGCAGTGTAGAGTAACGCTTGTTGTTTGTCGATTCTCCGATCACAAATGCAGATGGTAATGTTTACATGGCACGATGCAACGCGACGCGTAAAAAGATAGTATAAGTCATTATAGCCAGTAATTATGTCCCCACTGGATGCAACAAATGCCTCATGTATAATGGGTTTTATTGTTTTTGTGTCATCACACCAGGACACGGTATCACAATACGGTAAGGGGCGTACATTTCCGTCTCACACTTGAGGTATTCAGCCAATCACAACGCACTGGATAGCTGGCCAATCAGAGCACACCTCGCTTCTCAGAACGATGAGCTTTGTAAAAATCGGTGCGTTTCAGAAAGGCTGGGCATAGAGGAGCAACAATAATGTACAGTATGTGGATAATAATGTTTTTTTTTAACCTTAAGCCGCATAAACACTTTGCATTACACCAAATACACAAAATAGTGTTCTTTTTAGCAACGTCATATGACCCCTTTAAAGCGCAGCACAGAGCACCTCCTCCTCTGTGTGGCAGTCAAATAAAACAGTTGCCATGCCAACTTGCAATGCTTGCCCCGCCTCTGAGGTCTTCTGATTGGTCCACTGTTTTGGAACTGACATTGATGAGTGGTGGTGCCTGTAAAAGTTGAAATAACTTTAACTTGACACGGCGTCTTAAAAACTCGGCGCTCATGTGCGAGGCACTGCAAAAGACGCGAGTGAAATGGTAATACATGTCCATCTAGTGCATGTTTATATAGAGAAACAATGGGAAAGTATAGCACATTGGAATGGGTGGCCCTTAATAATATAATTGACCAAGGAGAATAAATATTCCATAGCTCAATGTAATAAGAGCCAGTTATAGCCCATATAATCACTGTGCAAATTTGTTAGTAGAACATGGCGTGTTCAAATCATGTTGGATCGTTGGAGGCATGTCAGTGAAAAAAGATGTCAGATGCAATGAATACAGCATCTGTATTGATAGTAAATTTGGTAAAAATAATGAAATATATATATATGGGACTATATAAAATATATTAGGATTCCATGAACAGAACTGTCAAAAATTTAATAAATACATAAAAAAAGCTTTTGTTTTGCTTATCAGGTTTGCAAAGTAGAGTTATAAATATTGTTGAATTTAATTGCCATCTTGCACTGACCAAAGTGACTTGAATGCACCTCATAATTGCGCCTTCCCAACTTGTAAATATAAAATTCCCAGGAGGACTTGAATGCATTATCAAAAATATTTTCATATTTTGTGCATTATAGTTTTCCATATGGGACTACAGGCCCATTCACATTAGAGACGATAACTAAAATGATAACGATAACATTTTAAGAATAAGAGAACAGGAAAGAAAAATAAAGACACAGAGGAACAATATCGTTGGAATTATGATTTTTATCCAGCTGATGAATTATAAAAACACTGACAGCCAATCAGAATCCACCTGACTTTAAAATCGAGCATTTAAAGTGGCAGATGACAAAACTGCAGCAGAATGCCATTGTGTATTGGCACTAATATGGTTATTTATTAAAATTCTCTTTATAGTTCCTGCTGAGAATGGGTCTTAGGCTGATGATACTCAGGGCAACTTTGGTTAATGTTGCTGTCAACGGGCAACCAGGAGAGACACAGAGCCCACGACCAATCTGAAGCATCTAGATAGCAATGTGTTACCTATTCTCAATGAGAAAGTGCCCATGCAAGGAACATTGCACAAAAAAAGTTACCCGGCAAAATTGTTCAAAAAGTAACCCTGTGTATCATCAGCCTTAAAGGGATAGTTCACCTAAAAATGAAAATTCTGTCATTAATTAGTTGTTCCAAAGACCTTCGTTCATCTTCGGAATACAAATTAAGATATTTTTGATGAAATCCGAGAGCTTTTCATTCTTGTGTGAACTATCCCTTTAAGAAAGGCATTCGGGCATTGTAACATTGTCTTGTTAAAGGGTAAGTTCACCCAAAAATGAAAATTAACCTGTTATTTACTCACCCTCAAGCAATCCTAGGTGTATTTCTTCTTTCAGACGAATCCAATCGGAGTTATATAATAAAAATCGTCCTGCTATTCCAAGCGTTATCATTGCAGTCAGCGGGTGTTCAACAGCCCAAAACACGTTAAATAAAGCGCGTGCATCCATAATAAAACATGCCTCACACGGCTCCGGGGCATGAATAAAGTCCTCCTGTAGCGAATCCATGCATTTCTGTCAGAAAGATATCCATATTTCAAACGTAATAAACACTTTTCTCTCACTTCTGCTGACTGTGCCATGTGCGCGCTTTATTTAACGTGTTTTGGGCTGTTGAACAGAAACACCCGCTGACTGCAATGATAATGCTTGGAATAGCAGGACGATTTTTATTATATAACTCTGATTGGACTCATCTGAAAGTAGAAAGTCATACACACCTAGGATGCCTCGAGGGTGAGTAAAACACAGGCTAATTTTCATTTTTGGGTGAACTATCTCTTTAACAGGCAACAGTTTCTCTCCAACATTTGCTTCTTTAAACGCAGGTTGTTCATCCGTCCAATCACGCCACCATCCAGAGTATAGTGAGAGCCGTAGGGATCATCCCTGGAGTCCCAGAGCCGTGCTGCGT
The DNA here is from genome assembly GCA_036784905.1 of Acrossocheilus fasciatus. NCBI lineage: Eukaryota > Metazoa > Chordata > Actinopteri > Cypriniformes > Cyprinidae > Acrossocheilus > Acrossocheilus fasciatus. The sequence goes on along the minus strand of CM071949.1, from coordinate 1,223,526 downwards.
CCCGGACAAGATGAGCTCTCTGGCTGTGCTTTTCCTGGACTCCAGCAGAAACATGGTCGTGAAGGTCTTTCCCAGCATGTCTGTGGAGACCTGCGCCTGTCGATAACTAGCTAACGGACATAAATGAACACAACAAACTCAGCTGAAGGACTGCCGAAGCACGTCATGACACAAATGAACTTTTATCTCTGCAAATAAGACCTCAACACCTCAAATAATATAGGATCTTTGCACACAAACATTGTATCCTCTTTCCGCTCTTTCTTTTTGAATGAATTGTATATAAACCTTATTGTAACATATAGTAAGCAGAACTGTTTTTGTTTTGATAATGGATTTCTGTAAATAAATCCCGTAACACTTTGCAATAAGGTTTAATTTGTTAATGCATTAGGCAACATGAACTATGAGCAATATATTTTGTTAATTAAAAATACGGTTGTTCGTTGTTTGTTCTTGTTAGCTCATTAACTAATTACTAATTAAAAACTTATTAGTTGTAAATGTAGATATTAACAGTTACTTCATGTCAACTAAAGTACTTAACTAATGTTAACAAATGAAACATTTTTGTAAAGTGTTGCCATAAATCCTTATAAACCAGAGTTTTTATTTGGTTTGTAAGCTTGTCAGCTAAAGCTAGGATTGAAACACCTGGAATCTTGAATGGAAAGAAACTGCAGATTATTTTTAATCATTTGTGAGAAGACAGACAACATAAAGGAAATTCAGCATAATGCTGCCATCTAGTGCTGTGTGATTTTACATCCATATTAAAGTTTTCCCCATGAGGCCTTCTAGATTAGAATAGATAAAATGATTAGCCATATCTATAGAAAAGCAATTCAATTACAGATTAATTATTATTTCCATGGAGCAAGTCTTAAAATATGTCAACAATTTGTGATACTTTATCAAAGAAGATTTTTGTATTTAATAGCAATTACATGTAAATTGTAATTATTTATTTTATCAAACTGTATTGTTTACAACTTTTTATGCAAACATTTCTTTACCCAGATTCTTAGACCTCTGTTTTTTTTTTTTTTGTTTTTTTGTTTTTTTTCTGAAATCGTGGAGGACTTTTTGTGAATAAAGACCTAATGAGTTGTATTAGGAATGTAGACTGCTTGCAACAACAGATCAAAGTTCAACTCATTAACCCTTGCACAACCAGATTCCAGCTTTTGAGGTTTAGTGGGTGATTGACTGAATAAAAATAAAAGGAAGCACTGGAATCTAAAATGTTAATATTTATCATAGCTGAGGCTGATTAGTTGAAGCATCTTAAATACACACACAAACATACGACGGAGTTGCTTTTGTAAGAACAGCCTGAAGTCTGACCCTGTAAATAAGGGTGGTTAAATCTCACTCATTAGTTTTCATAAGTCTGTTCCCAAAGTGTTTACAGAGCCCTCATTAACTACAAGCTTCCTCCAGATAACTACGACATCAGTGTCAAAGATAAGAATAGCTATGCTACTATTTTGGTTTCCAGAGAGTGTGGGGCATGGGAGTGAACCTGAGGTTCACTCGAGGAACCCCGATTTCAAAGGATCGTCCACAAACGAAAGTCAGATGTGAAACTTGCAGCGGAAAGTCACCTATCCATTTTTAGAAACTAAATGAAGATGCAGGGTTTGCGATATTTGCTCCTCCTGATGTCCATCAATTTTGCTACTTCGGTTGGGCTTTGCGAGGGGAAATCTTTAGGAGAAATCGCCCGTTTGGAAGATGCGATGTTCATTCAGGAAGAAGAGCAAAGCCTTGAGATAGAAAGTGACTTTAACTCCAAACTGGAGAACTATTTGGGCTTCATGAAGGAGGATTTCTTAAGGAAGCTGAATTTATCAGGCGTGCCGCAAGAACACCGTAAGGTTCAGCCTCCTCAGTTCATGATCGAGCTCTATAATAAATATGCTTCTGACAAGACTTCCATCCCTCGGTCGGATGTCATCCGAAGCTTCGTCATACAGGGTAAGTACATAAAGAAAGCTTGTGATCTCTGAGGCAGATGCATTAGATTCTGGGAAGACGAGGAGAAGCATTCACCTCCTCCATACCAATAACGAGGTTTTTGGCTTGAAACGGTTTATTAATCTCTATTTCATGTTCTCTGCAGATGTTATTTATTCCATTAGACAGGGCAACAGAACACAACACAGACTGCTATTCAACGTTTCCATCCCAAATCATGAAGAGATCACATCAGTCCAGCTGAGGCTGTTCACTCTCTGGGAAAGGAGTAAAATCAGCTGCGCTGATCTGTTCGCTTCCATCAATGTTTATGATGTAGATTATGAGCAGAGCGCAAACATTTTAAACCTTCTGGATGGGAGAGACGTAACCGAGGGCAAAAACACATGGGAGGCTTTTGACGTGAGCAGGGCTGTCCGGAGCTGGCAGGAATCTGGACGCGGGGCCGGCGAACTCGAGGTGGACATCGAACAAGACTGTGAAGCCCTGGACATAAGCCTGGCTTTAGAGCACAACAGCTCAGCGGTCTTAATAGTTTTTTCCGATGACCTCGGGAACAGAAAGGGAGAGTCGATGAAAGAGGTAAAGGAGATGCTTCTTCATGAGAAGGAGCGGGTATTTTCGGACGATCACGTTCCTGTGAACCAGCACCTCAGGAGAAAGCGAAAAGTGACAAACAATTACTGTCGGAGAACTTCTCTGAAGGTGAACTTCAAAGACATCGGATGGGACAAATGGATCGTGGCCCCGCCCGAGTACGATGCTTATGAGTGCAAAGGTGTGTGTTATTTCCCCCTCACGGATGATGTGACCCCCTCCAAACATGCAATCATCCAAACTCTGGTTAACTTGAGCAATCCCAAAAAGGCAAACATGGCATGTTGCGTCCCAACCAAGCTGGATCCGATTGCAGTTATGTATCAAGAAAAGGGTGTCATTACGGTCCGACATCTCTATGAGGAGATGAAAGTAGCAAAGTGTGGATGTAGGTAGTTTTGCTTGCTTATCCATCTGTATAAAACATCTTTGCATTTGTTTTATCGTTCTGATTCGCAGTGTGGGGAAGGTTACTAATAGGTTACAGATGACCCTGTTTAAAGCTATTTCAGTTACCTTATTAAAGTAATGTAACTGATTACATGTGATTACTTTTCTAAACACTGTAAAAAGTGATAAGTTGACTTAACTTAAAAAAAATTGAGGAAACCCATTGCCTTAAAATTTTTAAGTAAATGCTAATTAAAAAAAAATAAGTTAATTGAATTGTCAAGTTCACTTAACGTTATTAAGTACATAATAATTTTAAGGCAACGAGTTTCCTCAATTTTTTTAAGTTAAGTCAACTTATCACTTTTTAAACTGTTGATTATTTTGAAACATTTAAAGCAGACAGGGTTAACCTTACAGTAGCACTCAACACTGATTACTATCAAGACTGTCGAAATCCTTTATCACTTGAATTAAGATTATAATAATTTAATTTTACTTTTTTTAACTGGCTACACACATTTTCAAAACTTTACACACAAATCCAAGAATTGCACACACAAAATGCAAAATGCCTCGCATCTCTTGCGTTCAAAATTTCACAAACGCATCTCAAAAGCAAACACCTTTGCCATAATATTAATCCCTGTTAGTTACACAGAGAACTGTGTGTTGTGTTTTGCAAAAAGTGTTTTATGAAATTGAAAAAGGCTGGGAATTAGTGTCTGGTTTTGCAGGTTTGGTGTGTGCTTCTGCTGTTTGAGTGACAGCTTTCAGAAACTATGTGACAAATAAAGATTTTGTGTGTAAGCAATTGAAAAAAAAAAAAAATAGTAAAACAGCCACCACAAAAACAGACTTTAGCACCTCTTTTTATTTTGAGATCATTCTGAGGTAAAATACAGGTTTAAAATGATTAGATATAGTTTCATAGTTATGATACTCTTTTTGAAATCAAATCTTTGCATAGCTACGAAAGGAAACACTGGCATCGAACAATGCTTTGGAAAAAAAAAGGTTCATCTTAAAAAATAAATCATATACATAAACACAAATAGGAAATAAAACAGTTATCAAATAATCATGTGTCCTATTCTGTGTACTAAACTCCAGTCAATGCAAATTGGGAATAAAGCAGAAAAGTGTGTGTGTGTGTGTGTGTGTGTGTGTGTGTGTGTGTGTGTGTGTGTGTGTGTGTGTGTGTGTGTGTGTGTGTGTGTGTGTGTGTGTGTGTGTGTGTGTGTGTGTGTGTGTGTAAATATTCAGATGTAATCCCCTCTGTAATAAGTAACTAATTTAATTACACTTTTTTTCTCAGTAACTGAGAAACCAATTACTGTTACATTTATTTTGTAATTAAATTACGTAATTAATTCCTTTATCGATGGCATCGATGGTTCCATGAACCTTTTAACATCCTTTCCATTGCACAAAAGTTTCCTTCAGTTTAATAAAATGTTCTTCACACTAAAAATAAATGGTTCTTTTAAGAACTGATCACTGAAAGGTTCTTTGGGGAACTAAAAAATGGTTCTTTTATGGCATCGCTGCCAAAAAAAAACAAAATTTTTGGAACCTTCTTTTATTTTTAAAAAATGTATAAAGTAACTTTTGTGGAATGGAAAGGTTCCTTGGATGTTAAAGGTTTTTCCATAAATTACAATACAAAGACCCTTATTAAGAGTTTAGTTATTATATTAAGCAAAATTTAAAATTATGAGGTTTTGGTTAAAGTCAGCTTCCCTTGTGTTTTCATTTCATGTATGTCGACTAGGATATACCCCGGGACACAGGGGCGTATCTAGGATTTGACAGCATCTGGAACATCAGATATTCCCTCCCAAGGATTTTTGTTTTACATTTTAATACAGAAACATGCTCTCCACAAGTATGCAGAAACAGATGTCAATGCTTGGCCAAGCGTGCGTTGTACATACTAGCAAGAAACCTCAAGAGGGCAATAGAGTAACGGCCATAAATGCTTGTGCCATTAAACAGGATGAGGTATTGTTCAGGTAGACTGCTATAAATATGATTATAAAATACCTGCTCAGCAAAAATTGCAATGAAATTCAATGCAAAAAATTCAAATGCAATGAGATTCATTTCAGGTCCACATCTACGAGAACAGTTTCCAAGCATTTTAAAATCACATCTAGGGTCACTAGATAAACTTAAATCTAGTTCTTCAGTAATTAAGCGTTGTAAAAAAGATAGCATGGATGGTTCATAATGAGACTTTTGCCACGGCCGATGCCCCTGTCCCTCCCCTAAACTGGCCTATTCTAGGTCAGAAATATTTAGGGAAATGCTTGTATAATTTACGTCTTCACGCAATACCTCCCACTAGTTCCAGACCAAAACATTCAGGATTGAAAACATTGATCCATAAAACGCTGCCCCTAGCGACTCCCATGAATATAACTTATCAATGTATTCGTTCTTGCTTTACTTATTGTGCTTACATACAGAAAAATAAAGGTCTAGAATTGTATATTTTGGGGTACAACAGAGCAGTACCCTTAAAAGGACATCTTTGTACTTTTTTTACCCCTAATATTAGTACCTTAAGGGTACGTATTAGCACTCTAAGATACTAACATGTACCTATTAGGGGTAAAAAAGGTACAAAGATGTCCTTTTAAGGGTACTGCTCCAGGGACAAGCTGTTGTACCCCAAAAGGTACAATTTTAAACCCCTTTTATTTTCCAACAGATTTTTTAATTTATCAATTTTTTTTTTTTCCTCACAAAAATAAATGTGTATATAATCCATTGCTTTTGCGTATATATTTCTAGCATATATTTATTTACATGCATTTTATTAATTTATAATTTTTTTTATATTTTATCAATAAAATGCATCAAAGCCGTTTCAGTTCGGGCTCAACTAAACTCATTTTAATAAAGGCCAGCTCATTGTGATGTGGCTCATTTCAGTCAAGCTTTCAGACGGTGCTGACTAGAAAATTTGTACTACCTTAAAGGCGACGTTTGAAACATTTGTACGATGTTAAGTTGCATGATCCTCAAACAATAAATGATATCTACCCTTGTGATGTATGAGGGCACAAACGTCATAGCATTTGAACGACGCTGGTCAATTGTTGCATTGTTTATTTTTACATCATTTGCTTTAAAAAAAAAAAACAGCCGTTTTCTAGATCATAAACAACTCAGGGACAGGTCATGCAAACCTGTTTCTATCTCCAGCTTACAAATATTTCCTCACATCAGATGCACTGGACAAAACTCCAGCCATCTTAAAAAGAGATTGTCGATCCCTGATTGGCCACATGGAATCAGCAGATAGAATTGCATAAGACCCTGAGCATTAAAAGATAAAGCAAGATTAACAGTGCAGCACCAATTAGTGTAGAGTGAATGTGGAGTTATATAATTCCATCCTGTAAAAGTGGCCAGGGCCTCTAAATTCACACTAATGCTAGAAAAGAATGGAGGGAGAAAATCTATAAGCAGATTTTTAAAAACAACAATGACTGTTCTGCCTTTGAATAACACACAGTGAATAAATGATCTTATTTCAGAAAAATAGTATAATGCATTGAATATTATACAATCAAATCCATATACAGTTACTGCACCAAATTGTCAAGAAATCTATGTTACGGGTTCACGTAATGAGGCCAGCCAAGTGCATCTTAGAGTTCATTAAATGGATAACTGTTTACCTGTGTAATAATGTCATTATCCTGACCCAGACGTTACCTTTGAAAGCTTGACCTTATTTTGCTCATGCTGTGACGACGGGGCTGTGAGGACCGTAATCCAAAGAGAATATATTTAGACTCTTTTTAATGTTTTATTGCTTAAAATTAGTGCTGAGCAACGATTAATCGCATTCAAAATACACGTTTTTGTGTACATAATATATGTGTGTGTGCTGTGTATATTTATTACACACACATGCATGTACTGTATACATTTAAGACAAATATGTTGTGTTTATATATTAAATATATTTATATATAATATAAATTATATGAATATAAATATATGCATATGTAAATATTTTCAAAATATATACTGTTCGTGTGTGTCTTTAAGTATGCATAATAAATATACACAGTACAGACACATATATATTATATAGACAAAAACTAAAGTGGTCAAAAACATTGAGACTAATTAAACTAGTTAATTGTGGAACAAAGGCTAAACTTTCCTATCAATATGCAGTACTTAAGCATTATGTCTTATGATTCACTTTCCTTACAAACGAACATCTTGTTTTTACCCCAAAAATTCATATAAATATCATCTCATGTCATTACAAATCTGTATGAAACACAGTTTTTGTCCATACAATTAAAGTCAATAGGGTCCAAAACAATACTGGAACCAATAGATTTTCATTGTGCGTACAAAAGAAGAAGTAAAAACACCCATTTTTCAAAATATGTTTCATAGACATGTATGTGAGATTTGGGTGTGAACCTACTCCTTAAAGTCATGATGAAGCTGTGTATTTAGAGAGATTTGATATCCTCTCCGACATTTTCAGTTATTGATTTTTATCTGTGATTGCATTGCTGATGCACTTCAGATAATGCGATTAAAGGTTTATTCAGAGCAAAAGCCTCTTATGCGGTTGCTGTTGTCAAAAACCTAGTAGAGAAAACAGAGTCCCGTTTAACAAAGGACCTCTTCACCAAATGAATGGACAAAAGATGGCAGGGACTGTAAGAGTTTTTGCCCTGATCATAGTCGCTTGTCAGGTCCTGCTCGTCGATGCATCATTTCAGCCTGCACTTGTCTTGGACATGGCTAAAATTCTGCTCGAAAACTACTGCTTCCCAGAGAATCTAGTTGGCATGCAGGAGGCAATCCAACAAGCCATAAGCAGCGGAGAGATCCTACACATCTCTGATCGGAAAACACTGGCAGGTGTACTGACTGCCGGCGTTCAAGGTGCACTCAATGACCCCAGACTGACCGTGTCTTACGAGCCTAATTATACTCCGATCACGCCACCTGCACTTCAGTCGCTGCCCACGGAACAGCTGATACGGCTAATCAGGAATACTGTTAAACTGGAGCTGATGGATAACAACGTCGGTTACCTGAGGATTGACCGTATTATAGGTCAGGAGACTGCGGCAAAATTGGGACGCCTCGTCCACGACAACATCTGGAAGAAGGTTGCCCATACATCAGCGATGATCTTTGATCTGCGTTTTAGCACAGCAGGAGAGATCTCCGGCGTGCCGTACATTATTTCATATTTTTCTGACCCTGAACCACTTTTGCACATAGACACAATCTATGAACGACCCACCAATACTACAAAGGAGTTATGGACAATGCCGAATCTCTTGGGTGAACGATATGGGAAAAGAAAAGAGCTGATTGTTTTAATCAGCAAGCGCACTACGGGCGCAGCAGAAGCTGTTGCCTACATCTTAAAACATCTAAAAAGAGCCATCGTTGTTGGAGAAAAGTCGGCTGGTGGGTCGGTTAAGGTTGAAAAGTTGAGGGTTGGGGATTCTGGGTTTTATATCACGGTCCCTGTTGCTAGATCTGTGAACCCCGTCACAGGAGAGAGTTGGGAGGTGACTGGGGTGTCTCCATCCGTTAACATCAACCCAAAGGAAGGAATCGCAAAAGCCAAATCCCTCATCGCTGTCAGGAAATCAATACTGAAAGCGGTTCAAAGAGTGTCAGATATCATTAAACGATTTTATGCATTTAAAGATAAAATCCCAGCTTTGCTAAATCATTTTGCTAAAACTGATTTTTTCACAGTGATTTCTGAAGAGGATTTGGCAGCAAAACTTAATTATGAGCTGCAGTCCGTGTTTGAAGACCCTCGTTTAAATATCAAGACTTTGCGAGGATCGTCCGACAAGTGGCAAGAACCGGATACGACACCGACCACCCCTTCATCTTTTGATAATCCATTATTCAAGTTGGAAATTCTATCAGGAAACATTGGATTTCTGCGTTTTGACAGATTCCCGTCACCCACAGTTTTGATAGAACTAGAGGATCGTATCAAAGACAAGGTCTGGCAACCAGTCAAAGACGCAGAAGACCTGATTATCGATCTGCGCTATAACACCGGTGGATCCACCGAGGCCTTGCCCATTCTGCTTTCCTACATGTTCGACGCCTCATCAAATACCCACCTCTTTTCAATCTACGACAGCATCCAGGACGAGACCGTTGATTTTCACACCCTCCGTAACATCAGTGGGCCTTCCTATGGTTCCAGAAAGGGTATTTATGTTTTGACAAGCTATTACACGGCTGAAGCTGGAGAGGAGTTCGCTTACCTGATGCAGTCCTTGCACCGAGGCACTGTTGTAGGGGAAATCACTTCTGGAACGCTCCTTCACTCCAAGACTTTTCCAGTTGAAGAAACAAGCCTTGGCATTACCGTCCCCGTCATAAATTTTATCGATATACATGGGGAATGCTGGCTTGGAGGCGGAGTAGTTCCTGACGCCATCGTGCTTGCTGAAGATGCAGTCGAGCGAGCTCATGAAATCATTGCATTTCACAAGGATATTCCGGCTTTGGTGCAAGAAGCTGGAGATCTCTTGGAAAAACATTACACTGTACCTGAGGTTGCAGCTAAAGTGAGTAGACTGTTACAGTCCAAACTAACCGAAGGACTTTATCGCTCAGTTGTTGAATATGAATCTCTTGCATCTCAACTCACCGCAGATCTCCAAGAGACCTCGGGTGATCACAGACTGCACATTTTTAACTGTGAAATTGAACCTGAATCCCTTCACAATGTTCCCAAAATCCCTTCTCCTGAAGAGGTGGGGTTCATCATTGATGCCTTATTCAAAGTAGAGGTATTGCCTGGAAATATTGGCTATTTGAGATTTGACATGATGGAAGACATACATGTTCTGCGAGCAATTGGTCCCCGGCTCATCGAAGTTGTATGGAACAAGCTGGTGAACACAGACATGCTCATAATTGATCTGAGATATAACACAGGTGGCTATTCCACGGCTATTCCACTACTTTGCACCTATTTCTTTGATGCACAGCCCTTGAAACACCTTTACACGATTTTTGATCACTCCAAAGGAAATGCAACAAAGGTTATGACCCTTCCCGAAGTGCTAGGACAAAGGTACGGCTCTCAGAAAGACATCTATATCCTGACGAGTCACATAACTGGATCAGCCGCTGAAGCGTTCACTAGAACAATGAAAGACTTGAAAAGGGCCACTGTTATTGGAGAGACCACTATTGGAGGTGCCCTCTCAAGTGGAACGTACCAAATTGGGAATAGCATCCTGTATGCTTCCATTCCCAACCGAGCAGTTTTGAGTGCAGTTACTGGAAAAGCATGGAGTGTGTCTGGTGTTGAACCACATATTGCAGCTCAAGCAAGTGACGCACTTAATGTTGCCCAGAAAATAATTAGCGCAAAGCACCAAAAGAAAAAATCTGGCAAATAGTACTATAAGCCTCATTATTCATCTCTTTTCAGAGTAAAACTTCATGAACAAAGGGACAATTTAAACAAAATAATAGAAATAATATTAATAACAGAAATTAATGTTTTATGTCTGGCATGTTTATGCAATTGTTTAGCCATAATTATTTTTGAAAATGAAAATGTGCTTTTGATGCTGTGCTCGTTTGCATACTCAAACTAATGTACCATGTTAATATAATAAAATAAGATGACATCAGTAAATGTTTCTTTTACCTTTTTCTGCTGTAGCCACTGAAATTACACTGTAAAAAAAAAAAAAAAAAGTTTAGCCAACTTAAAATTTTAAGGCAACCAGCTTCAGCAGATTTTTGAGCTTCAACTTATTTTTGTGGGAGATTCTCAAATTTTTGTTGTATAAACTTAAAACGACAAGTTGAGAAAACTCAAAAATCTGCTGAAGCTGGTTGCCATAAAATTTTAAGTTGGCTCAACTTTTTTTTTTTTTACAGTGTAGACCAAAGGGTTATTTGATACACTTACATTTTTTCCCCTCACTACAGCATATTTAAGAAAAACTATTAAAAACGAAATACAAATAAATACCAGTCATTTATCAAAGTGCAAAAAAATGCCTTAATATAAGTGCTAGACATTTACAGTGGTTTGAAAAAGTGTTGGCCCCCTTCCTGATTTTTTTATTTTTTGCATGTTTGTCACACTTTAATGTTTCAGATCATCAAACAAATTTAAATATTAATCAAAGATAACACAAGTAAACACAACATGTTTTTAAATGAAGTTTTTTATTATGAAGGGAAAACAAAATCCAAACCCACATGGCCCTGTGTGAAAAAGTAATTATTAAATCATGAAATAACTGTGATTAACTACATAATTTTGGAAAGCTGAGTTAAATTTCACGAGCCAAACCCAGGCCTGATTACTGCCAGACCTGTTGAATCAAGAAATCACTTAAATAGATCCTGTCTGACAAAGTGAAGCATGTTTAAAGAGCAACACATCATTCTGCGATCTTAAGAAATTCATAAACAGATGAGAAACAAAATAGTTGATATGTATCAGTCTGGAAAGGGTTATAAAGCCATTTCTAAGGCTTTGGGACGCCAGCGAACTACGGTCAGAGCCATTATCCACAAATGGAGAAAACTTGAAACAGTGGTGAACCTTCTCAGGAGTGGCCGGCCTACCAAAATTACTCCAAGAGCACAAAGACGACTCATCCAGGAGGTCATAAAAGAACCCAGAACAACATCTAAAGAACTGCAGGCCTCACTCGCCTCAATTAAGGTCAGTGTTCATGATTCAACAATAAGAAAGAGACATCCATGAGAGAGTTCCCAGGCAAAAGCCATTGCTGACCAAAAAGAACACAAAGGCTCATCTCACATTTGCCAAAAAATATCTTGATTATCCTCAAGACTTTTGGGCAAATATTCTGTGGACTGATGCGACAAAAGTTGAACTTTTTGGAAGGTGTGTGTCCCGTTACATCTGGCGTAAAACCAACACAGCATTTCATAAAAAGAACATCATACCAGCAGTCAAACATGGTGGAGGTAGTGTGATGGTCTGAGCTTCAGAACCTGGATGACTTGCTATAATTGATGGAACCATGAATTCTGCACTCTATCAGAAAATCCCGAAGGAGAACGTCCGGCCGTCAGTTTGTGACCTCAAGCTCAAGCGCACTTGGGTTCTGCAGCAGGACAATGATCCCAAACACAGCAGCAAGTCCACCTCTGAATGTCTCAAGAAAAACTGAATTAAGGTTGTGGAGTGACCAAATCAAAGTCTGGACTTAAATCCAATTGAAATGCTGTGGCCTTAAACAGTCCATTCATGCTCGAAAACCCTCCAATGTGGCTGAAATAAAACAATTCTGCAAAGAAGAGTGGGCCAGAATTTCTCCACAGCGATGTGAAAGACTCATTGCCAGTTATCACTTGATTGCAGTTGTTGCTGCAAAGGGTGGCACAACCAGTTATTAGGTTTAGGGGGCAAGCACTTTTTCACACAGAGCCATGTGGGTTTGGATTTTGTTTTCCCTTCATAATAAAAAACTTCATTTAAAAACTGCATGTTGTGTTTACTTGTGTTATCTTTGATTAATATTTAAAATTGTTTGATGATCTGAAACATTAAAGTGTGACAAACATGCAAAAAAATTAAAAAATCAGGAAGGGGGCCAACACTTTTTCACACCACTGTACATTTTTGTAACACACTTCCAGTCAAAAGTTTTTGAACAGTAATATTTTTAACGATTTTTTAAGAATTCTCTTCTGCTCACCAAGCCTGCATGTATACAGCAAAAGCAGTTATACTGTGAAATATTTTTACTATTTAAAATTACTACTTTCTATTTGAATATATTTTAAACTGTAATTTATTCCTGTGATCAAAGCTGAATTTTTAGCATCATTACTCCAGTCACATGATCCTTTAGAAATCATTCTAGTATTTCTAATATGCTGATTTACTGTCCAAGAAACATTTTTTTTTTTATTATTATTATTATCAATATGTAAACCAGTTGAGTACTTTTTTTCCGGATTCTCTGATGAATAGAAAGATCCAAAGATCAGCATTTATCTGAAATAAAAAGCTTTTGTAACATTATATACTGTACCATTCAAAAGCTTGGAGTTGGTATAATTCTTTTCTTCTTTTTTTTTTGTTTCTGGGGGGTGGGGGGTGATATATTATATTATATAAAATACTTTTATTTACCAAGGATGCATTAAATTGATCAAAAGTGATGATAAAGACGTATAATGTTACAAAAGATTTCTATTTCAGATAAAAACTTTCTGTTCATCAAAGAAACCTGAAAAATCTACTCAGCTGTTTTCAACATAATAATAATAATAATAATAATATTAGAATGATTTCTGAAGGATCATGTGACTGGAGTAATGGTGCTAAAAATTTAGCTTTGAAATCACAGGAATAAATTACATTTTAAAATATATTCAAATACAAAATAGTTATTTTTTAATTTTGTATTTTTTGGATCAAATAAACACAGGCTTGGTGAGCAGCAGACACATCTTTAAAAAACATTAAAAATCATACGGTTCAAAAGCTTTTGACTGGCAGTGTATGTAACATACATATTTAGCTTGTTATTGTCTAACTGAAGAACTTTGGCTAATGAGATTAAGGTTTTATTGTGAGGAAAAGCTTCTTATGCGCGTGTTAACAGAAACCTGACGGGCGAAGCAGACTCAGTCGACAAGCCTCCCCGCAGAAGCACAGTTCAGCTGCGCCATATATTTAGCAGCAATCCAAAACAGAACAAAATGCCTCAAGCTCTACTTCTACTAGCATCGCTGCTGATCTTCAGCAATGTGGCTCACTGTGATTTCTCTCCTACAATTATTGCGGATATGGCAAAAATTCTGATGGACAACTACTGCTCACCTGAGAAACTCTCCGGCATGGAAGAGGCAATTGATGCAGCAAGCAGTAACACGGAGATCCTCAGCATTTCAGATCCTGCCTCCCTTGCCATTGTTCTGACTGATGGTGTTAAACAAACTCTTTTTGATTCTAGAGTGCAAGTCACATACGAGCCAGATTTCGTACCTGTACAACCCCCAGCCATGCCTGACATCCCACCGGAGCAGCTGGCCGAAATGATCAAAGGCACAGTCAAAGTTGAGGTCCTGGATGATAACATTGGCTACTTGAAGATCCAACACATCATTGGAGAGGATATGGCTCAGAAAGTTGGGCCTGTTTTGCTGGAATACATCTGGGACAAAATCCTCCCAACATCCGCCATGATTCTTGACTTCCGCAGTGCAGTCTCTGGCGAGCTGTCTGGAATCCCATACATTGTGTCCTACTACACCGATCCTGAGCCTCTTATCCACATTGATTCTGTGTATGATCGCACCTCCGATGTCACCATAGAGCTATGGTCCATGCCGACCCTACTGGGAAAGAGGTATGGCACCTCCAAACCCTTGATCATTCTGACAAGCAAGAATACTCTCGGGATTGCAGAAGATGTTGCATATTGCCTTAAAAACCTTAAAAGGGCCACCATCGTTGGGGAGAACACAGCTGGGGGGAGTATAAAAATCAACAAAATCAAGGTGGGTGACACTGACTTCTATGTGACTGTGCCAGTTGCTAAGTCTATTAACCCCATCACTGGCAAGAGCTGGGAGGTCAATGGAGTGGCACCAGATGTTGAAGTTGCTGCAGAAGATGCCTTTGACGCTGCAATTGCAATCATTAAACTCCGTGCTGAAATCCCAGGGTTGGTTCAAGCGGCAGCCACACTGGTTGCAGACAACTATGCATTTCCGAGCATCGGGGACGATGTTGCTGAAAAGCTGGGAGCTGTTGCGGCTAGTGGAGAATACAACCTGATCTCCACAAAGGAAGAACTGGAAAAAAAGCTCTCTGCTGACCTCCTAAAACTGTCAGGAGACAAGTGTCTGAAGGCCACCGGCAATATCCCTGCACTTCCTCCAAATGTAAGTCATAAAATCTTAGATATATATATAACGATACATTGGTTGCTGAGGCAAAATTATAAATGAAACTGTCCTTTAAATTCCAGAATCCCACACCTGAGATGTTCATTGAGCTCATCAAAGTTTCGTTCCACACTGATGTATTTGAAAACAACATTGGTTACCTTCGCTTTGACATGTTTGGAGATTTTGAACATGTTGCTAAGATCATTGCGGAGCACGTCTGGAATAAAGTGGTTGACACTGTCGCGCTGATCATTGATTTGAGGTGATTATTCTATTGGATGTGTGTTTGTCGCTCTAATATGTACAAATTCCGTTTAGTCCATAATGTGATATGACCTTCTATATTTTTAGGAACAATGTCGGCGGGTCCACCTCCTCCATTGCTGGCTTCTGCTCGTACTTCTTCGACGATGACAAGCAGATTGTGCTGGACCACGTGTACGACAGACCCTCCAATACCACAAGAGATCTTCTGTCTCTTACACAACTTACAGGTACATTACTAAAATTCATATTTTTGTCACTATTATTCCTTACATGTTTAGCATTTTACTTTAGATTGTTTGATCTATACACTGTAAAAAGTGATAAGTTGACTTAACTTAAAAAAAATTGAGGAAACCCGTTGACTTAAAATTTGTAAGTAAATGATAATTAAAAAAAAAATAAGTTAATTGAATTGTCAAGCTCACTTAACTTTTTTTTTTTTTTTTTTTTTTAATTGTTATGTACTTAATCATTTTAAGGCATCGGGTTTCCTCAATTTTTTTTTTTAAGTTAAGTCAACTTTCACTTTTTACAGTGTACCCAAAAAGTGCAGTGTCCTATATGTCATATATTTGGTGGCCAAAATGATTAAAACCTGAACAAACTGAGACTAAATCCAGAAGAAATGTGTCTCCAAGATGCTTCACGAAAGCTACCTGCAAAGCTACAGCACTGTTAACAGTTTAAGCACTTGTGTAAAAATGCTGTAAAATGAGGATGCTGTTAAAAATAATGTCATAAATAGATTTTCTTGATCAATTAACTTCTATGAACTAAATGAAATCAACATTTGTTGTGAGCATCCTTTGTGTTTAAAGCAGTTTCTCAGGAGCTTCGCAAGTAGCTTTCTTGAAGCAGAGACAGTTCTTCTAGATTTAGTCTGTCTCAGTTTGTTCTGTTTCTTCATGTCATTCCAGACAGACTGGATGATGATCAGATCAGATCTCTGTGTGGACAGTATTAATGGCAAAATTAATGTTTGGAAAGATATTCCCTACTGACACATATAGCAAAAGATAGAAATAACTGACTTAAATCCATTTTTAGCTGCTGAAAATACTAGTGTTCTAATCATTTTGGCCACCGCTGCACAACACTGCACAAATAACTGTGCATTTCTACTCTTTATAGGCAAGAGATACGGCAGCAAGAAGAGTGTGATAGTCCTCACCAGTGGTGTGACCGCTGGTGCCGCTGAGGAGTTTGTTTTTATCATGAAGAGGCTGGGACGTGCAATGATTATCGGTGAGACAACACATGGAGGTTGT
Source organism: Acrossocheilus fasciatus (assembly GCA_036784905.1). Lineage (NCBI taxonomy): Eukaryota > Metazoa > Chordata > Actinopteri > Cypriniformes > Cyprinidae > Acrossocheilus > Acrossocheilus fasciatus. Next base: position 1,207,081 of record CM071949.1, on the reverse strand, counting down.
CACCCCCCAGAGACCTTCAGTGTTGGCGAAAGCAACATCTTTCTGTCTGTTCCAATCAGCCATTCGGACACTGCTCAGGGCCCGGCCTGGGAGGGTGCGGGCATTGCCCCTCATATTCCAGTGCCCGCTGATGCCGCCCTCGACACAGCAAAAAGCATCCTCGATAAGCATTTTTCTGGCCAAAAATAAGTTGTTCTTCTAGGCCTGATATGGAAGCCAAATGATATTGCAAATTAGTTTAGAAGGATGACATGTTGTGAAAATGCTGTCGTAATCTGGTCTTTAGATCTTTAAGGTAATGTACCTTTTCTATTCCTTTTCTTTTTTCTGTATTATTTCTAACCCAAAGCATGCATTCTCTTAAACACACTTCGTGTAGAAGAATGCATTCAATGCTCTCAAAGTGATATTCAGATTAGACCTGTTCTGAACCTTTGATATATGTGTTGGGTTCTTTGCGAACTGCTTTCCATTGTGCAGATTAAAATTTGTTTAACAAACTGAAAAAATTGTCTTGTTTTAAAAGCAACTTGAATCTTTTTCAGCATATCTGGGGAAAATCGCGACTTTGGAGTTATATTGAAACCAAATGATCAAACGTAATAAAAACCACATGGAAACTGTTCTAAGTGTAATGTGCTTTAAAGATTAAATCTAAAATTCCTTAGAACTGAGGTAAAACGGGTTTAACAAACATAAACCAATTCCAGACATACTTATGTATCAGCCTCTTGTGATTTTTCCTGATTATTTTGATCAGATTATTTACGTTTTATCCGCTTGCGATCTCAACAAAAATCACAGTTATAACATAAACACACTCGCCCACACAGCAAAAACAATGTTCTTATTTTGTACATCAAAAATCCACGTTTTGCTCACTTGAGGTCATTACAAAACTATTTGTTAACTACACTGTTTCTTTCAGAAATTAGCAGCAAAGAACCAGAAGATGGCAGCACATCTTCTCTATCAGTGATGGCCAAAGTAGGCCGTCAAGCACATCCGCTGCCATAATAAAATTGCAATTATGTAGCACCTGTTGACAACAGATTTTACTGAATGATAAATAATATCCTCAATACACTAATGGCACGTCTCAAAGCTAAAGGTCCAGCAATAAAAATGCACTGCCTTATAAGCTTTGTGTTCCTTCATGATAAACGTCCAGTTGTTGTTGCTGGTCATAAGTTAGGTATGTTTTGAGCACATCATGCTAATTTTGGTCGGTCAGTCACGCATTGCTCTCCCTTACAAAAATTAAGCATGGTTTTATCATAGTAAAAGTGTGTTTTTTGGGGGGGTTGGCGTATTGTCATTATGGTATTACCACAGTTTTACTACAAATACCATAAACTATGATTAATATGTGGTTACCATTGTTGAACTAATAACCATGTTTTTTTGGTTTTATTTGCAGTAAATATTGACAATTACCTGTCTAAACAGCTTTTCGTCAAACAATATAACATTAAGGTTATTTAAGGTATTCATATATGAATTTTAGTCATTCAGTCATTTGAGAATCCAGCTGTAATATTTTACAGATGTAAACGTAGTTCTGTACAAATTAGCCTGTCTATTTACACTTTTTTTCTATTAGTATTACCACAGTATTACCTTGCATTTCAGTTTTAGATAGGCTTCAGCGGGTGGTGGTGGTGTGGTGTTTCGTTCGTGTTTTATTAACGAATCTTTTACAGTTTTTCTCAATAGATTTGACACATTTCTCCAAACTCAGGCCACTGTTCTCAAAACAGTTAACACAGTGACCTAAACGCTTTGTAATTGTCCTAAACAGATTGTACGTTTTCATTCATTTCATACAAATCATAATTTTCTCAAAACACTGTGCACAAAACTCTCAAATGATTTCACAACATTTAATACAACCAACCAATACTTTAAAATATCTGAAAAAAAAAGTTTTTTTGTACCATTTATGTACAAACACAGCAAATAAAACTCTGTAATTTGTCATTCTATCAAATGAACATATTTAACTACTTGGTTAATCATACACTCAACACATGCAGTTTTCCTAAACATTTACACATGAATCACAATTGCTTTAGAGTAATAATAAAAGGGAAAGTTTACAAAGAGCAAGAACGAATATGCAAATAATAATAAAATCTAAATCAAACTAAATGCGGTGGAAGAGGTGCAAGTCTATAAGGTGGTGGAGTTGGTAAAGAAGTAGAAGGTACAGACGAATTTGAAATTAAATCAGAATTTCCCTAATTGACCATGTTAGATTTTGAACGGAAGGACATGGTGGTCCAGAACAACCCCACCAGACACAAACGAAGAGGCCTTGCTTGTCAAGCATGGATTCAAACTTCTTACATTTTTTCTCCTATGATACAAGCGCAGCAGATATGTAGTGTAAATAAAATGCAATAAAATTCTCGAAAGGCAAGAAGATTATTCGACAATAATTCATGTATACAGCAAACACACACGTGTGTGTGTATATATATACAGTGGTCTTCACACACACTGTGCTGTAAAAGACTGATCTGTAGTTATCAGAAAAGTATGTTTGTTGAAAAAATGTTTATTGCATATTTCAGTTTAATGAGTGTCACCATGATGGTGATTAGTGTTTGTGTGAATGACGCTGTGCACCTTCTATATATGTTATTATTTAAAAGCTGCTTGTGATGGGGTTTGGTTCATCATGTGACTCTCGTCACCTTCTGCATTTGGTGGTTATCAGTGTATTACAAAGGTACAAAACAGATTCCAGTACTTCAATAGGTTGGTATATTAACATTATATCAGTTAATGAAATTACGGTATTTAACTGTAAATTTAAGTTAAAACCTAAAACGTTGCTACAGCTGCCAGTTTTTTACTGTAAATTTTACGGAATTTTTTTTTACAGTGTTTGTACAGACCTTGTTGAAATGCTTAATTTATTTCTGTTGTTTTTATAACTTGATAAAAGTTCAAATAAATGAACCTGGGATTTCTTGAATTTGTCAAAAGCTTATGACTATAGAGATTTGAAGGAATCAGTTGACTGACTCACAACACACAAGAAAAATGCTCACTCCTAACTGCTGTAACTGAAATAGTACACATAAGAAAAGGATAAAATAAATAAAATAAAAACAATAATTAATTCAAAAAAAAAAACTCTAATGCTAGCTTTCTATATTCTTTTTCTATTCTATCTACTTGTTTTCTTTGTGTGTGTGTGTGTGTGTGTGTGTGTGTGTGTGTGTGTGTGTGTGTGTGTGTGTGTGTGTGTGTGTGTGTGTGTGTGTGTAAACCTTGCTACGTGTAGGCTACTGCATTGGGCTAACCGAGACTTGTCATAGCTCTTGAATTTTATTGCTCTTTTGTTGGTTTTGATTGCTTCTATTGTCCTCATTTATAAGTCGCTTTGAATAAAAGTGATGCTAAATGATTAAATGTAAATGTAATTAATTAATTAATCTTAACCCAACACCTGATATAGGCTACTGCAAGATTAAATAAGAGTAAGAAATAAACATATATTTAACTATAAACAGTGTTGGGAAAGTTACTTTTAAAAGTAATGCATTACAATATTGCGTTACTCCCTAAAAAAGTAACTAATTATGTTACTTAGTTACTTTTTATGGAATGTAATGCGTTACATTACTTTTGCGTTACTTTTTTAAATCTGGGCAGGGCTTACATGTTTGTTTTTAATATAAAAAGTTGTGTTTTTGGCAAACGTAAAAGCCCTTTCACACCAAAAGTTAAATGAATAAGCCTCGGGCTGAAGAGAAAGAAAATTCACGTCTGTACTGCAGAACTCAGAAGAAAAAAGTGCAACACACTCAAAAAAAGAAGCACAAATGTTTATCTAGAGTCATTTTTCTTTATTAGTATGGTTGAATTTGATCACCGAAGGTCAGCAGCAAAGACATTGGTTAATAAAATGGTTTTAAATACACAAAGGATATTTGTGTTATTTAACATTTAATTATAGCAGGTTTGCATCATATTCTGAGTTTGCATTTCACTGTTTTTATTTATTTTGAGGAATTTTTTTTTTTTGCAAGTGATTAATTAATACATGTTCACATTTATTCTAGAACTACAGTAAAATGGGGACAGGAGAGCTGTCAATCAATAAATGGGGGGGGGGAAGTAACTCAAATATTTTCTTGTAAATTAAAAAGTAATGTGTTACTTTACTAGTTACTTGAAAAAAGTAATCTGATTACATAACTCGAGTTACTTGTAATGCGTTACCCCCAACAATGACACATATATATATGTATAGGCAGGCTATACACACACACACACACACACACTAATATATAGACTAAACATATATGAACTAAATATTTTAAATGCATAAAAATAAATATTTTTCTATTCTACTTTTAAATTTACTTCCTCAACGTTAGCAGACAAGCGCAAAAAAAAAAAAAAAAAAAAAAAACATCGCAAAGCCCATTTATTTTGCCTATCCATAGGAAGGGAGGAAACCTTCAAAAAGCAGGAGAAGAAACTGACCCAAATTTTTTTCTACAAGGGTAGAAATATGACACCAGCTCCTCTTCTGCCAACTCTGAGCCTGGGCTCTTTTCTCAAACGACTCCGTCTTCGCTTTGCACATTAACATCAAATATCAAGCGCTTGAACAAAATACGGCTGGCCTTTTAACACGTGGACTTCGTGCAGCAACAGTTCTTCAAGATCCCCAAAACAACAACAAACCGGCTAGTGTTTTATATAAAGAAAACTGAACAGACACTTCGGAAGTGTTTTTTTTTTTTTATTTTTTTTTTTTTTCTGTGGTGTTTTCCCTGGACATCGGCTTTCTGTGCAGTACATTTTGGGAATAGCGCGTTTTCATCTTATCTCAAGCTTGGAGTTACAGTTTTCAGGCTGATGTGAGTAAGGACTGCGTCAACATCCGCAAAACTCCTTTGTGTGCATCCTTCCCGCAGGATCTCGGCAACAGCTCTTTTAGGGGATAATGTGAATGGTCGTCTGCTTTCTTGAGGATTGGTGTTTTTGCAATAAAAAACGATGGCGCGTTCCGTAGTAAAAATGTGTCTTGGCGTACTTTTCTTTGGACTTTTGTTGTTCACGCTTCCAGCTGCGAGAGCAGAAGAAGATGTGGAGGAGGAGAGATCATGTCAGGGCGCTTTTGACTTGTATTTTGTCCTTGACAAGTAAGTAACTCGTTACAATTCAATCGTTTTGCGCACTGTTTTTTGAACAAAGAATCCCGTCTCTCTCTCTCTCTCTCTCTCTCTCTCTCTCTAAACGTAAAAGAAAGTCAGTCAAAGTTACTGAATCTTTAGTCTCTTTGCTCTAACAGCTGGTACAGTTTCTGGTATGCAACATAAACCCGTCAATCACATATAAAGGCAACTTGATCTGTATGAAGTGCAAATGTTAGGGATGCTTTTGCGGTCTGTCGGCCTGATGTTTTCCACACTGAGAGATACTGCCTGGATAAAGTAGGCCAGTACATTTCCATTCACATCCTTCGTCGCTTCCCCAAATTTCTCACATTCTGCATCAACAAAATAGATATTCACCAGATGTGTATTGTTTGGAATCACTTGGCTGGGTTCAATTAGAGTTCAAGGAAGTGCGAGAGACAATGCAGTCTATGCCAAACAATACCAATGACTGTTTAACAGAAGTCATCCAGTTTATTTGTATTGTGCCAACTTGTTGTTTTGTGCTGTGTCTGTGTGTAATGATGAGAAGAGGGGTGGTGCATGTGAAGTTTGCTGAATATGCACTTCGGACGGTCACAACTTCATTCCTCTGCGGTTCTTTTTTCCTGCCTCTTATCCTTTACCATTGTTAAACAGACCAAGAAAAGCAACATCCTTTCCCACGATTTGACTGGGAAGATTCTTTACAGGATGTTTAGTCTAATTACACATTTATTTATATAAAACACCTTTTTATATGCACTGTAAAATGATAAGTCAGTAAGTAAAGGCAACTTTACTGTTTTTACAAGAACTCATCTAAATTGAGGAATTTCAACTTTTTTTTTTTACAAGTTATATGATTAAGTTAATGTTAGTTGGAATAACTTGTGCAATCAAGTTTATTATACTTTTTTTTTTTAAAAAGCAGCAACTGAACTTAAGTTTTAAGGTGAAAATTGACTTGAGAAAAATGTGAGTTTAACAAAACTGCCTAGTTTGTCTTTACTAACTGCTAGTCTTATGAGACTCACATGCAATGTGTGGGTTGTCTGAAACGGCATGAGAAAAGGTGTCTCGTATTTATTTGTTTAGATGGGTTAGACTGTTTTAATATTACCTTATTGCTTGATCTGTGAACATGTAGTTCAAGGCCCTTTGAAGAAAGGATATTGTTTGACCATGTGTCAGAAGTTCAGCATGTGCAGCTGTCATAAAGAGAAGAAATATTTTAGGATAAAATGGATAAAATTAGCCGTGAAGACATTAGAAACCATCAAATGCACCATAAATCCTGTGTGCTTTATGTCATTTGATTTTCATGTGTCATGCAACATGCTCTGGAACTGATCAGCTGAGTAAAGCTATACAACTCATGCGAGGTCCTTTTCCACCCAGATTTTCTCATGATGTGATGGCAGAAGACATAGCCAACCCAAGCACCCCCCTTTTTCACTTTACAGACTTTGGAAAAACTGACATTTAGTGAAATCGCATGCACATGAACATCTGCAGCCCTTTCAGAACATTACAAGCCTTCAGCTTCAACAATTTAAGCAATTCCCTGTGCATGCATTATTCAGTATTTTTAATCACCGTGCCATTGCGTGCATAGAGGGCAGAGTGTCATTTTTTCTGTATCTGTTTTATCACCAAATAAGCTGAAGGTGAAGTATTGAAGCATCACAAACAACAGTTGTATTGCACAAGAGTGTTTGGCTTCAGGTGCACCATTATTGGACTTCTGAGAAGAGGCTTTCCTAGATTTGTTTTCAAGGAATTGGCATGTTTGTCAAAAGGAATTCATCTCACCACAACCTCACAATGAGATTTAAAAAAAAAAAAAAAAAAAAAAAAATCAGGTGCTTGAAATCACTTGGGAGGTAAAGTTTGAACATCTTTAACCTTTAAAAATATTGGGATCTAAAACAATTACCATTGGCCAACACAAACAGACTGACCAGAAGGTTAAGATTGAATATCCTCTTTCTTAAAAATACATTTTCTGCATATCATTGTGGAAAGTCCCAGCATATCAGTGGAATATTGATTATATAAATAGAAAATGTAGGGAAATGTAGGGCTAAAAAAGGCCAGATTTATAGAAATGATTACGTAAATTGGCCTCAAGATTGTCCTTCAAGCCTGGCATCATTGCTTCCACTTCTGCTTTTATGTGGCCCAAAGGCTTTCTGAGAAGTCGCGGCCTTGGGAAGTGATTCAGAACCAGTCTACCAGTTCATGGCCTGCTGTTTAACAAGTGGAATAAAACAAAGAAACTGTTCGTGGGAATGCTTAGTAAGCTATTTGCACTGTACAACTCTGGTGATTTTTGCCGGTGCCATTTTTGAGGTTCTTTTAAAGGAGAACTTGGAAATTGGACATCATTAATTCACCCTCATGTCATTCCAAACCTGACTTGTTTTGAAAAACTTTTTCTTTTTTTTTTGTCCATATCTTTGGCATTAATGCATTTCTGTAGCTCAAACAGTAGAGTATTGCATTAGTAACACCAAGGTCATGGTTTGATTCCCAGTGAATGCTTGAATTAAATCAATTGAATTGAATCAAATCTTCACTTGAAATGCAATGTAAGTCACTTGAGATAAAAGCATCTGCCAAATGCATAAATGAAGGAAGGGCAAAATAACATAACATTGGATCCCTTTGAAGACCTTGTGAAATGACATGGGGGAGAGTAAATGATTTAGTTTTTGGCCAATGCATTTTAAGCTGTCGCTCTGCATCCGTCTGACACAATATTTGTCCTTAGTCAGTGTCTGGACACATTTTGCGGTCTGATTTACTTCATCTTTATGATTGTTTTGAAAAATCACTCTGTTAATCATAGTTTTGGTTCAACTAACTGTTGTTTAGCTTAAGATAACCCAGGAGTTGAGTCATCTGTTTTAAAACAGCCAGAATAACAGCTTTAGTGTGCCAGTGATTCATAAATGTCAAGCCCTTCTCTGAGAGCCATGTCGAGTTTCTCCCCTAATACACCCAAATTCAGCTTTACCTACCGGTAAAGCTCCTGGAACAGTTTTAGGAGACAAGCATTCCTAGTTAAATGTTATCACACACCACAAATCTCCTTTCTGGATGCAGACCAGAAACTGCTGTGAAGTTTACCCAGGGCGTAAAAAGTATTTGGATATGCGGAAAACTTGCACAGAAACCGAAAGACTAAAATCGAGAAATTCAGAAGCGTAAGCTCAGATTCCCAGCACAGATTTTAAGAAAGGTTAGTGGTTTTTCAGTTGAACTGGAGTGCAGTCGTTCTTCATCATAGGGATGCATTAACCAAATTGGACAATTGTAATCGTTTCTATGAGTTATTTTCTTGACACATTTTCATTTTCAGAGCTTTTGAGATTTATTGTAAAAAAACGAGAAGAAGCTTTGGCTTTTAAAAACCACTCCAACAACCAGCCCCAGCTGTTTGCTAACTTAGCCAGTGAATTAGACCCACTCCCATTCTTTCAACTACTCCTCCTTTTTCCCAAATCATGTCAGCCAACCCAAAGTCTGCAAACATGTATGATTAAAACGACTGACAGGCAGCGAGTGCCTCTGAAGTGTAATATATAGTATAGTATCTTTTAATAATTCTTCTGTATAGGCATTTTTCTGAAAACATCGACAAAATACAGTAAATTTATTTATTTTATTTCTTTCTTTCTTTATGGTGATGCTATCTTGATTTACCCCCTGCAATGATGTTTTCTGCTTTTTTAACAAATACTCGTTATGCCTACACATAGATGCAAAAGATAGTCTTTTGTTTAACAGTAAGACAAAATTATATTAAATTGCTTCTTGCATGTTTTGCGACACTTTCAGAGATAACGACCAGTAAGTAATGCCAAAAACACATTTAGTTTTATCCAAAACAGATGAATCTGGAAACATTTTATCACTTTGGGTGTTGTACGTATCACAGAAGTTCACAAGTGCAATGCTGTACCGGGTGCGCTACTGAGCAAGTTTACCACATCAGAAAACCCAAATATATGGAGCTGGTTATATGATGCAAATGTCAAAATGTGTTAATTTACAAATCATGAACTACAGTAAAAGTGTTTTGAGGTCTTAGTATAGTATCACACAAGGAACTGTGCAACAACAACAACAACAACAACAACAACAAAAAAAGGTTTATTAATCAATAATCTGCCCCTGTAATCATAATTTGCGTGAAAAGGAACAAAGTTGTTGGTGTGTTAGTGCAACTAGTGTTGATTTCTACTAGGAAACTGTATAGGTAAGTTTCTGTAGTCTTTCCAATGTGAGCCAGTGTTGTCCAAATATCAGCTGACCTAAAAAAGCAGCAAAATGACTCACAAGAAGCATGTGCTAATTCAATAAAAAAATCTCAATTGTGATTTATTTGCTGTTTACGAAGTCTAGGAGTGTCACAAAGACCTCACCACGCCTATTTATTTGAATTTTTTATGTGTACTATTGCAAAATGCTTTTTAAGGCTGTTTATAAACACTGAGGAGATCATCCAGACATGTTCTGGTAAACTGCTCTAAGCCTAGAAGATGTTTGAGGACCCGGAGGAGCCATTAAAACAGCAGTGTCAGGGAAATGTCATCATAATATTCTTACCATGTCTCAGGCATTACAAAGCAGGAAGAAGGGGAGCTAATGCTGACTTCACATAAACTTAAACCGACAGTCACGTTTGCCGGTCTTCTCTGGTCCTCTTTAAACATTATTATTAGCGCCTCACAGGTAACTGCACTCGACAGCAAAGAGAAGCTCTTTATGAGCTGTGTTTTGGTTTCTGGTTCTGGCAGAAACGCAGATATGAAAAGTCACTTCAGGATTCGATCTCGAGGGAAGGCTGATCTCAGAACAGATGAGACCTGTAAGAAAGAGCAACACACTTTTCTAATTAGCCCTCTTCCAAATATTACTCCAATGAGTCTTCTCGTCTTGGCTCTTGTTGCATCAAACCGCAATGACTTTCACATGTCTTAACATATGTGCAATTATATATGAAGAGTTGTGTAACTGTAGAAAACATGTGTTTTGGGGGTCATTTAAAAGATGATGTAATTCCTTTCTCTGTGAATTAGGATCATCTTCAGAGTTGAAATCTCGCTGGCTCTATATGGTTTAGTGTAACCCATTAAAAGTAGATCAAAGGAGGGCACCGCAACATATTTCATCAAGGATCTCACTTGAGAATAGACCACTTCCTTTCCTAACGCTGTTTGCACAGGTGAGAAATCTGCAAGCTAGGCACCAATCCCATGATTGCTGTTACCTCAAGAAAGTCCGGCTTCCAACACAAACAGCGTCCATTGTGATGTTCAGAAATCTGAAGTTGAAAACTGCGGCAAGCCCTTAGCATGACCTGCATATTCTCGCCAGCGTTCGCCTCTGTGTTACTTATGGTCTGTTTTGCAGTTTCAGAGCGTGCTGGCTGTGCGCTGGCCCGTCTTTTGTTGACTGTGTTATAAAAACATCTTCCTCCCACGCCGTTCCAGAAAGAGCTTTCGAGAGCATTTATCACTCTCCTTCAGGATAAAACAAAGTCATTAGCTTAGCATTTCTCTGAAGGAACACAAACAGCTTTTTTAAGATGGATCATTTTATCAAAAACAACAAAAATCGGTCCATTTGAGTTGTTTTTTTCTTGTCTAACAAGGAGAGTTGTGTCAAATAGGTCATAATATGTGCAATAATTGTCAACTTTTACTATATGTTTTAATATACACTACCATAATTTTTATGTTTTTGAAAGGTAAAAGTTGCATTGAAAGATAAATCTTATCTGTTCGCCAAGGCTGCATTTATTTGATCAAAAATATAGTATAAAACAGTAATATTGTGAAACTGTTTTCTATTTGAATGTTTTCAGTTTAATTTATTTTGATTTCTGAAAGATCGTGTGGCAGTGAAAACTGGAGTAATGATGCTGAAAATGCAGCATATGAATGACATTTTAAAAATATATTAAAATAGTAAACATTTATTTTAAATAGTCACAGTGTTACAGTTTTTACTGTAATTTTAATCAAATAAATGCAGCCTTAGTGCACGATAGAGAGGTCTTTCTAAAACATTTAGAAATTCCACATTTTTGACTGACTGTTGCAAGTTTTTTTCTGCAACATTTCTGCAAAAATCTAGTAACTCATTTTATTTGTAATTTTATGTTTTCTCCCCTTTGTCTTCATGAAAATGTCCTTTTGGTCTGTCCCCATCACTAGCACTGTATAAGACCAAATATGCACATTTGATCCACAAATTCAATGCAAATAAAAAGTTTTTTCTTCTTTCTATGTATTTTTAGATTTTAACTACTCATATAATATATTGTTGAAACACTCTACATTGTGTTTATGTTTACCGTCATATTTCTCCTTTTCTATTTTGTAAATTTCTTACCATAAATGTATTAAAACTTAATTTTTGGTTAGTAATATGCAATGCTAAGAACTTAATTTGAACAACTTTAAAGGCGTTTTTCTCAATATTTCGATTTTTTTGCACCCTCAGATTCCAGATTTTCAAATAGTTGTATCTAGCTCATTTATTCAGCTTTCAGACGATGTATAAATCTCAATTTCGAAAAATTGACACTTAAGACTGGTTTTGTCGTCCAGGGTCACAATTGTATCTTATATTTTGTTAGAGGATCAACCCCATTACAATGACTTTGTATAGTAAACATTATGTTTCACAATCTTGAGCACAAGGCTGGTAAATTAAATTTGACCATTTTAACAGACGTTCAACCTTGTTACCGTCAACTGTATGACACAATGCATAATCACTGCACCTGAAATCTTACAGAAATGTACTTTAAAATCATCTTGTCAATGGCACCGCTTTCATAGAACCAGCCAGTTACTGTTATGTCTGGCTTTCAGACCAAACTTCTTACATCAGGCAGGGAATGCGATTTACACAACGCAGAGCCTATTTCTGTGGCATGTTTCATCAATTAGTTAAACTGACTCAAGCACAGATCAGCTGACTCAATTAGCTCATTTCCCATTTGTCATCCAGAACTAATGAATTACCACAGGGGCAAAGACGGGAAATGACCAGCTGTCATAAAGCGTTTACAGCTGCGCCTCGGGGGGGAAACAATAGGGGACAAAATTAAATGGCTTTGCTAAGTTGAAAGCATCGGTAATTAATGGGAAGAATTCTCAGTTGTATTGATCTGATGCATTAAAAAGCAGAAACATCCCATTTACTGATTGTTTGACCTCTTTCTCCTCAGGTCAGGAAGCGTCAAACACCACTGGCAAGAAATCTACAATTTTGTCGAACATTTGGCTGAGAAATTCACCAGGTACTAAAGCATCTCTTGAGGAAAAACAAACAAATGCACTGAACCACACTTTACGACTCAATGGAATGACATGTTTTTGTTGACATTATCCAATTGCGTAAGATTTTACAAATGCATTTTATAAATTTCTTCAAATTGTAACCATTTCTGGTCTGTCTTTCGTCGTCTCTCAGCCCAATGCTGCGAATGTCCTTCATCGTGTTCTCAACCCGAGGAAACACCATCATGAGACTCACGGAAAACAGGTGCGGAAAGACACGTCTTTTAGTGCTTCACATCATTTTTGGATGTTTATTTCACTCGTCTCATTTTTGTTTTCGTTTTTCAAAGGGAGACCATAAGAAAAGGCCTTAATGCTCTCAGACGAGAGATCCCAGGCGGAGATACATTCATGCATCTTGGTCTAGAAAGGGTAAAATGTTCAAATTAAATATGTTTATCGTTCAAATGTACTTATTTGAATGCCTTTTAACAATATTATCTAAATTTATTCACAGGCAAATGAGCAAATACACCAGGAAAACTTTGGTAGGTTGACAAGTCGAGTCACCTTTATTTGTATAGCACTTTATATATTTAGTTTCACAGCAATAAACAGGAACATAACAAAATCAATGATGCAAGCTTCTTCACTAAATTCTGCTGTAAAGCAAGGCAATACTTTCATTATTCAATTTAAAGTGACAGTTCACCCAAAAACGAAAATTCTAAACAGTCATAGTATTTATTTTTATTTTTTTCCATACTATGAAAGTCAATGGCTACCGTCAACCAACATTCTTCAAAATGCCTTCTTTTGTGTTTAACAGAAGAAGGGAACTAATATAGTTTTGGAACAGCTTGATTAAATGACGACAGAATTTTCAGTATTTTAAGTGAACTGTCCCTTTAAGTCAGTTCAATAGCTGTGTAAAACTAGCTCTACAGAAGACAGCAGTGTCATTATTCAGTTTAATGCTGATTCCGTTAAACTCTATTCCAGTTTGTTCTCACCTGACAATCTTGACTCCACTTTGTAGGAACTGCAAGTGTCATAATTGCACTGACGGACGGCGAGCTTCAAGAACATCAGCTGATAGCAGCTCAACAGGAGGTAACATGATGCTCAGCATTCAGACATGTAGATGTAGTCTAAAAACATACAGTTTTGAATTATGATTGCATGATGTCTCATCAGGCAGCACGAGCTCGGACATTGGGTGCAATCGTGTATTGTGTCGGCGTGAAGGACTTCAATGAAACACAGGTAATGATGAAACTGATCTTTGGTTGATGTTTTTAAAGGCCTTTTTGTCTTGCATTAAAACAGCAATAAGTACTAATAAACAATGATGGAGACTCTTCCTCAAGAATGCACTTAACAATGCACTTTATATGAAGGAAACTGATCAGAGAAACTCAGATGAGCTGTAAATAAACATGGGTTTGTCCTGTTCTAGCTGGCTACCATAGCGGACACCAGTAAGCATGTGTTTCCGGTCTTGGGAGGATTCCAGGCGCTGAGAGGAATGATTGACTCGGTAAACAAGCATTTGGCTCTATTGAAGATTAATTAAAAATGCATATTGTACAGATGCACGTTCCTTTCTTTAAGCTGAAGTGTGGGATTTTTTCAGTGGTACTTCTATCCATGCATCTCCAAAAATGAAATTCTCTCATCGTTGACTTTCCCTCGTGTTGACTTTGGCTAATCTTTAATACACACGTGAAGATCATTTTAATGAGAGGTTTCTGTCCAGATAACCAAAACTTAAGATCCAAACTGGTCATAAAATCATTATTTCATTAATAAAAGCCTAAATTAAATCTGTTTATTATTAATCTCTTCAAAAGTCTTGGATTAAACTGCTCGATTCATACATTTGGGTTTCAAAGATTATCAAAAGTCTTATAGGTTTTGAATGACATGACGGTGAGTAAACAAAGACCAAATTTGAATATTTATTTAATATACAGAGATAATGCACTTTAATAATAGCTGATTAGTATACATATAAGTAAATAAATACATTTTGTAAATGGTTTCTACATTTAAAAAAAAATATATACATGCAAGAAAATACTATTTGAGGTTATCTGCTTCCAAATTTAACATTTAATTAATTGTGTTACTTGCTGTATCTTTGCAAATATTTGTGAAATTTACAAGCAATTTCAGAGTGAAAACTGGTCAATCCTAAACCAATTTATTTTTCAGTGTAGTTTGAATTTGAATAAAAGATGTTAATTAAATATTTTCTGTTTTTAGATAATCAAAAAGTCCTGCATCGAGATCTTGGCAGCGGAGCCATCCAGCGTTTGTGCAGGAGGTATGAAAAATTACATACGCATATATTCATATATATGTATGCATGTTTTAGAAATGTGTGTGTGTGTGTGTGTGTGTGTACACAGTATATACTGTATGTATTTGTACAAAAACCCTCATTATGAAGTTCTACTGTAGGAAATATGTATTCTTGTTCATATCCATGTCTCTCTGTGGATTAAGTATGTGCCGAATCTTTTTAACTCAGTAAGTCTGTAACACTTAATGATTCATTTCATTTCCAGAACGTCACTCCTTTGGACTAGATTTCCATTTAAACATTACCGCTGCACATCATAATTACTAAAATAGAAATAAGCAAGTTAACATAAAATAATGGCAGGGAAAATTCCAGTGTTGAACATGAGAGACTGCGAGACGCATTTACCCGAGAGGACACTTATATCATTGTGGTTTTATATTACCCAGCATTCCTTGAGCTCTGATGATTTCAGCAGGAAGACATCGACCCATGTGCTGAAAATACAGTTGATATTTCTGAGGGAAATGACGTCATTTATCGGTGTTTTTGAGCGGCGTCTGTGTTTCAGAGTCGTTTCAGGTGGTGGTGAGAGGGAACGGGTTTCGACACGCCAGAAACATTGACCAGGTTCTGTGCAGCTTCAAAATCAACGACACCGTCACGCTCAGTGAGTGTCTCTCAGAATCTAGCTGCATTTAACTCATCTGACCTGCTTTACTGGACGCTACATATGAATATGAATATTATATATGCATGTAAATATTTTCAAAATACATCCTGTATGTGTGTGCATTTATATATATATATATATATACATAATCAATATACACAACACACACACATATATATATTATGTAAATGAAAACTTTTATTTTGGATGTGATTAATCGTTTGGCCGCACTAGAACATTTATTCTTCTGTTTACAGACGAGAAGCCTGCGAGTGTTGAAGACACGTTCCTGCTGTGCCCTGCGCCTGTTATTGATGAAGTTGGAAAGTAAGTGTGAGGTCTGCCATGCATTAGACCGTGTTTATGATCCTCGTCAAAAGGTCACATTCCACTTCCTGCGCAGCTGTGAGGTCATGCTGTCGATGCAGGCTTTCTTCTTCCTGTCAAAACTGAAGAATCAAAGCTTTACATGATGTCAGCGGCTCTGAGGAGCCATTACGAGCAGATAGTTCCTCAGAAGTGTTCTTCATCACACCCACACTTTCTTTGTTCCTCATCCATTATTTCATTCTATCCCTTTACTGCTCCCATAAACCCTCAAGGATCCATATTTTCTCCCCCGCTTCTGCTTTCCATTCAACAGTGATACAGCATATTAGGTGCAGGACTGTTATGGACTGTTTTTTAAGTTATGGCTGAAAAATATAAATATATTTTTTAAAAAAACAGTAAATATTGAATGAAATCTAGTGCACTGCTTAAGCATCACAATATGATAATCTATATCAAGTACCATTGAAAGTGTTACAAATTTAAAAAGTGTTAAATATCACTTTTAAATTAGTAGTAGTTGGTGGGAAATAAAATGTATGTAAGACCCACACAATTTATATAAAAATCTAATTTTTGAAATTGTAAATAAAACAATTAGTGGAATACATTTGACAAGAAAATACTATTGTAACCTTTCTACTTAAAATTTCACATTTAATTTAGTGTGTTAACTGCCATTTCTTTTTTGATTATTTGATATTTACTAGGGTAAAAATAGTTACAACATATTTTTTTGTTCACTGATCTGTATTGTATTTTTTATTGTTCAGTACAGTATTGATCGATGCTGATATATTCTCTTATATTAGCTGATTTGCTACCGATATATTGTGTGTTAGTGTAATTTTAGTATCACTTTTTAATAATTTTTTAAAATATTTTTATTAATATTTTGAATTAGTTTTTGATTTCATATTTTCTGATTTAATTTTTCCTGCAGTTTTGTCTTTTTTTTTTTTATTATTCATACCTAAAGTTTTAGTTTTTTAGTACTTCAAGGTAAACTAAATGAAAATTAGAAATGCTGAAATAAAATGTTTAATAATATATATATATTTTTAAATAGAAGTATAACACATAATAAAAGATAGTTTTAGCCATTAGGTTTTTGTCATTAATGTGATTAATTTTTTAGCTAACTAAAATAAGCCTGGTGTTAATTCGTAGTTTGACGTTTTAATAATAATCGGAATAAACAATTCTTCTGATCAGAATTTAGAAGCCTTTTTTGTTCCAATAAAAACGTTTATTTTTAGGACTAAACCTCTTGATCTCTTTAGCTCTTCACACGTCCTGAAGACTGATCACCAGTTCGTTTCTCTTCTCTTCTCGTCTTCATCTCGTCCATGCCGTGTCTTTTATCTCACTGTGATTTATGTCAACACGTCCTCCGAGGCTTTTCTTGTTAAAAAGATCATTTCTGAGGCAGTGAGACTCTCACGCCAGAGCTTTTGGTGCAGACTGAGTCCATCAGTGTTTGTTTGGTGTGAAAGCGTACTCCGTTTCAAAAGAGTCGAAGAACCACCCCAAACTTTACTTTTCCTCTCAGTAACGATTGTGTGGCGAAACATCAGGCAGTTCATCATTATATTTTTGCACAGCGGAATGTGAAGCTAATCTGAAGTAGATGCTCTCCATCAGAGAAAATGGTCTTATCTGTCAGAAACGCAGACTTGGCTGCTATGTGTCGGGAGACAAACCTCGGCGGGAATGCTGAGCATTTGGAAAGCTGTTTTTATCAAATGTTTGAGACACTAGACAGCTGACTTCAACAAAAGTTAACCAGCACCCTGCAGAGCTCTGTGAGGCTGCCAATTATGGTCTGCAAGGCATTTTTCATACAACTAAACATCTTTGTGTAAAAAATGTAAGAGAGATCTAGCGGGGTTGTTTTTGGCACTCATGTCTCCCTGAATCCCATTGGCTTGGTTTTCTGCTTTTTTGGATCCTGCTGTGCAACGTTACAGGATTTGCTGGCTTTCAAAGTGACAAATATGGGTACGAAACTTGCTGTTTGTTCTTTGCGCTTCAGGGTGGTGTACCTGCAAGTCAGCATGAACGAGGGTCTGTCGTTCATCACCAGCTCCGTTCACATCACTACAACGGAGTGTGTAAGTCTGAATACAAACACAGCATCACATCCAACACAACTACAACACAAACTACAAAATATTACATGCTCATTCATTTTGAGATTTGAGAATTAATTTTACATCATGAAAAATGTGATAGTTTCTTAATATTTAAATCTTTTGCCTTGTAATACTGTTTAATTTTGCACCATTTTACAATGAATAATTACATGTAATTTTTGTTACAGTATTTAAACATTATTTTGTCATACCGTATTCATTCATTTACACCAGTTAAAATTTTACTAACAAAAGTGCATGCAATTTTTTTAATAATATTTAGGGGCCAAGGCCCAAAGGGGCCATATGTGTTCTTTATTATTATTCCTCACCAATGGGATTATATGGCAGCCCTATGAAGGGAACCTAGGAAAATGATGAAATTTGGCACATTTGTGGTGATGGTCATTAATAGTAATCTGACCAACGTTGGGCTTCCAAGGACCAACTCAGTTCAAACATTCACTTTTCAAGCGGTTATAACTTTGAACCCTTTGTTCTAGAAAAATTAAACTTAGTCCACCTGATTACTCTCCTCATGCTGATCACATTCAATGGCTTACATTAAGACTCCACCCATTACAGTAGCAGTCATTTTGAAAAGTACAGTATTCAATTTTTCCTTCTTCTAATTCTTCACAAAATTGGCAGATATGATCTTTGGACCGAGCCGCATAGAAATGACCGAACAGAACTTTCTGACCTAGTGGTGAAAAAAAGGTAATGATGTTGTGAACTTAACCAGGTTGACCCGAAATTGGTTCAGTGCCTGTATCTCGCCCAAACTTTGATCAATCAAAATGAAACTTGGTACGCTTCATCAACACCATGATCTGAGGGTCCATGCCAAAGTTGGGGACAGTGCCATCTACGGGTCATGAGATACCAAAAATGGCTATTTTGGCTAATAACTTTTGAACAGTTAGTCAGAATCATAATCTTGGTGTCTTGGAGAGCGCGAGAGAGCATTTCCAAAACAGTGCTGATGGGTGTGGAAAATTATGCAGGTGATTTACTGACAATGCCCAAATTAAAGAAGATGCATCATCTCATTTGCATATCGATCAACGCAATATATCAAGCGCATCACAAATTAACGTAGTCACAAATACGCAGCGATGCTCATCTGGTGCGAGTGATCTACTTATGTCACATGTGCAAAATAGTTTAAGACATGCTTTTTTTAGGCGTTAAATAATTGCGCAATTACCAGTAATTTAACAAGCAAAAAATTTAGTAAATTGCATTGCGTGATTTATTTTAATACTCTCCTCCCATAAATTTTGCATCTAAAAGGGTAACTCCTACAAATGCATATTCAATAAGGTCAGGCGCAAAACTATCTGTCCACACCATTTTAGCACTAATTCTTCACTGCGCGTCTTTAGTAAATCCCGACAGTACTATTTTACGCCAAAAGACAGTTTGCGCTGTTAATAAATCTGGCCCTTTGTGTCTTATCTTGTTGTAAATTGCAATATCTCTTAAACCATTTGACATATTTGGATGAGTACACCAATTGAGATTTCACCTATAGCATCAACATTTTTTATTTATTTTGTGTAGCAAGCATTAAAAACGTGTATTGTGCAAAGTTAAAAAAAATACTAATAAAAAAAATGCATCCCCAAAAACAGCCCTAAGGGCTTGGCCCCCGGTAATTTCTCCAATTTACATCTGACTGTAAAAAAAAAAAAAATGTACATGTAATTTTTAAATAATATCTAAACATTATTTTGTAATGTTGTATTCATTCATTTACACCATTTTACATTTTACTGTGAAAAATTCCGTAATATTTTTTTATAATATTTAAACTTTTTTTTATCACATTCATTTATTTAAACCATTTTACTGAGAAAAATTACATCATTATTTTGTCATGTCATATACATTTATTTTAAACATTTTACATTTTATTGTAATAAGTGAAATGTATTTTTTTTATAATAATGAAACATTTTATGTCATTCATGTAACACCATTTTACATTTTACTGACAAAATGACAAAAAATATATCTAAACATTTTGTCATTTAATATTCATTAATTTATATGCTTTTACATTTTACTGTGAAATAAATATTTGTGATCTTGTAGAATATTTATACATCATTTTGTCAAGTTATATTCATTAATTTACACTATTACATCTTTTAATTTTTAAACATCATTTCATCATGTCATATTTGTTAAAAATTACAATTAAAATTGCAATGAGCACACACAATTAAATATTCAATATATATATATATATATATATATATATATATATATATATATATAGTCATGGCCAAAAATATTGGCACCCTTGGTAAATATGATCAAAGAAAGCTGTGAAAATTAATCTGCATTGTTAATCCTTTTGATCTTTTATTTAAAAAATTCACAAAAATCTACTATTACTATAGTAATATATATATGTTTTAAATCATAAAACATATATTACTATAGTAATCATTCAAAT
Source organism: Acrossocheilus fasciatus (assembly GCA_036784905.1). Lineage (NCBI taxonomy): Eukaryota > Metazoa > Chordata > Actinopteri > Cypriniformes > Cyprinidae > Acrossocheilus > Acrossocheilus fasciatus. The sequence goes on along the minus strand of CM071949.1, from coordinate 1,186,702 downwards.
AGTAGTTTAATTTAAAAATAATAATAATCAGAAGACAGTTCTTTGACTCATGGTTCCTTTAGCTCTCCACATATTAAACTGTTTCCTCACATATGAGTGTCACGCTTTAATTACTTTCATTAAATCAAGGTAGTTGCTATAACTAAATATAGCTATTATATTTGATTTTAATTATGCTACATCATTAATCATTGGAGAGTTTTGGGTGGTCTTTAGTTCGTAACCCCCTTATTTTCTTTGCATTCTCCTCTCCTCACATTCAGGTCGTCCCCTATCATCATTTTCTCTTCACGAACCCCTTCCCCCCAAAAGCACACACACATCAAGGGCCAAACCGCAGACAAAGCCCCAGAACGATCCCGTCTCTGATTCTCACTGCGCAGGCTTCAGGCCACGACCACAGAGTCACTTTTATGAAGCATTTCTTCTCCAAATACTTCACAAATGCACTGTGTGCTTCCCGTTCTTTTCCCATGACTTACTTTCTAACAGTGAGGTTCCACAGTTTTTAGTGGTATTAGCTTGTCTTTAGATGAAAATGCCCATTAGTCAATTTTTTTAAAAGATCATTTCACATTTTACTGGCAAAAATAACATGCAAATTTTAAATAATATTTAAACAACATTTTGTGTTGTCATTTATTGATTTTACAACATTTTACTGTAAAAATTATTCTAATATTTAAACATTTAATCTTGAAATATTCATTAATTTTACACCATTTTACATTTTAATAACAAAAACTAATTTTAAATAATTTTAAACATTATTTTGTCAGGTCATTTTCATTTATTTTAGACTTTAGATTTAAATGTTGTATTCTTCATTTTATTGTAAAAACTGACATAATATTTTAATAATATTTAAACATTGTTTTGTGATGTCAGCAATTTGCAGAATTTTACTGACAAATATGAGTTATTGTTTTATAATATTTAAACGTCATATTCATTGGTTTTACACCACTGTACATTTACTGACAAAAATTAAATCATTTGTTTACAATATTTAATATTATCATCATGTCATATTCATTAATTTTACTGACAAAAATCATTTAATTGTTTAATATTAATTATTTTTTTTAAATGTACAAACATTTATTAAATAACATGCAGTATTTTAAACAAATAAAAATATCAACATAAACAAGAAATATTACTTTGAAATATCTTATTTTGTCTGCAGTGTTTAAATTAAAATAATTTAATTATTAATCATAATGCATATTTTTCATCTGATCTTCATTATTGTCAATATATTGTTAGTTAAATAGTCAGTTAAATTAAATTGAAGGTCAAATTACAATATGGCATTACTTTTTATCCGTGAATCATAATAATTGTGCCAATTCTCTGTCTTCCTCAACGTTTCCCTGTTTCTCTGTCTTTTTCTCTGCAGTTTGACGGCACCATCCTCCTGATCACCCTGCTGGTGCTGTTTCTATTGCTGGCTCTGCTGTTCATGTGGTGGTTCTGGCCGCTTTGCTGCACTGTTGTAAGTCATTGCCTCATTTACCGTAAATATCAGTCTTCATACGTTCTCACAACACATCTTCCAGTACTGTGTTAATCTGGGAGCCAAAGGCCTATGGATTTGCGGTAAACACTGAAGTTGAGAGATTTAAGGTGGAAAATTGGTCAGTTTGTCTCAAGCGAGGTCATGATTTAACATGGTGCTATGTTTTATATGTATAATGTGAGTTGTTTTTGTGGTTATGTGATTATTTGACACATCTTTCCACAGGTGATCAAGGAACCCCCACCTCCTCCACCTCCAGAGCCAGTAAGTTACAGCGTTATCTATTTATGAAGGCTATATCTTTAACACCAAGCATTTCTGCAGACTCTGTTGATCTTCTCCTGGATTCATTTAACTCAAAAGTTAAGAATGTTATTGATGATATTGCTCCGGGAAAGGTCAGCAAGAAGACTGGCAGACAAAAATCATCTTGGAGAAAATCATCAGCAGTTCAGAGTATGAAAAGACAATGCAGAAAAGCTGAGCGGATGTGGCGGAAGACGAAACTTGAAATTCACTATAGCATCTATAAAGACAGCCTTCATGCTTTCAACGTGGAACTAGCCACAGCTAGACAGACCTTCTTCTCAAACCTTATAAACAGTAACTTAAACGACTCTCGCACTCTTTTTGCTAGTGTTGAGAGACTGACAAACCCCCCAAATCAGATTCCCAGTGAAATGCTCTCCGACAGTAGATGCAATGAGTTTGCTTCCTTCTTTTCTGAGAAGATCAATAATATCAGAAAGGAGATTGGCACATCTTCTAGTTATGCCGAGGTCACACAGATTCAACCGCAATTTCAAAAAGAAGTGACTATGTCTGTTTTTAAAGCAATTGATAGCAAAATTTTGTTGTACAGCACCTTAAATCATCAACCTGCTATCTTGACACACTTCCCACATCTTTTTTCAAAAGTGTGCTTAACTGTTTGGAAGCAGATCTCTTAGAAGTGGTGAATGCTTCACTTCTTTCTGAGACTTTTCCAAACTCCCTGAAAACTGCAGTTGTTAAGCCCCTTCTGGAAAAGCGCAATCTTGATAACACCATGTTGAGCAACTATAGACCAATATCAAATCTTCCTTTCATAGGTAAGATTATTGAAAAGGTAGTTTTTAATCAGCTGAACAACTACTTAAACTCAAATAGAAACCTGGACAATTTTTAATCTGGTTTCCGAGCGCATCACTGTACAGAGACAGCGCTAATTAAGATAATAAATGATATTCGCTTCAATTCTGATTCAGGCAAAATATCAGTTCTGGTACTACTAGATCTTAGTGCTGCGTTTGACACTGTTGATCATAACATAGTTCTAGAGAGACTGGAAAACTGGATCGGGCTTTCTGGGATGGTACTCAAATGGTTCAGGTCACACTTAGAAGGGAGAGGTTATTATGTGAGTATAGGAGAGCATAAGTCTAAGTGGACGTCCATGACATGCGGAGTCCCACAAGGCTCAGTTCTCGCACCGCTCTTGTTTAGCCTGTATATGCTCCCACTAAGTCAAATAATGAGAAAGAACTAAATTGCCTATCACAGCTATGCTGATGATACGCAGATTTACCTAGCCTTATCTCCAAATGACTACAGCCCCATTGACTCCCTCTGCCAATGCATTGATGAAATTAAAGATGAAGTCTTGACTGCTGACTCACTCACAAATACAGACTCTTGTCACCATCTAATTTTCAGCACAATGTAACTAATGAACACAACACACACACGCCGTTTCCCAATACTAAATACTATTATTAAATACTACTGTTATTAATATGAATATTATTTATTGAAATAATATTTCCAGGCCGCTGATGCCCTGGAGCTGACATCTCCAAAAATGTTGAAGCAAATTTTCAGTATTTTCAATATTTTGCATATTTGAAGTCTAAACAGGTACATTCTCACCTAAAAAACTCTTAAAACTACATTCCGTGATATTGTCAACTATTTTTTTTTTTTTTTTACATTTTTATTATATTATTTTATAAAATAATATTTTAACATTTTATCACATTTTATGTAATATTCATTCATTTTACACTATTTTACATGGTAAAAAAAAAAACTTACATGTAATTTTAAAATAATATTTAATTATTATTTCGTCATATGATGAGAATAATGACATTTTTAAAACTCTGTTTATGACCATAGTTAGAATTTCGTAAAAAGTAAATACTTTTCATAATATACACATTTTGCAATTTTTTTAATCATATATTTATTTTATAAAAACATATAGCTGCCTTTTTTATTTTTGGAAGGATATGAGTTAAAAAAAAAAAAAAAAAAAAAAACAAGATAACAAGTGTGATGTATTTTTTTTAAATCTTCAGTCTTCTGTGTCTCAATCCGCTCTCTAGTTCAGTAGTAAGTACACTACTTAGTGAGGTCAGCAATGTTCTTTTGTTAGTAACTTACAGTAAGTGTGACTGTAGTTTAACTACTATGAATAATGAGTACCATGTTGCTCAAAAAGGTACAGTTTCCAATCAGATCAGATATCTTCTGTATTTGGTAGCAAAACCCATGTCAGCATCTAAACCACAGCAGAGTTAGAAGGAACTGAATTTTTTAGTGTTAGATTCATAAAGAGATTTTAATGAAAACCATCAGATGATTGAGTGTAACAACATCAACATGTCAACGAAGCACTCGCAGATGTTTCATACCTCCCGTGCTTCTGCAAATGATGTAAGATGTTTTTGGTCTTCAGGAGTCAGATGATGATGACGGGATGCCAAAGAAGAAATGGCCCACGGTGGACGCCTCGTATTACGGCGGTCGAGGAGTCGGAGGAATTAAACGAATGGAGGTGGGATTCCTCAAAAGAGGAGATGCAATCTAAGAAAAATGTGTCGTGATTATTATTGAAATAACAAATTCATAGCACTCTCTGAACTTCACTAAATAAAATGTAGCTGTTGGAAGAATAATTGTCTTGTAGTGATTATATATAAGAAGTCTCTTCTGCTCACCGAGGCTGGATTTATTTGATCAAAAATACAGTAATATTGTGAAATATTATTACAACTTCAAATATCCATTTTCTATGTGAATATCTGTTGAACTGTAATTGATTTCTGTGATCAAAGCTGAATTTTTTCAGCATCATTACTCCAGTCTTCAGTGTCACATGATCTTCAGAAATCTCAGTGCTAAGTTATTATCATTTATTATTGGTGCTTAATTATTAATAATGGTTCTTCTTATTAATGTTAAAATGTTTTTGCTGCAGTTTTGCATATTTTTTGATAAATCCAAAGTTCAAAAGAACAGCATTAATTGGAAATAGAAAGTCTTAATATCTTTATTGTCACTTTTGATCATTTTACTGCATCCCTGCTGTATTAATTTCTGTCTTTTTTTTATCAGAAATCAATTTTGAACATTGATAATAATCAGAAATGTTTGTTGAGCAACAAATCAGTATATTAGAATAATTTCTGAAGATCATGTGACGCTGAAGACTGGAGTAATGATGCTGAAAATACAGCTGCGCGTCACAGAAATAAATTACAGTTTAACATATATTCACATAGAAAACAGCTGTTTTAAATTGTAACAATATTTCACAATTTTTACTGTATTTTTTATCAAATAAAAGCAGCCCTGGTGAGCAGAATATAACATACGTTTCAAAAATGTTTAAAATTGTAATTATTCCAAACTTTTGACTGGGATTGTATATAATTAAAAATATATATACACCAGATTTCAGTCAGATTTATAATAAAATAGTCATTTTGAGTTGCTAGAAGTCTCCTAGAAGTGAAATATCAAAACATCTTAGAAGGAAACCGACAGCTGAAAGGCATGCGTTTTGGATTTGCTGAAGATCTGTAACAGGTTTCAGAAGATATGATCTGATGTTTTTGTCTCTGGTCCAGGTTCGCTGGGGAGGGAAGGGCTCTACCGAGGAGGGAGCCAAGCTGGAAAAACCCAAAAACGCTGTCATAAAGATGCCCGAGCAGGAGTTTGAACCCTTTGAACCCAAACCCAAAAAACCAAACAGGAAGCCAGCTCAAAACAGGAAGTGGTATTCTCCCATTAGGGTAAAGAAGCTTAGTCACTGTCATTATTGTTTACTGAAGTTGCTGGTGTTCAAAGCACATTGTAAGTATTATTGTCTCCTGTTCAGGGTAAACTCGACGCGATCCTGGCTCTTTTCCGACGTGGATATGATCAAGTTTCACTTATGAGGCCACAACCGGGAGATCATGTGAGTATCTCGATGATCAAAGAGTCTTAACGGCTTAGCATTATCTTTCATCCAGAAGTATGATGTCAAACAAACTCCTCCAACAACAAACAGTCTGACCGAAAGCTTTCAAGGCGTTTGAACCTCATAAATCAACGTCCTGTGGACTGTTTGACTCATTCCTCTTCGCCTCGGCTAGACTTTTCCTTACCTTTCATTTGTGACCAACGACAAGAAACTTCATAGGCACAGCTCGCCACCTGCGTCAAATCAGTAGCCATAAAACACAAACGTAGACGCTTTCCAGACAGTTCGACTCTTACATATGCAGAGCAGCCACATGCTTTGACTTCTCCATGTCAAATCGCAGGTTATCGGATCTGATTTAGAGTTTTTACACAAGTGTTTTCAGTTGAACTATCTCCAGGTGTGAGTTAAACCGTGTGTAAGAAAAACGTATTTAACTAGAATTCTGTGTTTAAGAGCATCTGCCAAATTTAGCAACCAAGGAGTCGTTAAGCTGTTCATAATCAATGCATACAATGGTTCTGGTCGAGTTTTTGAGCCGGCTGGTTTTAATCGCCTCGAGCGAAAGGTTGCATGACGCAAAGGAATGGTTTTCACCTCCTCGTCCTGTAATGCCTGGGCCTCTCCGCTGCTCTGTGGTTTGTGACGAGAGGCCTGAAAAATGCCCAGACTGACTCTTTTCTCTCGCCCTCGTTCTTTCTGAGTATGGAAAACAAATGAAACAGGCATCATTTCCTGTCTAAAATTGCATTAAGAGGACATAAAATGTATCCAGCAGTGCTTCTGCTCCGAAAGAAGAACTCGTTGCATCGGCGCAAGTTGAAAACAAGGTCATCATGGGAATGCTTTTACAAGAATCTCTAAAGTTTGACTTAAGAAAGTGTAGTTATTGGAAGAAAAATCAGTCAGGTTATACTAGATAAATATTTAATTAATAATTAATTATATATGCAGTGCCACACTACAAAAGTTTGGAATAATGAAAATTTTATAACGCTTCTGAAAGAAGACTCTTCTGCACACGAACGCTGCATTTATTTGATTAAAAAAAAATGCAATAAAAATAGTAGTATTGTGAACAGGGTTATTATAGTTAACTAAAACCATAAAACAAATTTTTTACTTGAAGTAAAATAAACATTACAAATGTAATGTAATAAAAATGAATATATAATATAATAAATATAAAAACTTTTTCAGCTAGCTGCCAAAGCAACATAAAACAAAAATTAAAAACTATATAAAAATACATATCAAAAACTAATTAAAAATGTGGGGGAAAAAATACACAACAAAATTACTAAAACTTTAACATTAAAAATGAAGTAGAAAATACAACAGTGAAAACTAATTCAAAATATAATATAATATATGTATTATATTATATTTCAGGTAGTTGCCAAAGCAAACTTTCTTATTTTTATTTAATTTAATTAATTTTAAATTAATTATTTTTATTTAATTTAATTATTTTATTCTATATAGACATATTGAAAAAAAAAAAAATAATAATAATAAACATTTCAAAACACACAACAAAATTACTAAAGCTTTAAAATGAAAATGAAGCAGAAAATACAAAAATAAAAACCTATTCAAAATCTAAAAAAAAAAAAAATACTGTAATTGTATCACAGTGATACTGAAATAAACCTGATTGTGAAATATTTTGACAACTGTTTTCTATTTTAATATTTGGAAAAGAAATGTAATCGCATGATTTTCTGACTAAAAATGTATTAAGAGAACAAATGTATTTATCAGTTTCTATCAGTTTCTATGCACTACCGGTCAAACATTTTGAATAATTATGTTTTTGTTATCATCGTTCCATGAAATAAAATAAACATTAGCTGTGTAAAATTGCATAAAGAGGACATACATCCAGCAGTGCTTCTGCTCTGAAAGAAGAACTCGCAGCGTCGCCATAAGTTGAAAACAAGGTCATGGCATGCTTTTACTCACATAATGCAATTTTTCTCTTTCTTAAACAAGCAAATTCCTGTCACTTTCACTCTTTCTGTACTTTCCTCTCAGGTTTTGGCTTTACCTTGTGTGTGTGGAACCCAGCACTTCTTCCAGGGTTTAATGTTGTTTCGGTTGAGTTCCTCTGGTTGGTTTCTGAGTTTGTGTGTGCATATGTCTTCTATAGTGTATCATTATCTGTGCTCGGCCTGTTTTTCTCATTTGTTCCCTGGTTAAGCTCTCTTCCTCATGCCTCTGTGTCCCATAATGCACAGGGATCAGCTTTCCTCTGACGTCAAAGCTTTAGGTTTGCGTTCTCCCCCTCCTGCATCACTCTGGTGGAGTTGGAGGATAAGCTCATGCACACAAAACAGCCACATCAGACAACTACGACATTGTCTTCAGACTTCCTTCAGACTGCTTTATGACTCCAGCTAGAACTGCTGATGTGTCAGGAGGTCATTTTCCTCAACAAACATCCTTAGAAACACCTACTTCACCCGTCATTACGTGGCTTTAACATTTAACAACCCATGTGACTTTCATAATGTGAGGTAAAGTGAAGCAGAACATTAAGCTGTAGTTCAGGACTTGTGTTCATCAGGATGTTTGGATGATGAAAATAAGAGAGTTTGATGACCTCAACCGAAAAACGGAAAGAAAAGGTGGAAAATGTTTCTTTGGAATAACATGCACTTATGAATCATGCACAATAAGTCCAGGAATATTAGTTAAGTAAATCAAAATAGTTTTGATTTCATTGTATTACATTTGAAAATAATATTTTTAAGTATATTTAAGTACCAGAATAATACCACAAAAAAAAATAAAAAATTTGTTTTGATTTAATCTTTGAATGCAGTGATTATATTTTGAACAGAATATTAAATATGTATATATTTAAGTACATTTTCTGCTTTTTAAACACAAAATCCAACTAATTGTACATTTAGCATTCTTTTCATATGTAGTATAATGAATATAATACTATTTGTCACATTATAAAAGGAAAATGAGTTGTGGACTGCACACAATAAGACCAGGAATATTTATCATGTAATAATAATATTTATTAATAATATTTGATTTCATCTTTGATTTCAATTTTTGTGTTTATTTTTTAACACACACACACACACATATATATATATATAAACACATATGTATATAATTATTTAATATTCCATTCATGTGCAATATGATAATAAAAATAATAAATATAACAATAATATAACTGTAATAATATAATACTATATATGATGTTATGAAAGTAAAATGAGCTGTAAATTGTGCACATTAATACCAGAAATATTTATTAAGAAAGTAAATAGCACATATATGCTCATGTTTTTAGTCATTTTTATTAAAGTTTTAGTTGTTTTAGTAGTCAAACTTAATTAAAGTGAGAAACGTTGTTATGGCAGCTAGTTGAAATAAAGTTATACTTATATTTAAAATTCATATATTTATTTTTTAAATATACATTTAACATTTCATTTATTTAAAGTAACCAAAAAAATTCATAGTTTTAGTTTTTAACTATAAAAACCCTGGTTTAAAGGTGTCCAGGCGTTTTTTTTTTTGAGCATGGTTTGGGGTTATAGAGGACTTTCAGAGTCTTTCCATGATGCATAATTTACAATTCTGGGTGATTTCATCTGTGGTTTTCACAGAGCTCCAGCCAGTTTGCGAGATCATCTGTGTGTGTGTGTGTGTGTGTGTGTGTGTGTGTGTGTGTGTGTGTGTGTGTGTGTGTGTGTGTGTGTGTGTGTGTGTGTGTGTGTGTGTGTGTGTGTGTGTGTGTGTGTGTGTGTGTGTGTTAAAGAAAGAACGGCTCAGATTTGGGCGTCATTGCCGCACATTCTGGAAAACGGGAGCGAGTAATGCTTGTGCACTGGAAAGCATCCAGCTTCAGCAGATGAGCTCAGCGATGTGACGCGCTTCTCCTTCTCTCCTCAGGGTCGATGCATCAACTTCCAACGAGTCAAAGAGGAGGCGGCGGCGGCCAAAGCTCCTCCTCGAGCTCAGAGCCCAGCTCCACCTCCTCCAGACTACCAGCCCGTCCCCAGCCCCGACAGCGCGCCTCCGAACCGAGGGCCGCCGCTGCCCCAGCCTCCGCCCGGACCTCCGCCCGCCCGCATCCCACCCGGTCCCCCGCCGGCCCGAGCCCCGCCGAGACCCTGAGAGAAACACCCAGCCCCTCAGTGCAATCCATCCTACGGCCAAACCACCGAGCTTAACAAAAGTGCACTTCCAGAGTCTACTTAAAGTGCTCGATTTCCACGCACTCATTTTTATACGTAATATACTAAAAATGATTCTTTAGCACTTCTTAAGATAAACGTAAGATCAACTAAGTGTACTCAACTGGGCTATTTTGGGACACCGTGAATATGAAGTAAAATTACATTTCATCAGTTAGCAGATGCTTTTATCCAAAGCGACAATAGAAGCAATCAAAATCAACAAAAGAGCAATAAAATGCAAGTGCTATGACAAGTCTCAGTTAGCCCAATGCAGTACAGGTTGCAAGTTTATATATATATATATATATATATATATATGTGTGTGTGTGTGGAAAAAACAAGCAGTTATGAGTGCAAGTGAAAGAGGGTCAAGTGGGGGTTTTTTTATAAAAAAGAAAACAAATAGATGAAATAGAATTAGAATAGAGAGTGCAAGAGTTAAAAGGTCAAATAAAGATGGAAGAGATGTGTTTTTAGCTGATTCTTGAAGATGGTTAAGGACTCCATTGTGTTTAAAGCAGCTTTTGTTTTTCAGTTTTTCAGGACGTTTTGAAGGTAGCTTTCTTGGAGACACAGTTCTTCTGGATTTATTCTGTCTCAGTTTGTTCTGTTTCTTCATGTCATTCCAGACAGACTGATGATGATGATCAGATCAGATCAGACAAAAATCTCACTGGATTATTACAATTAATGGCAAAATGAATGTTTGGAAATGTAAACTGATATTACCTTCTGACAGTCGACCACTCGTAGTACACTTGAACCATCAACTAAATGCAGAGATAGTATGTTAAAAGCGTATTTTAGTTCATATTCACAGTGGCCCAAAATATTACACTTAGTTTATCTTAAGAAGTACTAAGGAAGCATTTTTAGTATATTAAGTACAAAATTAGTGCATGGAAACAGAGCACTTTAAGTACATTATAGAAGTGTACTTTTTTTTTTATCCTGGGAAACCAAAAAACCCACGTGCTATTTATCGCTCAGCTTCGATTAGGATGTGCTGTGTCGTTTGTTGCTGGACAGCAAAAAAAATGTAAGAAAAGCAAAAAGAAGTAACTGTCGTGACAAAAATTCAACTACTGAGTTTTCCGTACGCAGATTGAGAGAGACCGTTTTTAGCTTTGTGCTCCTTTTCATCGTTCCCGTTGCGTTCATGTACAGAGTGTTTTAAAGCACATATGAATCCTATGAGCTTCTGATATCATGCCAAAATGTCCAAAGTAACCAGTATTAGATGCTATGTTATATTGTTAGTGCCTCTCGAGTATTTTGTTTTTTTTATGCAGTGTTGAGTCACAGATTTTACAGTCGTTGAGTTACAGGTTCTCTCAGGTGAGTCTCTGATCCTGTACGAGGGGAAAATCGTCGCATGTTAAAATGTAAGAGGAATGCAAGTGATGAACGCGTAAAGGCAGGGTTGGATCGTTTACTGTAGATTATTGTCTTAGTATGTCACAAGTGTCTTCGTTTAGGCGCAGCTGATGTGCAGGGTTTGTCTTAAATCACGCAGTTGCTGGAATTCTGACAGATTCTTGAAGGTGCAAAAGTGGGATTTAAGAACGGTTTCGATTTTATCTTCGGATCTTTATCTGCACTGAAAAAATGGTAACCTTTTAATGGTTTTGTTCAAATCACAAAATAGTGTTTAGCGTCACTGAATCAACCTAAATGCATGCATTTATACCAACAAATGTCATTTTTATGGGGTAAGAATTGCTCTTTAAGGTAACGATTTCTGGTTACCACTTTTTACAGTGTGGGTGAATGTCAAGAAAATATGTCCACATTTCACACCAAAATTGAAAGAAAGAAAGTTTTTTTTTCTATTACGACATTATTTTCATGTCTGTTAAGAGCATTTAAGCCCAAATGCTCATTCTCATTACCGTATTGCATCAAGAATAATGTTTTGTAATTACCGTTATTCTCAATAGTGTTTTTTTATTAGATTATCAGTATCATAATACAATATTTTTAATGAATGTATAATGTATAAATCCAACGTACTTCTGAAACTTGCATCATTATATTTTATTAGCAACATTTCGTAATGATTAAAGTTGGAGTAGGGTACGGGATTTATACAATTTTTTTAGTTTATGTTGGACTTTTATCCGACACTTAGAAATGACGAGACTATAATAAATTTAAGAAATATGCACGCAGTTAGAAATTTTAAGAAAGGTAATTACAAATCTTTATCTTAAAATCTGGACTCTGGATTAAAAAAAAACTAAAAAAAAAAAAAAAACAATTTTTTTTTTCTCAGAATTCAGATTGTTTTTTTTTTTTTCGTATTTGCAACTTTTTATCTTCCTATTCCCACTTTTTTTCTCTGAATTGCGATATATATCTCACAATTCCAACTTTATATCTCACAAGTTTCTGTGATTCTGGCTCTATACTGTCTAGAAAGATAGAATTGTGAGATATGAATTCAGAACTGTGAGTTAAAAACTTATCTTGTGGCAGAAAAAAGCTTCCATGAATATATAATACAGTATTTATATCTGCATATATTGAAGGAAGTACAACAAATATTACTATGATGTATAAATACTAAATATAATTAGTTTTTTTGTTTTTTAATTATCATTATAACACTAAAATAATGTTTGTTTGTGTGTGTGTGTGTGTGTGTGTGTGTGTGTGTGTGTGTGTGTGTGTGTGTGTGTGTGTGTGTGTGTGTTTTATTAAAAAAAAATTTTGCATTACGGTAATGAGAATAAGGGGAGTTTCCTAAATGCAGGCATGTTCTTGATGGGTTTCATGAGATCAGGTTCGTTTATTGTAAAGGTTGAACCTCTAAATGCAAAGTCAGGTCAGTTCTCGTCATGTTTTCTGTATTCCGCAGCTGTACTGTACGTATGTTGATATTCATCTTGTTTCCTTTGCATTTCATCATCAAACATATTGCAACTGCAGGGCAGTTCACAGCATTTAATTTATTATCCCCACGCCTAAAGGAAGGTACTTGAATATGACAAGGTGTCCTCTGTTACAAACAGGACACTGTGCATGAAACCAAAAAACATTAAAATCAAAAAAATCACTTCGCCTCAGATAACAGCCAGTGCCTTCTGTGTGTCTTGTTTTTTTTAATTTTTTTTATACGTCATTCAAGTATGATACAGTAGCACTGTTTATACTTTCGTTGTATTAAAGAAAGATTGGTGCATGAATTTTGTTTCCCGTTCTCCCCATTCTGTCATGAAAGTCAAATAGTGCTCCGCTGTGAACAAGCAAAAACTTTCATCTCACCCGGTTATTAAAATGAGGTATAATGTGGACCAAACCAAAGCTATTGATGGCGACAGCTGCAGAATGATGCTATAGGTTTGTGCTTTTGTTTGGATTTGTGTTGTTTTATTTGCTTGTGGCAAACATTGTGATCTGTACTATTCCACAAAAAAAAGTTGATACCAGAATTATAAATCACAATTATATTGTGTTACGATGTAGTAAGTGTATTAACAACAATACTGATGCATCTATTGAAAGGCTCATAAAGTTTACTTTTTTTCACAGTATTAATAAAGGTCGACTTTCAAGCTTTTACTGCATTGGTCTGGTTATTGGAGCTTTTGTGGTCTTTGGAAATGGTCTGTTTTCTTTAGGATGGATTTTGTAATGCAAAGCTTGTATTGCAAGACAATGCATGTAAATATACACAATGGGAGCTTCACCTCTTACTGACCCTCACAGCTGGTTCACAGTCCACTAAATCTACCTCTGAATCTTCTCTGGACGGTACAAATCCTGTTCTCATATCTTGTTCTTTTAGACAATAATCCCAGGGAAATTAAAAGTGGATTAAAGGGTAGATATTGATCAAACAAGGTTTTTTTTTTTCTTAAGTGGAAACTGAATATGATTGAAGAATGAGGATATGGAGTTGGTTATATGAAGTAACCTGAAATCACTATATATATATATATATGTGTGTGTGTGTGTGTTAAAAATGTGGGTACGTTTTGTTATGTTGGGGGTCAAATTGTTGGGATTTAAAGGGAATTAATGGGATTCAATACAATTCACTGAAAATCACACTAAAAAAAAAAAAAAAAAAGGTTAGTCAGTACTTCTGACCATTTAAAAATCAAAACGGGTCAAAAACACAAGGTTAAAATATTTATTTTTTATATATATTTATTCAAGTTTTGTTTTATAATGCAAAGACATTCATGTCATTTTAAATGTGAGCAGAGTTATTTTTGTATCATTGATATACTATAGTTTTTGTTAATATTTTGAATTAGTGTTTATTTTTTTTATATTTTAGTTAAACTCCAAGTAATTTTATTGTGATTTTTAATTTTTCTATATTGTTTTAAAATAAATGTTTGTTTTAGTTCATTTAGTTCTAGTTAGTTTGATACTTCAACTTAAAAGAAATGAAATGTTGCCGTGGCAACTAGCTGAAATATTGTTTAAAATTTTATTTCTGATAATTTAGGTTTTTCAAGGAAATTTTTTTTTTTTTTTTATGGTTTCAGTTTTAGCTAATGCTGAATGTGACTAAAAAGATATTTTGTGTGTGTATATATATATATATATATATATATATAGCAGTTGGTGGAGGCATCGATCTGCTTCATGGGAAGGATCGGGGGAAGAACAGCCTGCTGTAGGAAGAAGGTGAACAATGGAAGTTGTTTTCCGCTCTGGAATTCTGGGAACACTAGGAATGAGGCGAGCCGAATCACATGTTCTGTGTGGGCAGATGATAAACTCAGACAGCAGCACAGGTGTGAGAACAGCCGCATGCAGAGAACAAAACAATGACTATTCACACAAAACATGCACTTACTGTCAGGAGAATATTTTCTAAAGTCTGTTAGTAGTCTTTGCAGATGTATTTAGACACACACACACACACACATATAGAATACATATATAAATATATATAAATATATATATATATATATATATATATATATATATATATATATATATATATATATTTTTTTTTTTTTTTTTTTTGGGGGGGGGGGGGGGGGGGTTGGACCACATGACTGATTTGGCACACAAAATTGTTCCACCAAATATAA
Source organism: Acrossocheilus fasciatus (assembly GCA_036784905.1). Classification (NCBI taxonomy): domain Eukaryota; kingdom Metazoa; phylum Chordata; class Actinopteri; order Cypriniformes; family Cyprinidae; genus Acrossocheilus; species Acrossocheilus fasciatus. Next base: position 1,171,681 of record CM071949.1, on the reverse strand, counting down.
TGATACTAATAATAATAATAATAATAACTTACTAATGCTTTCAATCTAAACAAACATTTTAAACAATTTTTTAAAAACTGTAATTTTTTTTATTATTATGCATTCAACTTCTATGACCTTGTAGTCTGTAAAATACATTTTAATACATTTATAGAAATAAATAAATTATACAAACAAATAAAGACAGAGAGAAAGAGCGCTGTTTAAGTTAAATGTAAGTTAACTGCTGTACATCTCTATTTCACCTCCCATATGCTGAATAAGACGAGATGTGGGAAAGTCTGTTCATTCTGCGTGTCTGATAAGGGCTTTGGGGTTTGGCATCACAACAAATATCAAGTCTGCCTCATAAACACACACAAACACTCACATATTTCTGAAAATCCTAATGGTGCGTCATACTGAGCTCTGTATGTTACACTGAAGCTCTGTCCTTGACGCAAAACTGGAAACCATTAAACAGAGATGGTCTCACTATAGGGAGATGCTGTTCTGTGTCAGCTGCACCACACGGATACATTTTCTATGTTAATTTACGCTTTGATTTGAACAAAAACAGCGTGTCCGTGTGTTGCGGCTGACACAGAACAGCTTACGCTGTTTACATGCAGTGGATACTCTCCAACATGGTGCTATAGGGTGACGAATCGTTGAATAAAGTCGATATTTTTGTTTTCTTTGCATACAAAAAGTATTCTCGTACACTGTAAAAAAAAAAAAAAAAAATGTTGAGCCAACTTAAATCAACTTGTCGTTTTAAGTTTATACAACAAAAATTTGAGAATCTCCCACAAAAATAAGTTGAGCAAACTCAAAAATCTGCTGAAGCTGGTAAAAAAAAAATTTCGCTCAACTTTTTTTCTTTTTTTTTTACAGTGTAGCTTCATAAAATTACAGTTGAACCCCTGATGTCACATGGATAATTTTACTGATCTTCTTGCTCTGTTTCTGGGGTCAGAGAGTTCTCGGAATGCATTAAAAATATCTTAATTTGTGTTCCGAAGATGAACGGAGGTCTTACGGGTTTGGAACGACGTGAGGGCGAGTAATTAATGACAAAGTTTTCTTTATGGGGTGTAGTAGCCCTTTAAATGATGAGCTGTTTGCTCTAAAAAGCTGTTCATGAAGCCTCTCCTCCATTGACATCCATTCCAAAAAAGCATTAGCATTAGCCTTTACGGCTAAAGTTTGCAGGCTTCCCTTCTAGTGGCTTTGCCATTAAACAACAACTATTTGAAAACGAAACTGTTGTTCCAAAGGAGAGCAAATGGGGAATTCAGGCTTTAAAATGTGACCACAAAACATGTCATAAGGGTCAATTTTTTTTAAAATTGAGATTTCATCTGATCATCATAGGACAATATGTGGCTGAGATACAACTATTAGAAAATCTGGAATCTGAGGGTGCAAAAAAAATAAAAAATCTAAATATTGAGAAAATCGCCTTTAAAGTTGTCCAAATGAAGTACTTAGCAATGCATATTACTAATCAAAAATGAAGTTTTGATATATTAAGAGAAGGAAATTTACAAACTATTTTCATGGAACATGATCTTTACTTAATATCCTAATGATTTTTGGCATAAAAGAAAAATTGATCATTTTGACCCGTACATTGTATTGTTGTTGTAATATACCTGTGCTATTTATGACTGCTTTTGTGCTGCAGGCACACAAATGACAAATGAAGAAAGCTTCCTAGTAATTTAGCTTCTCAAATGTCAGACACGATAGCAGGCCGTTATTTTTTCCGGTCTCTTGCGCTATTCCTTCTCCGTCTGTGGTCATGCGCAGCAGGCCGAGCTGTAAATCCCCCCTCGTCTGTTTATGCACGGCCTGACCGCGTCCACCGACACTCACTGATATTTTTCTGCTCAAAAACCCCGGGCCAAGGGAATGTGCTGATTGTCAGGCTTTTCGTAGCCGTTCTCACATTGCAACCCCATCTGAACTTCTGCGCTCCTCTGTCCTGCTGTTTGGATGCCCTTGTCTCCAAGGTAACACACAAAGACACAGATGTTTCTCGGTTAGCCAAAGCAATTTGTGAGGACAGACGGAGCGCAGAAGACAAGTATAGAGAGTGCAGTCTGACGAGACGTTTTGGAGTGAAAACACTGTAATCAAGACATGACATGAACCCAGCAGAAAGCCTTCACCAGGAATGTGAGCGTTTTCATCAAGACATTTGCATAATGTCTGGCTTGTCTGGGGTCTACACATGAAATTACTTTGATACAAGTCTCAGCTTTTTCCTGTGAATAATTACTCTCGTTCTTAATAACAGCGAGTCTGAGTGAGTTTAAACTTTCTAACTTCTCAGCATTGGAAAGGTGTCTTCAGGTATCTTCTCTGATAATCCAAATCCCATGCCATATACAGACATGAACTGAGTGTGTTATTTACTGGCATCACTGAAACTCATGGTGCTAATGATAACAACAACAACAACAAAAAAAATGCTAAGATAAAGAAAAGGACAAATCTATTAAAAATCTGGTTTATCAAAGTTGCAAAGTTTTGCAAAGTTGCACCACATGACATTTTCTCAAATAACCTTGTCTTAAAAAGGGCAAATTAAATGATAAAACCTTGTTAAAATGGGTCATCTCTATGACGTCATTTCCTGTTTTATCATTTAAATTTAATGAACGTAAAAAATGACATGTGGTGTAACCATCAAATGTACACATTTAAATATTTTCATAAAAAGTTATGTATATATATATATATATATATATATATAAACGCAATTAATCGCATCCAAAATAAAATATACTGTGTATATTTATTATGTATATATAAATACAAACACATGCATATATTATATATATATATATATATATATATATATATATTTTGTGACGGGGCGGAAGAATCACACGACAAGGAGTGCTCAAATAAAGACCCCGGAGGGTGGATTTATTCTTAATTTGTGGTAGTGTAAGGTGAGAGGTGGCAGGCAGGCGTGAAGTGGTGCTCTCGGTGCATTCTCTCCCGGTGCGAAGTGTGCTTCGTGCGGCTCTCGTCAGAGCGGGGTCAGTCACTCGCTGGGTTCTGGGAGGAAGAAGGAGAAAGCACATTAGTCCTTTGCCTGAGCGAACTCTGACTCACCCGCAGCCTCACGCGGCTTATCTGGCCGCGGGCTGACGAGCTTCAGGTGTGGCTGATCCCGATGTGATGAGCAGGTGCAGGTGATCCGTGTTTGTCTCCAGGGCAACGCTGATGGTACGTCGGGACGCTCGTCACACTCCCCCCCCCTAAGCGTTGTCCTGGTCCTGGTGGAAACAAAAGGCAACAATAAGGGGGAAATTGGGGGTGGGTGGTGAGTGACCCCTGACAGACCTGCATAGGCTGACCACAGCCGAGAGAGCCCATCGGCGTTGGAGTTGGAGGCTCCAGCTCGATGACAGACGGTGAAGCAAAAGTCCTGGAGCGCGAGGAACCACCGTGTCACCCTGGCGTTGGTGTCCTTGGCCCTGGCCATCCACTGAAGCGGTGCGTGGTCGGTCAGGAGGGTGAACTTCCGGCCCAGCAGGTAGTACCTCAGCTCCAGGACAGCCCACTTGATGGCCAGAGCCTCCTTTTCGACGGTCGCATAATTCTTCTCGGCTTTTGTCAGCTTCCTGCTGATGTAGAGGACAGGGTGTTCCTCACCTTCCTGTATCTGGGACAGGACGGCTCCCAACCCTGCCTCGGACGCGTCCGTTTGCAGCAGAAAGGGGCAGCCGAAGTCGGGGGCTTTTAGCACCGGTTCCTCCGTAAGTATGCGCTTGATGTGACTGAACGCTGCTTCGGTCGCGGGAGTCCACTCAACACGTTCAGGCTGCCCCTTTCTGGTCAGGTCTGTCAAGGGGGCAGCTATGGAGGAGAAGTTGGGGATGAAGCAGCGGTAGTATCCGGCCAACCCCAGGAACGCTCGTACCTGAGTCTTCGTCCGGGGCCGCGGGGCATCCCGTACCGCTTCCACCTTTGCTTCTTGGGGCTTGATGAGGCCCCGACCGACTCGGAAACCCAGGTACTTGGCCTCGGCGAGCGCTAGGTGACACTTCCTGGGGTTGGCGGTGAGTCCAGCCTTACGCAGCTCCGTAAGCACCCTCCGCAGACGGTCCAGGTGGTCCTCCCAACGCTCCGAGTGGATGACCACATCGTCCAGGTAGGCGGCGGCATATTGCTGGTGCGGTCGGAGGACGACGTCCATTAGCCGCTGAAACGTGGCTGGGGCCCCGTGAAGGCCGAAGGGAAGGGTCCGGTATTGCCAATGGCCGGAGGGGGTTGAAAAGGCCGTCTTCGGTTTGGCATCTTTGGAGAGGGGCACCTGCCAATACCCTTTAGTCAGGTCCAGGGTGGAGATGTACCGGGCCCTTCCCAGTCGATCCAATAATTCATCCACCCGGGGCATTGGGTAGCCGTCAAATTCAGACACTTCGTTGAGGCGCCGAAAGTCGTTGCAGAAGCGGAGGGTGCCATCCGGTTTTGGGACCAGGACTATCGGGCTGGACCACGGGCTGCGCGATGGTTCTATCACCCCCAACTTCAGCATCTCTTGAATTTCCTCCTCGATAGCTTGCCGACGAGCCTCTGGGATCCGGTAGGGCCGCTGCTTTACGACTACTCCTGGTGGCGTCCGTATGTCGTGTTCGACCACTTGGGTCTTGCCGGGAGCAGAAGAGAACACATCCGAGAACTGACCGATCAGGTGTTGCAGCTCAGCCTTCTGGCTCGCCGACAGATCCTGACTGATGTCCACGGTGACGGGCGTCATGGCTGCTAGGGCGGCTGTCTGTTCCCTGGTCCCCACCCACTTCTTCAGGAGGTTCACGTGATAAAGTTGTTGGGGATTCCGCCTCTCTGGCTGTCGCACCCGATACGTTACCGGTCCCACCTTCTCCACAACCGTGTAGGGCCCCTGCCAGGTGGCCAGAAATTTACAAGCGGAGGTGGGGACCAGCACCATAACCTGGTCGCCCGTCTGGAACTCTCGGGGCTGAGCTGCTCTGTTGTAGTGGCGAGCTTGGGCCTGCTGGGCTTTGGCCAGGTGTTCCCGGACTAATGGCATGACGCGGTCGATCCGATGCCTCATCTCGGTGACGTGCTCGACGAGGGACCGGTGCGGGGTGGGCTGTTGGTGTTCCCATGCCTCCTTTGCGACGTCGAGCAGTCCGCGAGGTTGTCGTCCGAAGAGGAGCTCAAACGGTGTAAAGCCGGTGGACGCTTGGGGGACCTCCCGTATACCGAAGAGGACGTAGGGCAGCATCTGGTCCCAGTCCCTCCTGTCCTCGGCGGCGACCCGTCGCAGCATCTGCTTGAGGGTTTGATTGAACCGTTCGACGAGTCCGTCCGTCTGGGGGTGGTATACGGTGGTCCTCAACTGCTTTACCCGGAGCAGTCGGCACAGGTCAGCCATTAGCCGGGACATGAATGGTGTTCCCTGATCGGTCAGTATCTCCGTCGGGATACCAACCCGGCTGAACAGCAGGAAGAGCTCGTTAGCGATGGCCTTGGCTGTGGCTTTCCGCAGTGGGATGGCTTCAGGGTACCGGGTGGCATAGTCCACCACGACGAGGATGTGTTCATGCCCCCGGGCTGACTTCGGCAGCGGGCCTACCAGATCCATCCCGATCCGCTCGAAGGGCACCTCAATGATGGGCAGCGGAATGAGCGGAGAGGGGGGAGGGTGGTGCGGCGAGGTCTTCTGGCACTCAGGGCAGGCCTGACAGTACTGCCGAACCTCGGCCTCCAAGCCGGGCCAGTGGAAGCGGTCCCGGATGCGGTTGATGGTGTTTCCTGCCCCTAGGTGTCCGGCCGACGGGTGGGCGTGTGCCAGGTTCAATACCGTTTCCGTCTTGGAGCGAGGGACCACTAGAAGCTTCTTTTCCTCCCCCCTTCGCTGAGCGACACAGTAGAGCAGGCCGTTCTCTACGATGAAGTGGGGGAGAGGATGGGGTTTTGGCCGGACTTCCTTTCCTTCGAGGACACAGACCTGGTTCCAGCAGTTCTTCAGGCGATCATCCTCTCGCTGGGCCCGGCCAAAGGAGCCCCCTCCCGAGACCTGTTGATAGACATCATAGAAGAGGTTAGAGTTAGGGGAGGGGGACTCACCACCTCTCCCGCTGCCGGAAGCCAAGAGAACGGGGCGGCGCCTGGGCTTCCTGGTGTTGCGCCGTCCACGGCGGCCCCCATTTGGGCGGGCAGGCTGTGTAGCGACGCGGAGCAGGGCCTCAAACCCCGGCCAGTCTCGTCCTAATAACACCTCGACAGGGAGATCCTTCACCAGGTCGACCTCTACTGGCCAAGCGCCCGGTGCCGCGGAGACGGTGACGCATCGCACTGGCACCTCCCGTGTGTCTCCGTGGATGCAGGTGACGGGAAGGACGGTCTTCGATCTGTGGGGCGGGGCCAAGCTTCTTGTCCGGACGAGGCTGATGGTGCTGCCAGAGTCAAGCAGGGCCTTGTATGGTCGGCCGTCGATTCTAACCACGGCTGACGGAGCTCTTTTTGGCAGCTCCCGATGAATGACACAGCCTGCCCACCAAGCCCGGGCTTTGGGTGACGAGGGAGCCGTGGGCATGGACTCATCCTGGGTATCAGGGGCCGCCGCCCTGCCTACTGGCCGCAAGGTGCCCTCCGGCGTGCGTCGCTCTGGAGCCACCCTCCGGGGCAACGGCGGTACTCTCTCCCCTTCCTCGCGCTGATGGGCCGCCTCGGCGAGCTCGATCGCCTCCACCAATTCGGACGTCGTGATGGGATTCCTCATGCTGACGGCCCGCCGGAGCTGACGTGGTAAGGCTCTGAGGAGGCGATCGATCACAACGCGTTCCGTTACCTGGGCGGCGGTGGGAGCTCCTACCAAGAGCCAGTGCTGGGCCAGCCGGGAGAGCTCGGCGACTTGGATTCGCGCGGGGCGCCGAGGCTGGTAGACCCATTCATTGAGCGCCTGGGCCGCGCACACCGGGGATAGCCCCACTCGGGCCAGGATTTCCGTTTTCACCTCCAGGTAATTCTCAGCAACGGCCGTGGGGAGACTGAAAAAGGCCCGTTGTGCTTCACCGGTTAATAGTGGGGCTAGTGCGCGTGCCCATTCAGCTGGATCCCATCCCTCCGCAGTCGCCGTGTTCTCAAACATTTGTAAGAAAGACTCCACGTCGTCATGCGCCGTCATCTTTGGCAGGAGCTGGGTGGCCTGAACTCGCGGGTCCGGTAACGGAACGCGCTGGCAGGTGGCCGTGCGGAGCGCGGCGATTTCCTGGTCAGCCTGGCCTTGACGGCTGACGAGCTGCTCCATAATCTGCTGCTGGCACAGACTGACTTCGGTTAGGCGCCGGAGAATTTCGTCCATCCTCAGCGGGGGAGGAGTATCCGCCGTCCTGGAAGTGCACAGAAAAAAAAAAGAGGGGTTGAACCGTGTGTATCACTTGTCGGTGAAACTTCCGATCATGCCCGCATTCTCCACCACTGTGACGGGGCGGAAGAATCACACGACAAGGAGTGCTCAAATAAAGACCCCGGAGGGTGGATTTATTCTTAATTTGTGGTAGTGTAAGGTGAGAGGTGGCAGGCAGGCGTGAAGTGGTGCTCTCGGTGCGTTCTCTCCCGGTGCGAAGTGTGCTTCGTGCGGCTCTCGTCAGAGCGGGGTCAGTCACTCGCTGGGTTCTGGGAGGAAGAAGGAGAAAGCACATTAGTCCTTTGCCTGAGCGAACTCTGACTCACCCGCAGCCTCACGCGGCTTATCTGGCCGCGGGCTGACGAGCTTCAGGTGTGGCTGATCCCGACGTGATGAGCAGGTGCAGGTGATCCGTGTTTGTCTCCAGGGCAACGCTGATGGTACGTCGGGACGCTCGTCACAATATATATATATACATATAAAGAAAAAACATGTTATGTTTACATATTAAATATATTTATATATAATATAAATATATATTTTGAAAATATTTGCATGTATATATATTTATATACTGTATGTGTGTGTATTTATATATACATAATTAATATACACAGTACACATACATATATTTTGTAAACACAAACTTTAATTTTGGATGCGATTAATCGCGAATAATCATTTGACATGTATATATAAATTATGAGTTCAGAAATGGTCGCACCACATGACATTTTTTTTTTCAACTAACCTTGCCTTCTTATAAAAATGTCAAATTATTTCATAAAATGTTGACATCTCTATGATGTCAGTTCCTGTTTTATGTCTTTTTTCTGCATGTTGGTTTCATATGTGTTGGAAATACGTTTATATTTATTTTTCAATGAAGGTTTCAATTTAATGACTAAAAATTTTGACTAATTCTGGGAACACTAGGAATGAGGCGAGCCGAATCACATGTTCTGTGTGGGCAGATGATAAACTCAGACAGCAACAAAATAATGACTATTCACACAAAACATGCACTTACTGTCAGGAGAATATTTTCTACAGAAGTCTATTAGTAGTCTTTGCAGATGTATTTAGACACACACACACACACACACACATATACATATAGCATACATATATATAATGTTTTTTTTTGGGGGGGGGGGGGGGGGGGGTTGGACCACATGACTTTGATTTGGCACACAAAATTGTTCCACCGAATATAATGATACTACTAATAATAATAATAATAATTATAATAATAATATTTTTTTTTTTTGCTTAACTTACTAATGCTTTCAGTCTAAACAAACATTTTAAACAAATTTTTATTTTTTTTATTATTATGCATTCAACTTCTATGACCTTGTAGTCTGTAAAATACATTTTAATACATTTATATAAATAAATAAATTATATAAATAAATAAATAAAGACAGAGAGAAAGTGTGCTGTTTAAGTTAAATGTAAGTTAACTGCTGTACATCTCTATTTCACCTCCCATATGCTGAATAAGACGAGATGTGGGAAAGTCTGTTCATTCTGCGTGTCTGATAAGGGCTTTGGGGTTTGGCATCACAACAAATATCAAGTCTGCCTCATAAACACACACTATCACTCACATATTTCTGAAAATCCTAATGGTGCGTCATACAGAGCTCTGTATGTTACACTGAAGCTCTGTCCTTGACGCAAAACTGGAAACCATTAAACAGAGATGGTCTCACTATAGGGAGATGCTGTTCTGTGTCAGCTGCACCACACGGACACGTTTTCTATGTTAATTTACGCTTTATTTGAACAAAAACTGCGTGTCCGTGTGTTGCGGCTGACACAGAACAGCATACGCTGTTTGCATCCAGTGGATACTCTCCAAAATGGTGCTATAGGGTGACGAATCGTTGAATAAAGTCGTTATTTTTGTTTTCTTTGCATACAAAGAAAATTCTCGTACACTGTAAAAAAAAAAAAGTTATATTTATAGTATATTTATTTTTCAATGAAGGTTTAAATGTAATGACTAAAAATGTAATTTGTTCCAATATTTTCATAAAGGTTTTTAAACATATTATTTAAAAAAATATCATAAATTACTAATTCATAAATATTTTTGCAGCACATGAGATTTTCTCAACTAATCTTGGCTTTTCCTAATAAAGTCAAATCATCTGATAAAACCTTGACAATAGGGGTCTCTATGAAGTCATTTCTTGTTTTTTTCCCCTGCAAATTTCTCCGTGTTGGTTTTGCATGTTTTTGAAAAACTTTTATGTAACTTTCAATGAACGTTTAAATTAATGACTGTAAAAAACATCAAATATGTACACATTGTAATCAATATTTTCATAAATGTTTAAAAACTATTCATATTTATAGGTTATATTAATAAATGTAAACTTTTTTTCATTTTACAACCCGAATTCCGGAAATGTTGGGACGTTTTTTTTTTTTAATAAAATGAAAACTAAAAGACATTCAAATCACATGGGCCAATATTTTATTCACAATAGAACATAACGAATGTTTAAACAGAGAGATTTTACACTTTTATCCACTAAATGAGCTCATTTCAAATTTGATGCCTGCTACAGGTCTCAAAATAGTTGGCACGGGGGCAAAAAAAGGCTGAAAAAGCAAGACATTTGGAAAAGATTCAGCTGGGAGAACATCTAGCAATTAATTAAGTTAACTGACATCAGGTCTGTAACATGATTAAAGGTGCTGTATGTAGGATTTTGACTCTACTAAAGCATAAAAATACCATAATATTTTTGCAGATATTTAAGAAACATGCTAAGTTAACATACTTGTTTATATGAAAAACAATGCTACAGTCAGTTATTCTCCTTTGAAAATGTGTATTCCGGCCCGGAATGTCTGTGTTTGTTATGGTTTGTGTAACCCGACCACTGCCAGTTCACCCAATTGTATTTCGGCACCCGGGGTTGCCAGTTGCACCTGCGTGTGCATCAAGTCTGAGGAGGAGGGGCCGGGTGAAAAAAAAAGTCTCCAATATTTTGAATTTGGACTGCAATACCTAGTTCAATCCTACATACAGCACCTTTAACTACAAAAGGGATGTCTTAGAGAGGCAGTCTCTCAGAAGTAAAGATGGGCAGAGGCTCTCCAATCTGTGAAAGAGTGCGTAAAAAGATTGTGAAATATTTTAAAAACAACGTTCCTCAACATCAAATTGCAAAGGCTTTGCAAATCTCATCATCTACAGTGCATAACATCATCAAAAGATTCAGAGAAACTGGAGAAATCTCTGTGCGTAAGGGACCAGGCTGAAGAGCTTTGTTGGATGTCCGTGGTCTTCGGGCCCTCAGACGACACTGCATCACTCATGATTCTGTCATTAACATTACTGAATGGGCCCAGGAATACTTCCAGAAACCACTGTCGGTAAACACAATCCACCGTGCCATCTGCAGATGCCAACTAAAGCTCTATCATGCAAAAAGGAAGCCATACATGAACATGGTCCAGAAGCACCGTCGTGTCCTGTGGGCCAAGGTTCATTTAAAATGGACTGTTTCAAAGTGGAAAAGTGTTCTATGGTCAGACGAGTCCAAATTTAGCATTCTTGTTGTAAATCATGGACGCCGTGTCCTCTGGACTAAAGAGGAGGAGACCTTCCAGCATGTTATCAGCGTTCAGTTCAAAAGCAGCATCTCTGATGGTATGGGGGTGCATAAGTGCATACGGGATGGGCAGCTTGCATGTTTTGGAAGGCACTATGAATGCTGAAAGGTATATAAAGGTTTTAGAGCAACATATGCTCCCCTCCAGACAACGTGTATTTCAGCAGGACCATGCAAAACCACATACTGCAGCTATTACAACAGCATGGCTTCGTAGTAGAAGAGTCCGGGTGCTGGTCAGCCTGCAGTCCAGATCTTTCACCTACAAACTACATTTGGCACATCATTAAACAAAAAATACATCAAAGATGACTATGAACTCTTCAGCAGCTGGAAACCTATATCAGGCTTAAAAATTTATGTTCTATTGTGAATAAAATATTGGCTCATGTGATTTGAATGTCTTTTAGTTTTCATTTTATTCAAATAAAAAAAAAAACTACAATTCGGGTTGTACTAACATCAATTATTAATTTGGGGTTTTTTTTGCACAGTTGCACGTGACATTTTTTCTTCTAATTAAACTTCTAATAAAATATTATGTCATACTTATTCAATGTTTACAAGATTTTCATTCTCTAAATAAAGCATTTTTCTTCATTATAATATCAAAACAGTTGCATCTGACATTTTTGATTTCATGCAAAAAAAAAGTGTCAAAATGAATTTTAATTCAGAAATTAAAAACATAATCGTAGATTAAGTGAATTCAAGTGATTGTATTTATGATCCTAACAAAAATAAACTCCCTCAGATGTTTGCAAACAGAGACTTTGGTGTTTGAGGTGCTTAATGCTGAAACTGCTAAGCCATGCTGAGGAATGGGCCGTCATGCAAACGTGGCATCTTCCTCTCCTCCTCCTCTCCTCCCCTTTACTGGCAGCAGCAGACCGCCGGGGCCCCGGGGCCCCGCTCTCATGTCACCGGCTCTGAGAGATTACGCTGACTCCTGCTGGTCAGAGCAGGCCAGCTGCTTCCCGCTCCAGATGTAAACCTCAACAGCAGGCCGGACTCTAGGTTTGGGGGTTTGATGAGAAAGAATGTTAAAAAAAACAGCAGAGAAATCTGATCCCAGATCTGCTGTGTGAACTGAATGCACTACAGAGGATGTACGTATAAACCAGGGGGAAAAGATGAGAGAAACTAAAGAACTACTTTCTGTCATCTGAACTGGATGAATTAGATGGTTTTAATTTACTTATTTACTTACCTACCTCCCTGCCTTACCTACCTACCACCCAGTAGAGGGTTTTGGGCTTAATTTTTTGATATTCATTTTTTAAAAGATAAATTTAAGATAATTTATTTTTGACATTTATTAAAGGTTTTTATAAGAAATTTTATTAGTTTGTATTAAAAAAAAATTATTATTATTATTTATTTATTTATTTATTTGTCAGTCGTTTTGCATGGTTTTTTTTACACATTTTGGGGGTAATTTTTTTTTTTTTTATTAAATAATTGCATTTTTATAGAATTAATTTTTCTACAAGAAAACAACATTGAACTATACACACATACGTATATGTATATAATTTTTTTTTTAAATAAAACAATATTTAAAAAATATTAATCATGTTGTGTGTGTGTGTGTGTGTGTGTGTGTGTGTGTGTGTGTGTTCTTGTTTATGCTACATTGAGGGGACCAAATGTCCCCACAAGGATAATAAAACCAGTAAACGTTGACCTTATGGGGACATTTTTTAGGTCCCCATGAGGAAACAAGCTTAAAAATCATACAGAGTGAGTTTTTTTGAGAAAGTAAAAATGCCTGTAGTCTCCTGTAAGGGGTAGGTTTAGGTGTAGGGTTGGTGTAGGACAATAACACATACAGTAAATACAGTATAAAAACCATTACGCCTATGCAGAGTCCCCACAAGGATAGCAAAACAGACGTGTGTGTGTGTGTGTGTGTGTGTGTGTGTGTGTGTGTGTGTGTGTGTGTGTGTGTGTGTGTGTGTGTGTGTGTGTGTGTGTGTGAGAGAGAGAGAGAGAGAAAGTTCATATTATATTTATATAGATGAACTCACCATTCACTTTCATTATGGAAAATGGCAGCCTGGACATTCTGCTAAATATCTTTTATGTTCCACACAAATCATACAGAATGACAAAATATTCATAATCATTTACAAAACAATGTTGCTGAATGGTATGTTTAGAGTGAAGATATACTGTTCATGTTATGCAACCATGTGCATTTCAGTATGTCAGCAGATTTATTCTGAGAGAATGAAAATAGCTCTTAATGCGGAACAGATGACGTTTAATATAAACTATGCAGGAAGTGTCAGTAACATTCAGATGAAGAGTGTTGCTGCATTTAAAAATAAATAAATAAATAATATAAAATAAAATATCACATATGAAATGACTGGGTGGTTCTGTGTTTAGAGTACATCTCTAATCATCAGTGGAGTGACATGTCTGCACAGAGAGGAGTCTGGGATTACAGCGCTTTACAACACACAATTACTGCAGATTTGGCCTCTTGAAGCAGCATGAGGTGCTCACTTAAAATAATTAAAGCCAGGAAGCATTAAGGTAAACATTCATTGTCTGACACAACACTGCACTGGTGTATTAGCATTAGTTCAGAGTCTCACTAAACTGCTTTAACTAGTTCTGAAAAATGTGATGCATGCAATGCAAAACTGGGACTGAGATGAAAATCAAGTGTTTAAACATTGTTTACATGTGTTTTTAATATGCTTAAAGACAAACCTTGTGCAAATTCATCAGTCAACACCATTGCTGAGCATTTTCTCCTTAAAACTGCGGCAAACCAAAAACAGACTCAAAAACGTGCCCCAAATCCCTTCAACCTTCAGATCCTGGCAAAGGCTTCTATTTACGTCTTGTTTGCAGCCTATGTAGCCAATCAGACTAAGCAATCTTTGCACACTTTCTAGACATTTGAACACATTCACTCACGGACTCACTCTCGGAAAATAATTTATGCAATATTGCCATTCGTCAATTGGGTAGCATTTACTACTTCAGTTAAAGCTAAGGTAGGCGGTTTCTACACTTATAGCATCACCTAGAAGAACTACAAATATAAAGCATAATTACAGAAAACTTTTGCAAATGCCAACTCAAACATCACAGCCCTTACAGCTTTATAAAAGTTAAAGGGGTGGTTTATTGCAATTTCACTTTTTAAACGTTAGTTAGTGTGTAATGTTGCTGTTTGACCATAAACAACATCTGCAAAGTTGCAGCGCTGAAAGTTCAATGCAAACAGAGATATCGTAATAGACGACGCCATTGTTTACAATACAACCGGAGCACATGCCGCTGAGCTGAGGGGCGGGACATTTAGACGCACGCTCGGCGGTTTAGCCAATCACAACACACTGAGCCAGCTAACCAATCAGAGCCTATCACGTATTTCTAAGGGAGGGGCTTCATAAAATCCAGAAATAATCGAGGCGTTTGTCAGAGAAGGGACAGAGCAGAGTGGAATAAAGATAAATTATATGAAAAATAATGCGTTTTTAAAAAAATTAAGCATGAACACATGTTAGACTGCACCCCATCAACACAATCAAGCCTAGAAAAAAACCCAGTAAACCACCCCTTTAAGGCACATCTCTCAGGTAAAAGTAGGCTACTTCCAATAAAAGTTCCAACATATTAGGAATAGTTTTACCTGTCCAGAAGAAACTCTGCATGTTCGTCGTATCGATTGAAACCCAACCACTCTGTCAAATTCCTCCATTATGTAAAAAAACATTGATTTATCTTTGTTTTACCACGGTTTCTGTCTCTGTGTATTTTGGCTTGCACGTCTTCTGCTTCTTATTTATTTATTGGTGGATGGCAAACCAACTCCGCCACCGACTGGACTGGAGTGTTGATCCAGATATTTGCTTATACATGAGACGAAATAAAGCACACAAAAAAAACAACAACAAATGAACAAACCAGCAAAATAAAACAAATAAACAAAAATGGTTGAAAAAATGTTTTGTTGTGCTGGTTGAAAGTCTCTTAACATCCTAATACCAAACACTAATTTAAGTGTCTAAATGTATTTATATAGTCTGTGAAAGGTGTAGGACTATAAAATGTTCGTCCAATCAGATTCCTCGGTCCAAGGGCTACTATAGGCTGTCCTACTTGCCTGTCAACGTATGTATTTGCATATCTCAGGTTTGTATGTATTTGCATATCTCCGGTTTGCATAATCCCACACCATACATCATCAGCGCGTTCACTGCTATTGCAGAACAAGCGAGAATGGAAGGTGTTATTATTGTAATATTACACGCTTTGTTTTCTCAACAGTGGATGAGACATGAACTAATCTGACAGCGTTTACATGGACATCAGTAATCTAAGTATTTACCTTAATCTGAATAAAACAACATTATGATTAAGGTGTTTACACGAGTTGCTTTTAGAATATTCCTTTAATGTTCCCGTTTTACATGTAATAGTAGTACATTGATCGATTTCACATATAGACGGTTTCATCGGGCGCACGCGCCTGAATATATTTATTTATTTGTGGCGACCCGGCACCGGTTTTCCAAAAGGCTTTGTTGAATAATCATGAGCACATAATACACGTTTAAAAATCAAAACGAGGCGCGGGTGTTTTTATATCACTGTATTTCTGAAGGAAGACTGTCTTTAGAAAAGTTCGATGTATGTAATGCCTGATAAAGCAGCGTTTGTAAATTCAGCGCTGATTTGTCTACAGCTGTTACCAAACCTCTAGTTCTCCCGCTTTAAAGCGCCTCCTGCTGGCAGAGAATGAGTTTGCATTTTTAGTTCGTCTGATTTACGCAGCACACATTGTTTGCTTGTTATCAAAAAAAATAATCTACTTTAGAGGGACTTAGCTGTATTGATTCTGTTTGGATGTCAACCGGAAGTTAAGTTTGGGCCACAAAAGCATGCATGCACAGTAACATTTGTTTATGTTGTTGTCTTTGAAACCGTGTATAGTTATTGTTATGATGCCTTATACAATTTTGGGTGTTTCATTTTTAATTTTATGAAAGATTCAAGTGCAGTTAATAATTTGTCATGCTATACGTGCAAACAGATGACAGCATTGTTGAAGCCATGCTCCTTTGTTTACCGTCAAACGGTTGACTATTGCCTTGTGTGTATCCTGTTGCAAAAAGTACACAACGGTAATAATGTGATTAAGGTGTGTCTATACTGCACTTCCATAATGTGACTAAAATAGGAATACTCCACATGTCTCAGTTCAACTTGTGTTTACTTCGAGTATGACGAAGTATCTCTGTTTGCATGGTAGATTCTTAATCAGAGTATTGTTAAAATCAGAGTATTGTTGTCAATGAAAATGTACTCACTGATTATCCTCTGCTCTGTCTGTGTGTGATCATGTGTTCTGGAGGAGGCATGGCTTTGGAGACTGATTATGCCGGGAGGGTGGGATCTTATGCTTTCAAAGCTAGCTTGCTATTGCTAGCCTCTCCGAAATCACCTACCCACCTTTAATTTACTTTCTTTTATAAACTTAATAATGTCATCATTCTAGAAACTACACAATACTACTTAGTAGCTGTTTTCCCTAAAAAAACTTTGATAAAGAGAAGTCTCATTTAATAAGTGAATAATGGGAAATCTGTTATTGTTTTGTTCCTGTTTACTGTTTCTTTTTGACTACAGAGTATGCATTCGCCAGCTGGGTGCTTTCCAATTTTATATAATGTACTGTTAAGACGAGTATGACCTATTCTCAGCCGAGTTATGATATTTCCTTCCCCTGGCTGTGCAGAGATGTGCAAATACACATGTTGACAGGCAGGTAAGACATCCTATTATTGCATGGCCTACAACAGCAATCAATAATTAAAGTGGGCTATTTAACCTACTCTACCTTTAACTGAGTGAAAGTAGAGCAGGTCTGAGCTGGTGTGATCCAGTGGAGGAGGAGACTAATTAGCATATTCATAATTCCGCCTTTACTAAAGGAGGTGAGGGTGTTGAGTTACATTCAAGTCATTTTAAGACATTAGGAAATTATTTTCATGGCTGCATGACTGAAGTGAGTTCATACTGAAAACAGAAAGAGAGCGAGAGATCAGATGGGTTCAGATGTTCTGTTTCTGCGGCCTCTCTCAAACCTCTCTAATCCAGATTAAACGCATCCAATGTACTGTACCCCACACGCTGGCACGTGTCCCTACTAAGCCTGATCCGGGATAAAATGTGTGTCACAGTCTGTGTGCCACATCACAGTAGCCACGTTTGTCAGCGTTATCAAATTTACAGTTAAAATTTGTATTTTTTTTTACAACCAAAAGTAAATCATTTGTTGGTTAATTTCCCATGACAAGTGTAAACACTGTCTCTCTGCAGCAGTATAAAAACACTGCACTGTTTCTTTAAGCATCCTGACCATCCTGTTCATTAAATGGAAAGTGTGTTTATGTTATTTAGTTCTCCTAGTACTTTATTTCAGTTCAACTATAATCACAAATCCGTGACAGAAGCAGAGACCTAACAAAGTATGGAGTTTGCGGAACGTATCACTGCCCTAGCCCTTCAGGAACTTCCCTTCTATGATTACGCCGGGGAATTCTGTAAACTCGCCGCGGTAACGGCGTGGGATGAAATGTCCCATGGACCTCCCAGAGAAGCTATTTTCCGGTGTCTGGGAAGTGTCTGGGCCCGAGCTGGAACTAACCGAGCCGGAACTAACCCGCCTGCCATGGCTCCCCCTCGCCAGCCACCATCCTCGGCACTCTAAAACCAGCCGCCGTCCACGGATCTCCTAAACCCATCTTCTGAGAAGAAGTTCCCGCCGCCGGTCGCGGCCACAGCAAACCCGCCGCCGTTCGCGACCCTCGTAAGCCCACCGACAGAGAGTATGGCAAGCCTGCCGACAGAGAGTATGGCAAGCCCGCCGACCGAGAGTATAGCAAGCCCGCCGACAGAGAGTATGGCAAGCCCACCGAAAGAGATTATGGCAAGCCCGCCGACAGAGATTGTGGCAAACCCGCCGACAGAGAGTATAGCAAGCCCGCCAAAAGAGATTATGGCAAGCCCGCCGACAGAGAGTATAGCAAGCCCGCCGACAGAGATTATGGCAAGCCCGCCGACAGAGAGTGTAGCAAGCCCACCGACAGAGATTATGGCAAGCCCGCCGACAGAGAGTGTAGCAAGCCTGCCGACAGAGATTATGGCAAGCCCGCCGACAGAGTGTATAGCAAGCCCGCCGACACAGAGTATAGCAAGCCCGCCGACAGAGATTATGGCAAGCCCGCCGACAGAGAGTATAGCAAACCCGCCGACAGAGATTATGGCAAGCCCGCCGACAGAGGTTGTCGCAAGCCCGGTGACAGAGATTATGGCAAACCCACCGACAGAGATTATGGCAAGCCCGCCGACAGAGAGTATAGCAAGCACGCCGACAGAGAGTGTAGCAAGCCCGCCGACAGAGAGTATAGCAAGCCCGCCGACAGAGAGTATAGCAAGCCCTCCGACCGAGAGTATAGCAAACCCGCCGACAGAGATTATGGCAAACCCGCCGACAGAGATTATGGCAAACCCGCCGACAGAGAGTGTAGCAAGCCCGCCGACAGAGAGTATAGCAAGCCCGCCGACAGAGAGTATAGCAAGCCCTCCGACCGAGAGTATAGCAAACCCGCCGACAGAGAGTATAGCAAGCCCGCCGACAGAGAGTATAGCAAGCCCGCCGACCGAGAGTATAGCAAGCCCGCCGACAGAGAGTATAGCAAACCCGCCGACAGAGATTATGGCAAACCCGCCGACAGAGATTATGGCAAGCCCGCCGACAGAGAGTATAGCAAGCCCGCCGTCAGAGAGTGTAGCAAGCCCGCCGACAGAGAGTATAGCAAACCCGCTGACAGAGATTATGGCAAGCCCACCGACAGAGATTATGGCAAACCCGCCGTCAGAGATTATGGCAAGCCCGCCGACAGAGAGTATGGCAAACCCGCCGACAGAGATTATGGCAAACCCGCCGACAGAGAGTGTAGCAAGCCCGCCGACAGAGAGTATAGCAAGCCCGCCGACAGAGAGTATAGCAAGCCCTCCGACCGAGAGTATAGCAAACCCGCCGACAGAGAGTATAGCAAGCCCGCCGACAGAGAGTATAGCAAGCCCGCCGACAGAGAGTATAGCAAGCCCGCCGACAGAGAGTATAGCAAACCCGCCGACAGAGATTATGGCAAACCCGCTGACAGAGATTATGGCAAACCCGCCGACAGAGATTATGGCAAACCCGCTGACAGAGATTATGGCAAGCCCGCCGACAGAGAGTATAGCAAGCCCGCCGACAGAGAGTGTACCAAGCCCGCCGACAGAGAGTATAGCAAACCCGCTGACAGAGATTATGGCAAGCCCACCGACAGAGATTATGGCAAACCCGCCGTCAGAGATTATGGCAAGCCCGCCGACAGAGATTATGGCAAGCCCGCCGACAGAGAGTATAGCAAGCCCGCCGACAGAGAGTGTAGCAAGCCCGCCGACAGAGAGTATAGCAAACCCGCTGACAGAGATTATGGCAAGCCCACCGACAGAGATTATGGCAAACCCGCCGACAGAGATTATGGCAAGCCCGCCGACAGAGATTATGGCAAACCCGCCGACCGAGAGTATAGCAAGCCAGCCGACTGAGAGTATAGCAAGCCCGGCTGCCCGAGAGTATAGCAAGCCCGCCGACCGAGAGTATAGCAAGCCCGCCGACAGAGATTATGGCAAGCCCGCCGACAGAGAGTATAGCAAGCCTGCCGACAGAGAGTATAGCAAGCCCGGCTGCCCGAGAGTATAGCAAGCCCTCCGACAGAGATTATGGCAAGCCCGCCGACAGAGAGTATAGCAAGCCCGCCGACAGAGAGTATAGCAAGCCCGCCGACAGAGATTATGGCAAGCCCGCCGACAGAGAGTATGGCAAGCCCGCCGACAGAGATTATGGCAAACCCGCCATCAGGGATTATGGCAAGACCGCCGGAGAATCTCAAGTGCCCACCAGTGCCTGCTCCTCGCAAGAGCCCTCCGTCGTCTACGCTGGCCCCGTCCAGCTCCGCGCTGCAAGAGCGCCTCCAAGTGTCCGCGCTTCCAATAATATCTTGTCACTCTTATAGTTTTGAATGGGGAAAAATGCAACGCTCAGTATGGCCGATCAATCGCAGGAAGCCCCGCCTTTGGAATGAAAGAGCCAATCCCTAATCGGTAAAGTCAGCGCGTCACTGCAGCTGCCGTTAGAAGTCATGGTTGCTATGGTAAGAGTCAGCTTTCTGTGACGTGCTAGGACTGGGCATGCACACTGGCTCATCTAGCCTGAAAAATAAGATTTTTATAATGCTATTTGAGGAAAATAAACAACATTTATGATATAGTTGTTGTCAGATTTCTTTTGTGATTTCAAATATGAAATTTAATCGTGAGCTTAGTGAACAGTTTAGGAGAATCGGACGTTTCCCCATTCAAAGAGATAGGAGCTGTACTTGCATGCCCGAGAGGCATTTCAAAGATGGCCGCCGTGTGACAGGACTTGTCTTAAAGAGACTTTGATAATATATAATATTGTGCGCTATCTGTCACGCCCACTGAAGGCTCGTCAGTAGATCGTACATGCTCTGATAGCGCTGAAGTGAACTAGCCCTGGAACAGAACCGGCTCCGGAGTAGGTTATCTTCAGAGAGCAAGTTGTTATGGTTACTTACATACCCTGAAAGTAACCTCCGATTACGGGTACGTCACATAACCTGCTTTTGGTAATACACCCCAGGCCTAGACAGTTACACTGAACGAATGGCGTGAGTTTGGGGAGGAACTTCCTCTTTTTTTTTTCTGACCAACAGGGGGTGTGGGGGTGTGTTCAGGAAACCTGTTTGAAAGCAATCATTATTTATAATGAAATTGTAAGCATTTTTACATTTTCCTTTATCATTAGCTATTTTAATTTAATATATATTTTAATATATAATTTATTTTTTAATAAATATATTGTTGATATTTATTAAAAAAATTATATACAGTATATTTAACATTTATATTGAATTATATATGTAAATTATGTAATTATATATATATATATATATATATATATATATTTACATTTATATATAATACAATTGTTTAATTAATTACTAATTAATTAATTATGATAGAAACTGAAATAATTTATACTTATTTCACTCTTTAGGTTATTATATTTTCATATTATTGACAGTCATAGAAATTTTAAACACTTTTTTTGTATAAAATTAAATGAATTTTAATGTTGAAGTAAAATAATTGACTCTAAATGCTAATTTTTATATACTAAAATAGTTATTAAGTATTGCTTGACTGGAAAACAACAATAACAACAACATATTTTTAATATTGTTTTAAAAAGTTATTTTTAGTTATATATATATATATATATATATATTGTGACGAGCGTCCCGGTCAATCATCAGCGTTGCCCTGGAGACGGATGAGAACCACCTGCACCTGCTCATCACGGCTGGGTCGGTCACACCTGCGCCCAATCACCAGCCGGCCATATAAGCCAGACGCCACAGGCTGCGGGTGAGAAGCAAGCTTCCTCCACACTAAGGCTAATGTGCTTTTCTCCTCTCCAATTCCAGAAGCGAGCGACTGACCGACCCAGCCTGGACGGACCTCTCACCTCACGCACGGAATCACTCACGGAGAGCACCGCACGACAGCCACCAGCACCCTGCACGCTTGGCACACACCTTCATATAAATAAACCCACCCTCCGGGGTATTTATTTTGAGCTCTCCTTGTCGCGTGATTCTTCCACCCCGTCACAGTGGTGGAGAATGCGGGCATAACGGGAAGATTTCACCGGCAAGTGATCTCAACGGTATAATCCACAAGTGTTTTTTTTTTTCCTCTTTGTGCACCTGCAGGACGGCTGGTACTCCTCCCCGAAAATGGAAGAACTTCTCCGGCAATTGACCGACGTCAGCCTGCGCCAGCAGCAGATAGTGGAGCATCTAGCCACTCGCCAGGGCCAGGTTGACCAGGAGATCGCCGCCCTCCGTACGGCCGCCCGCCAGCGCGTTCCGTTACCCGACCCGCGTGTCCAAGCTGCCCAGTTGCTGCCTAAGATGACCGCTCACGACGACGTCGAGGCTTATATTCAAATGTTCGAGAATACGGCGATCACAGAAAGGTGGGATCCTGACGACTGGGCCCGGGCGTTGGCACCCCTCCTCACCGGCGAAGCCCAACGCACTTTCTTCAGCCTTCCGACGGCGGTCGCCGAGAATTACGAAGAAGTGAAAAGGGAAATTCTCGCCCGCGTAGGGCTTTCTCCAATGTGCGCGGCCCAAGCCTTTCAAGAGTGGACCTACCAGCCTCGACGTCCCGCTCGGATTCAGGCAGCCGAGCTGTCCCGCCTAGCCCAGCACTGGCTGATGGTGGGCACACCCACCGCCGCTCAAGTAACGGAACGCGTCGTCGTCGATCGCCTCCTCCGGGCCCTACCCCGTAACATCCGGCCAGCCGTGGGGATGAGGAATCCGACGACAACATCCGAACTGGTAGAGGCGATCGAGCTGGCAGAGGCGGCCCAACGACGCGAGGCCGGGGAGCGAGTACCACCGTTTACCCGGAGGGTGGCTCCAGAGCAGCGCACGCCGGAGGGCACCCAGCGGCCGGTGGACAGGACGGCGGCCCCCGAACCTCAGGATGAGCCCATGCCCACAGCGTCCTCCTCTCCCAAGGCCCGGGCTTGGTGGGCAGGCTGTGTTCTCCACCGTGAGCTGCCAAAAGGAGCTCCAACGGCCACCGTAAAAATCGCCGGCCGATACTACAAGGCGGTTCTGGACTCCGGGAGTGACGTCAGCCTTCTTCAAACAAGAATTCTGC
Organism: Acrossocheilus fasciatus; assembly: GCA_036784905.1. Classification (NCBI taxonomy): domain Eukaryota; kingdom Metazoa; phylum Chordata; class Actinopteri; order Cypriniformes; family Cyprinidae; genus Acrossocheilus; species Acrossocheilus fasciatus. The sequence goes on along the minus strand of CM071949.1, from coordinate 1,148,821 downwards.
CCCCACCTCACGGAACCGAGGCCACAGTACCCATCACTTGTGTACACGGGGATACCCGGGACGTACCCACTCGACGCATAGTTATCTCAGCGACTCCGGGTTCGTGGCCTGTCGAAGTTGGCCTGGTAAAAGATTTACCTGTGGCCGTTCTATTGGGACGAGATTGGCCGGGGTTTGAGGCCCTGCTCCGCACCAAGACACAGCCTGCCCGCCCTACAGGGGGCCGCCGTGGACGGCACGCTGCCAGGAAACCCAGCGGCCGCCCCGTTCTCTTGGCTTCTGACAGTGGGAGAGATGGTGAGTCCCCCTCCCATAATGCTAACCTTTTCTTTGATGTGTTCCAACAGGTAACGGGAGGGGGCTCATTTGGACGGGCCCAACGCGAAGATGAGCGCCTCAAACACTGTTGGACTCAAGTATGTGTCCTCGAGGGAAAGGACACCCGGCCCAAACCCCATCCTCTCCCCCACTTTATTGTAGAGAACGGCCTGCTCTACTGTGTCGCCGAGCGAAGGGGGGAGAAGAAGAAACTGTTGGTGGTCCCACGCTCCAAAACTGAAGTGGTCCTAAATTTGGCTCATGCACACCCGCTGTCGGGACATCTCGGGGCAGGCAACACCATTCACCGGATTCGGGACCGATTTCACTGGCCTGGCCTGGAGGCCGAAGTTCGGCGGTTCTGCCAAGCCTGCCCCGAGTGCCAGAAGACCTCACCCCACCATCCTCCCCCCTCTCCGCTCATTCCACTGCCCATTATTGAGGTGCCCTTCGAGCGCATCGGGATGGACCTGGTAGGGCCGTTGCCAAAGTCGGCCCGGGGACATGAACACATCCTTGTCATCGTGGACTATGCCACCCGGTATCCCGAAGCCATCCCGCTCAGGAAGGCCAACGCCAAGGCCATCGCCCACGAGCTCTTCCTGTTGTTTAGCCGGGTTGGCATACCTTCGGAGATCCTGACCGACCAGGGAACACCGTTTATGTCCCGGCTAATGGCTGACCTCTGCCGCCTGCTTCGGGTGAAGCACCTGAGGACGACAGTGTACCATCCCCAGACAGATGGCCTCGTGGAACGGTTTAATCAAACCCTTAAACAAATGTTACGGCGAGTCGCCGCCGACGACAGAAGAGACTGGGACCAAATGTTGCCTTATGTCCTCTTCGGGATACGGGAAGTCCCACAGGCGTCCACAGGCTTCACCCCGTTCGAACTTCTCTTTGGCAGGCAACCTCGGGGGCTGCTCGACGTCGCTAAAGAGGCTTGGGAATCCCAACAACCCACCCCACACCGGTCCCTCGTCGAGCACGTCTCCGAGATGAGGCAACGGATAGACCGCGTCATGCCATTAGTCCGGGAACACCTGGCCAAAGCCCAACAGGCCCAAGCTCGCCACTACGACCGGACAGCTCAGCCTCGGGAGTTCCAGACGGGCGATAAAGTCATGGTCCTAGTCCCCACCTCCGCCTGCAAGTTTCTGGCCACCTGGCAGGGGCCATACTCCGTCATTGAGAAGGTGGGACCTGTGACTTACCGGGTACAGCAGCCGGGAAAGCGGAGCCCCCAGCAGTTGTACCACGTCAATCTGCTAAAGAAGTGGGTGGGGACCCGAGAAGAAACAGTAGCTCTGGCCGCCATATCGCCCGTCTTGGTGGACACCAACCCCGACCTGTCGGCGACGCAGAAGGCTGAGCTGCAACACCTGGTCGGTCAGTTTTCGGATGTGTTCTCCTCTGTCCCCGGAAAAACCCAATTGGTCCAACACGACATCCGGACCCCACCAGGAATAGTGGTCAAGCAACGGCCCTATCGGATCCCAGAGGCTCGTCGGCAGGCTATTGAGGAGGAGATTCAACAAATGCTAAAGTTGGGGGTGATCGAACCATCACGCAGCCCGTGGTCCAGCCCCATCGTCCTGGTCCCGAAACCCGACGGCACCCTCCGCTTCTGCAATGACTTCCGCCGCCTCAACGAAGTGTCAGAATTCGACGGCTACCCAATGCCCCGAGTGGATGAGCTACTGGACCGCCTGGGAAGGGCCCGGTACATCTCCACATTAGATCTGACCAAGGGATACTGGCAGGTCCCCCTCTCCGACACGGCCAAGCCGAAGACGGCCTTTTCAACCCCCTCAGGCCACTGGCAGTACCGGACCCTTCCCTTCGGCCTTCACGGGGCACCCGCAACTTTCCAAAGACTCATGGACATCGTCCTACGGCCGCACCAACAGTATGCGGCTGCATACCTCGACGACGTCGTCATCCACTCGGAGCGTTGGGAGGACCACCTGGACCGTCTGCGGAGGGTGCTCACGGAGCTACGGCGGGCTGGACTCACCGCCAACCCAGGAAAATGTCACCTAGCGCTCTTTGAGGCCAAGTACCTGGGCTTCCAAGTTGGACGAGGCCTGATCCGGCCCCAAGAGAAGAAAGTAGAGGCAGTCCGCGAGGCCCCGCGGCCCACCACGAAGACCCAGGTACGAGCGTTCCTGGGATTGGCGGGCTATTATCGCTGCTTCATCCCCAACTTTTCCTCCATAGCTGCCCCCTTGACAGATCTGACCAAGAAGGGGCAGCCAGAGCGTGTCATCTGGAGCCCACAGACTGAAGATGCGTTCCAACAAATCAAGCACGCCCTAACGGAGGAACCAGTCCTGCGTGCACCGGACTTCGGCTGCCCCTTCTTGCTGCAAACGGACGCATCCGAGGCAGGGTTGGGAGCCGTCCTGTCCCAAGTCCAGGAAGGTGAGGAACACCCTGTCTTGTACATCAGCAGGAAGCTGACGAAGGCCGAGAGGAATTATGCCACCGTCGAGAAAGAGGCTCTGGCCATCAAGTGGGCAGTCCTGGAGCTGCGCTACTACCTCTTGGGCCGAAGGTTCACCCTGCTCACAGACCACGCTCCCCTACAATGGATGGCAAAAGCCAAGGACACCAACGCCAGGGTGACGCGGTGGTTCCTCGCGCTCCAGGACTTCTGTTTTACCATCCGTCACCGAGCCGGAGCCTCCAACGCCAACGCCGACGGACTCTCTCGGTTCTGGTCAGCTTACGCAGGTCTGTCAGGGGTCACTCCCCACCCACCCCCAGTTTCCCCCTTACTGTTACATTGTGTTTCCTCCAGGACCAGGACAACGCTTAGGGGGGGGGAGTGTGACGAGCGTCCCGGTCAATCATCAGCGTTGCCCTGGAGACGGATGAGAACCACCTGCACCTGCTCATCACGGCTGGGTCGGTCACACCTGCGCCCAATCACCAGCCGGCCATATAAGCCAGACGCCACAGGCTGCGGGTGAGAAGCAAGCTTCCTCCACACTAAGGCTAATGTGCTTTTCTCCTCTCCAATTCCAGAAGCGAGCGACTGACCGACCCAGCCTGGACGGACCTCTCACCTCACGCACGGAATCACTCACGGAGAGCACCGCACGACAGCCACCAGCACCCTGCACGCTTGGCACACACCTTCATATAAATAAACCCACCCTCCGGGGTATTTATTTTGAGCTCTCCTTGTCGCGTGATTCTTCCACCCCGTCACAATATATATATATATATATATATATATATATAATTCATTTAATTATAAATTATTAGTTATAATAAAAAATAGATAATTGATACTTGTTTCCCTCTTCAAATTATTATATTTTCTTTTATATTTTTTTAATGGATTTGCATAGCTAAACATTCAACATCTGGGTCTAAAACATGGATAAATGACAAAAAGACACCTAAAAAGATTTATGTGACCTTCATATGACAAGTTGAAATCAGTTTGTTTTAATAAAAATCATCAGTTTTCTGAGGAATCTCAGCAAAGAAAACACAAGATTGCTCTGGTAGTCCTTCTCTCCTTCGTCACTCCTCCATTAAACCACACACCAACTGTTTTCTGTCTGTTCTGGTTGGGTCTTTCTACAAAGGAGCGTTGAGTTCACCTGTGAGAGCTGCTGGCGGCTTCTTCTCAGTCTCTCGGTGCGTTCTGCTCAACAGCTGTGACCTTCTAAGCCTTACTTCTGTGCTGAATTCAGGAGGCATTTACCAGTCTCCCCAGAAACAGAGGAGAATAACACAACAGATCTGCTGTGCCATGACCTCACTCTTACTCTGTCCAGCTGGGAAAACTGAAAAATACACTCTGATGCTGGAACTGAACAGAAATATGATCGATTCATCAAACCCTGGAGGGGTTCGATGAAAGAAATCTTCCATTCGTTTGGTCTTCTTCTAGTAGTTTGTGAAAGAAACTCTTCTCTGGAAGAAGACGGCATGAAAATGGTGAAATCCAGGCTGTGTTACTGCCAGCCTCGCACAGATTCCAGCTGCAGTCGGCCCATTGGCTGGTGTTTTAGGCACATGTAGAGCATTTAGAGAGTGTGGGTGGGAAGACGGTCATAATTTCCAAAGAGGAAACAGAATAGCTCAGTTACAGCAAACCGAGGCAGTTTGAGCCCGGCTGTCGTCCAATCCTGATCTGATGAAGTCTCTTCACTCACCATACACATTTCCTGCACTTGCCAAAGACAAATTCCTGTACTTACTGTATTTATTTGACGTGTGTGTCAAGGATGAGAAAGAAGAAACATTTTCATTTTATGGCAGCTTTATCCCAGCTTGCATCTGGCTGCGCTTGAACTGCTCAGTTAGTGAATCTCCACTTGCTTTGAGATGTTTTCAGGACCCAGATTTTACGTTAGACATCAAGTGACCAACACAATAGCAGGAGTGTTTGCTGGAGTACATAAAAACAAACATTATAGGGCTTATTATGATATGCAATGAATCAGATCTGGAAAATGGGTGTTTTGGTTTTGCATTGTTTTTATATCGAGTGTTTGGTTTTTAAACATGAATCATTTCATACTCACAATTCACTGCAGAAAACACACATTCATCGTTATTTTCATTTCTAGTGAAGTGTGTTTAATGCAGCCGGGTCTAATTTCCTTTTATCTTATTTCCTGTCCATGTTGAAATCTGCATAATTTGGCACACAAATGAGTTTGCACCAAAAGAAACTTGAATGGCTTTGGTGATAGAAATCTTCAAAACAGTTTTACATTATTAGCATATTTCAAATTTGGAACACAATCTGACGTTTCATAAATTGTACTCAGGATTTTTCAAGCTATAGTGCATTTATAAAAAACCAAGGCTCTTTTCACCATAATGAACGTTATGACTCTTTACATTCATTTTTATACAAGTGTGCATCCTCTCTCCTCAGTGTCTCTGATGTACAGCCTTTGACGTCACTAAAAGATGCAGAATGTGGTTTTAATAATTAAAACCATGCTTATTTATCTGTGCATGATTATACTGTGAGAAATAATGCATTATAGAAGTAGTTTTAATACATTAATTATCCCTTGAAATGCACCTTATAATGCATTGCATGATCTCATTAATATAAATTATAATATTTATCTTTCATTGTTACACCTTTGGAAAATGTTATGCATTAAAATGCATGACAAACAAACCTTCACATATTGCATTTTAACTTGGGTTACAATTATTTATGAAAATACATCATGCAATTACAACCTTCATAATGCATTATGTTAGCAGACTTTTTTTCTGCTTTAAGTGCTAAAACAAAACACAATGCAATGCACAATTCAAAATATGTGTAAAACATATACAACATTTAGAGCTTATACACTGTAAAAAAAAAAAAAAAAAAAAAGTTGAGCCAACTTAAAATTTTAAGGCAACCAGCTTCAGCAGATTTTTGAGTTTATACAACAAAAATGTGAGAATCTCCCACAAAAATAAGTTGAACGAACTCAAAAATCTGCTGAAGCTGGTTGCTTTAAAATTTTAAGTTGGCTCAACTTTTTTTTTTTGTTTACAGTGTATTTATTGTCTGAATTTAGCATTGTTTTATTCCCTATTGTCTAAGACCAGAGCAGAAAGGACCACCAGTTGAGAACTGATGTTTTATGCAACTTCCAGCTGCCATGATTTCATCAAAGATGTGCTTTGGTGAGGCAAATGGCAAAATCAACAACACTAAAGTGAAAATCGAATCGGTCCAATTCACAGCCAACATCTGAGTCGACAAAAAGCCCCTAAGAATCAAAAGACTGATTTTCCATAAAGTGTAAGACTTAAAAGCACTGAATAAGCTCGCCTGACTCTGAGAATGTATGAACGACTTCATATAAAGCACAAATCTGGCGATTTAGACCTTCAGCTACAGTAGAGCCGATAGAGACGGGAAAACGTCCCTCTCTACAGAGCTCTTATGAGCGGGAAACACAAGAACACACGGCTCCTTGTGAGTTCCCATCAATGGAGGCTTTTTCCCAGGCCTGCAGTGCCATGAATGTGTGTTTGCTCATGTGTAGGAGAACATGGCGAGTGGATGAATGTGTCATTGAGACGCAGCACACTTCCTCATCTCTCCCGGCTATAAACGCTTTGCTTCTGGCCGAGGCATTTATCTCATTACTCATCATTCCCACCATCTTAGGGACTTTTTTGAGCCGCAGCTGTTGTGTTTTACTGCCTAGCAAGCAGATTTGAATCCTAACCTAACCTAAACAGGGCTGGAGTTATGTAAGGAACCACACCGTGGTGAAAGGGTTATTTTCAGTGAACCTGATCCAGAGACATTTTAGTGGTTTTTAAACTCTATGTAGGGTTTATCACCTACAGAAACACCCAAACGTGTGCATGGGTCAACGACATGATGCTTATGTAATGTCTAGATTTATTAAAGCAGTAACAAAGATTTGTAATTTGTCAATTATTATTTGAAAATGTTTTGTCCACCAAATCAAAGTCAAGTGATGCAACCAAAAAAAGCAACAAAAAAAGGAACGGATTTCAGATAATTTGACAATGCAAGGTTATTTTATATTGCTAAATGCTATATGTGACCCTGGACCACAAAACCAGTCATAAGAGTACATGTTTTGAAATTGAGTAATAAATGCGCTTTCCATTGATGTATGGTTTGTTATGATCGGACAATATTTGGCTGAGATACAACTATTTGAAAATCTGGAATCTGAGGGTGCAAAAAAATCAAAACTAATTAAACACTTTACTGTTCCATTTGGTAACATTAACAACATTAGTTAAATAGAAAAATACTTTAAAAATGTTTATTGATCTTATTGTTAATTTCAACATTTATTAATATTCATAATTAAAATCAAAAGTTGTATTTGTTAACATTTAAATCTGAGCAAACACAAACAAAATAACAATATAAAACAAAATATCAGTTACTAACGTTAACAAAAATTAATAAATACTGTACTAAATGTATTGCCCATTGTTAGTTTATGCATCAACTAAGGTTAACTAATTGGATCTTATTGTATAGTTACCAAAAAAACAAAAACAAAAACTTTTTAAATAATTAAATGTTTTAGACAATTATGATTAAGATGTGTACACTCACACAGAATTGTAAGGAAAACATTTAATTTTTAGCTATTAAAAAAAATGTGAAAAGATTTCAAAACTAGGAAATCAACTTTGCATGTGTTTTTAAACCTAAAGTCCCCCCCCCCCATAAAGTCAATGATCCACACAAATAGAAGTATGTAAGTATATAAGTAGGCTAAATACCAGGTTGATCAGCTCAAAACGACCATACGCAGAAAACCCCTGAGCCTTTTCTGTTTATTTAATGATCGATATATTTCAGAAGAAAACATCCAGATTCTAGGCCTGCGTTTGAAGGCTTCAGTCAGCTGAGGTCACATCCTCAAACATCTTCATAATAAAAAACATCTGGAAATATCAATAACCTACCTGTACAAAAAATATTGCACAAGACTCGGGTCTGGTCAGATCAACAGGAGACAGGAAGTAGCCTACTTTCAGAACAGAAGACACATTTTCTCAGTACAGAAAAGGGTATGTGATGCCAATACATGGATGAAATGTCAAATTATTTCTAATCTTATTTTTTTTTTTTACATATTTTTTAACATTCCACTTTATTGAAGCCAGAACAAAATCAATACACTTCAAAAGCATTTCTTTGCAGATACCGCCATCGTGTGGCTGCTAATGACACGTGTGAGGCTCAAAGCGCGCCAGATTTTCCCGCGTGGGCGGGAAGAAGGTCAAAGCGCGCGAACGTTTCTCAGTGAGGCCTCGCAGATGGAGAGAGTCAGGAACAAAACAAGGAAGATTAAACCCCGAATCAGCAGTTTTAACTGGGTGAGACAGCTCTCTACAGGAACTCCAGCAACACCTCGTTTGTTCCAGACTTCCAGCAGCCCGCAACCACATTACTGGAGCCATTAACACGACAACATTGTGAGCACAACAACTCTGCACCTATTCTGATATTGTAGAGCTTAGAGTAGCCGCCATCTTTAATTTTACGCGGATAAAAACGCGGCTGAGCTGAGGGATTGACTTGCTGTGTTTGTAATTTTCAAAACTCACTTTTTAATAGACTTTTTGTCGTTGAAAGTCTTAGAAATAGGTCTATGTTTTGTCAGCTAAACAATCGAAATGTTAAACTATCTGTCCCCAACGGTCTCGCTTTCATTCCCATCAGAAATTAAATATGGCGCTATCCTGAAAATAGATTAAAGTTTCCATCTCAAATATCACTACAGTTTTGGAAATATTGGACCTTCATTTACTTATGTCAGTTATCATATTTTTAAATATATTTTAATATTTAATCATTATTATTTAACTTGTTAGATATCATATTTGTAAATAATAAAAATTAATACGTAATATTTTCTTCAAAATAGTAAAACATGAGACATAAAAAGCACATTTCCAAGAACTATATTATATACAGTATGGTTACTAATAAGTGAGGTCCAGAGCTAACTATAAATACAACAATATATACTTTAATACTCATTCTAATTGCTAATTGTTTAGTTCATACTACAGCTATAACAACACATTCACAACCAATCAGAATTCAGTTTTCAGCGACATGTATCAGCACATCATGTGTTATTAAAAAAATTCATAATAAACCCACAGGCTTAAACCTAATTTTGCCCTGAGAGGAACAAAACATGGCGGCTTTAACCACATCAAAATTTCCGCCCGCAGACTGAGATGGTTAACTGAAAAATTACATAAACATTTGTTTTATCAGCTAAGGTCTGACTAACACAAAGCACTTCTTGTTGAACTCTAGCTGATGAACGCTAGCTGATCTGAGAACATGTTGAAATAATTAACTGTTTACTGACAAACATCTGTTTGCTTTCCCAGCTGTTAATTTTAATTGACAATTAAAACATCTGAAAAACAAATTACCTTGTAAATATACATAACTTTTGTAAAATAGGCCGTAAGCAAATTTAGGTAAGAATTTCACACACTTTTTAACTCTTAATATACAGATATTCATCTATGAAGAAATTCATGTGAATTCCTTCTCAGGGTTTATGAAGAGTTCATGTGGGTGGGATATTTCTGCCATGCCAGAACAAAAATCATGCTTTGGTAAACCATAATGAGAAGATAAATCATAATTATGAGATGTAAAGTCAGTTATTACAAAAAGTTGAAATTTTGATGAAAACAATTGAAAAACATTCAAATTTATGACAGTCAAAATTATGAAATACGTCAATTATGACTAAAAATTATGAGATAAAGTCATGACTATGACAGTTGAAATTCACACTTATGAGATAAGTCAGAATTATCAAAACAAATATTAATGTCAAAATTCTGAAATACAAAGACATAATAGACAAAAATCGAAATGAAATTATAATTACAATCATGACAATTATAATTCTTTGGACGTAATCACTCATCTAATTTTTTTTACTTCGTAATCTCAATTTTGACACCATCTCATAATGACTTGCGTCACAATTATGATTCAGTAAAACATGATTATTTTCTTATGTGGCAGAAACAGGCTTCCACAGGCTTGAGTAAAGAGAAATGGCTTCTTATATTCTGGGATTTGAAAGAAAAATGTCGAAAGCGAGTCTCCTGAAATTGTCCCAACACAGTGGGGCGAAAAAGATCCACATGTATGGCTTCCAAGCAGCTTCCTCAGTCAAATCCGGAAACTTCATGTCATGAGACACACCTAAATCCACACCATACATATCAGACATACATTCAAACAGAGATAACAAACGATACATAAAGAAAACATTGAATGCAGAAGAATTGTCGTATCGAACCATGCACCTAGAATGACAGCAAGGTTACTCTTCGCTGTCTCGAATCTAAAACAATTATAATCACAATCAGCACACGTTTGTAAAACACGTGGATGAACACAAAATACAGACCTATACCTGTATTGTCACTATAACCCTTTTAATGATCTTCTGACATTTGCCACTCATTTTTTTAATATTACTAAAAGAAGTGTAGAAATTTGTTGTTTTTTTTTCTCTCGCATGTAAGAAAGACAAAGCGGATGCCGATGAGAGAATTGCTATCAAGGTTTGCCGTTTTGGCTCTTATCATTAGCAGCAGCAGCGCATCTATTTGGGCTGTTGTCACAGCATTAGGGTTTCATATTGTGCTGACTAAGGACAGGTTTCTGGAGACCGCCGGAGGTCACACAGCTCCCTACCTGGGAAAAAGGCAGCAAAGAATGCAGGATTTGAGGAGTACACAACGTTACTGTGTACCGTTCCTTCCTTATCAAAGCGTATAATTCATGACGTACGTAAACAGTTAAAGGAATTGAGTGAGTTTTTGGACTAAACGATGTTTATACAGGGCATGTGCTTTACTATGTGCAGGACTGGGAACGTTCCAGGTTAAAGGGACAGTTCACCCAAAAATGAAAATTGTCATTATTCACTCACCCTCATGTTCCAAACCCGTGACTTACTATCTTCTGCAAAGCACAAAAGATATAGAAATGTTCCTACTGTTGTTTTTGTTCATGAAATGACAGCCTGTGGGGTCCAAAACAACACTGGACCACACTGGCTTTTAAAAGCCAGAAGTATGAGATAAAAAGCAACATTATGAAAAGTCAAAATTAAGATCTCAATTTCAATTACTTGTAATTCTGACAAATATTTAAACTTATGAAAAAGTCAAAATATAAGCCAAAATTGAGAAGTCATAAGTCGCAATCTAAACTTATCTAAATTTTGACTTAATTTTGAGATAGTATCAATCATAATAGTAAGTTAAGTTGAAACATAATAAAGTTCTCAACTCTGACTTATATATATATATAAAATTTAGCTTTTTATGTCAAACTAAATAACATTGGACCACAATGACACAATGGAAAAAAAAGAAAAGACACATTTTCAGATTTTAGGATGAGTGTGACTAAATGATGAATTTTCATTTTCTGTTGAATAATGCCTTGAATCTATTGCATACTGTCAGTTACTAAAGTAAACACCACGTAGACTTGCATTGCAAGTGCGTAAATGTTAAAATGGAGTTCGATTTTTATTAATTTTTTTTCCGTGGTAGCTGACCATACAATACAGAGGATTCAGAATAGCTTAACTTGTATTTAAACCTGGAATATTCCTTGAATGCAAAATGATGCAATTTGCATGCCCAATGAAACTTTTGCAATTTGCAATGATAAATTAATGTGATTTCTCTCATCCATAAATCTTCACATATCTTTTAATAAAAAAATATGCTTAAGAACAACAGAGGAAAGAAGTAACCCAAAGTAGAAGGAATGGCGTGATACTAGAAACACGCCGGCGCTCAGGAGACTCGAGCTAATGAGGAACAGTTGCCGTTGAGGTAATGAGCTGTTTCTAACCGGTGTGGTGTGCGCTGAGAGTCACACGGTGATATAATCAGGAGCAGAAAACCTTTAGTAAAATAAACAACATTAAAATGAACAGACATTGAGGACCAAACGTCGCAGGCCTGATGCTGATACAGATGCAACAATGCATTCTCAAAATATAACAGCCTCGTAATGCCACTGACAAAGATTTAAGAATCATTAAAAAGTCTAAGTGATTACAAAAAGCAGGGTAAAGATTGGAATAGTATAGAATATAATCTCTCAAAATAGTAGCAATATCGACTGATTGCAGCCTGAGCGATTACAGCACTATAAAAGAAGTCTGATAGCGCGTCCAATCTTCCTTTAGGAGGCAGAAATACGGTTTCATCTACAAGATGATCTCTAATCTACAGCGCACGGAGGCTGATGAAGATGGGAAGCATCGTCTCTGCGCACTCCATTTACACAGTGAGCCTTTTAGCGGTGCCTCCGTCAGCGAGCGTGTCCGAGTTGTAGATTAGCTACATCGGATGAACGACATCAGCGTCTTTTTCCGGTTTTAGGATTGCATAGAAAGTACAGTTGTGCTCAAAGACATCAGTTCTAAAATACAAAGCGTGTGAAAGTGACCGAACGTGCCTCGTAAGCTAAATAAAACCAGCATTTACTCTTCTTTCAAGGCACAGCTATTCTAAGATACTCAAGTGTGCAAAATGAAGCTGAAGTTCGATTATCTTGAAACGGGAGAGATCGCATTCAGAGGACCGTTTTGCAGGATATGCATAGTCAAGAGACTCAGATCGGTGTGCTTCGCTACCAAATTCACGTTGGTATTTCTGCTCAAGATGCGATCCGCTGCGTTTGGTTTATTTGTTTCTCCAGATGCTAGGCTTGACGCACGCTGTGAATCACAGATATTTTCCTCCGGAACAGCAGGATCAAGTTGCTCGATGGTCTCGATTCATTTTTGTGCAAAACGTGTTGTGGTTCGATGTTCTTTCAGCTGTTGTGGTTTGGTCCTTTATCCCTTTGTAGTCCATCTTAGTGGTTCGGTGTGGGCTGCTGGTTCACGATGACCTGGATGACAAAGTCCTTCTGGATCTTGGTGTCTTGCAGGCGGGTCTTGTCTGTGAGGAGCTTCCCAGAGAAGAACCAGCGCTGGTGGGCCAGGTCGATGTCCTCCTGAGCTTGCAGCTGTTTTTTGAGCAGGCCGATGGTGTCGGTCATGCTGGCGTTCAGACGCACGTCTTTGCCGGTGGAGAGCCGTACTTTCAGCTGGAACTCTTTCTTCTGTGTGGTCGGGGGCTCGGGGTTGTCAGACAGGTCTTCTTCGCTTCTTTCGCTGATCAGATTGACCGGCGGGGCCAGGCAGTAAACCGGAAGCTGGTAACGGTTTCCGAGTTCATCGTAACACTCAGTCAGGGATCCTGGAGTGATTAAAAGTACAAACAATCATCAGCGATGGGGAAATAAAGTGCAACTGATGAAACAATGAGGGTTGTGTCATCACTTCCTTTTGTTTTCGTGTTATTAAATACTTCTTCATTATGGTAAAAACTTCCCCTCTAGACCAATAAAGAAAATAATGGTTGGGTTATGAAAACAACAGGGTATTTAAAAGGATGAATGTTTATATGATGAGAAATATCAAAAGTTCTAATATAAAAAAAAAAAAAGTATTAAAATATTTGAAAATAGGGTCATAAGGGTCTTATTTATCTTAATTATCTGAAAGCTGAATAAATAAGCTTTCCATTGATGTATGGTTTGTTAGGGACAATATTTGTCTGAGATACAACTATTTGAAAATCTGGAATCTGAGGGAGCAAAAATATCAAAATATGGAGAAAATCACCTTTAAAGTTGTCCAAATGAAGTTCTTAGCAATGCATATTACTAATCAAAAATGAAGTTTTGATATTTTGAAGTTTACAAAATATCTTCATGGAACATGATCTTTACTTAATATCCTAATGATTTTTGGCATAAAAGAAAAATGTATAATTTTGACCCATACAATGTATTGTTGGCTATTGCTACAAATATAGCTGTGCTGCAGGGTCACACATTTGAAAATAATCAAACATTTCAATCTTGTGTCATTTGACCAATCATAACATAGCAAGTTTAAAAATGCAACGTAAATTGAAGTTGACTGATTTTATCATCTTTAACAAGCTGCAATTATTCCAAAGCGCCATGTGCATGTAAACGTTGTTATTTTATGTGGATACTGAAACATGAGTGAAGGACAAAGCCTTGTTAACATAAAGTATGGCAACTCAACATTACATTGTGAATAAGGTTTGGAAAAGTATGAAAAGGTATGGAATTTGATTTAAGTAATTTCCCTGAATTGCAAAAATACATTTTATATAATCGTGATATCGAATTGAATCGAATCATTGACATGATAATCGTAATCGAATTGAATTGTGAAACCATTGCCGATTCACATCCCTATTGAATATGGTCTGAAAATCTATTGAGAGGTTTGGAAATTTGAGTCTGGAAAAGTATGGAATTTTTAAATGTAGGAAACAATTGGATTTGTAACAAATGAGAGGTATGCATATAAATCTGGATTATGTTGGCTTTACACTTAACCTTTATTTTGTGGGCTGCTCACCTAATTTTCCACAATTTTACCAGCATCCTGAGATTCTCTACTGAGCAACAGATGGACTCTCGTTTCTCCTCTCAAATCCTCACTTCATGTCTCACACTCATGTGTTTTTGAATGTAAATATTGATCAGTGCATCAAGAATAAGACATGACTGGTTTGTGCTTTAGTATAGAAATGTTTTATTTCTTGGGTTTCCGTTTTTAATCTCTCCTCACATTCAGCTTGAGCACAGCTTAAGCCTGATAGGCAATGGGAAGGCAAATCAGGTGTATTTGTTTAGCACATTTCCCACATGCTAGTAATGCACTTTCGCTTTAAATTCATTTGGGCTTGGTGTTTATAGTGAATGCAACTAGAATTTATGCATTTTATATTCTTTATTCTTGTTCTGTATACCTTTGAAATTTGAAAGATTTTCCTGGAATAAAGGGAACTAAAATACATGTTTACAGTGTTTGTAAAATTTCCTGATATTTCCTAATGTTATAAAATGTGAATTAAGCACTAATGCAACTTTTTTTTTTTTTTTTTTTTTAAACAACAATGCAATTTTGGGTCACACTTTATTTTAAGAAGTCCTTATTCAAGCACTGAGTAATATTAATTAAAAACTTGCACTTTAGGTTAAGAGAGTTAGGTTTAGGGTTTTCCTTACGGTTAGTTGCATGTAATTATGCATAATTTACTGTTATTACTACAGCAAGAACATGCTAGGGGTGTCGATATTAATCAATGCATCGCAATGCGGTCGCGGACGATTCTGCATCGATGCAGTAATAGACCTTATACTACGGGGCCGTTGAATGCTTGAATCTGATTGGCTGACGAACGCTCTAAGGTGTGCAATTATTTTCAGGGAAACACACGGCGAACGTAGTTCCAGGCAGCTCTTGACCACATTACATGACCATATCACTTCGCCAAATGATCTCTGTTATTTCAAAGGTCTTACAACAGCAAAATAACCAAAACCCACAACGACACTGGCCAAACAAATAAATGTAGTAAATAAAAGGATAAAAACGACAGATCATGTCCATGTTTTTGCCACAAAATTACGCTTTATTATAAGCACATACTTAGGGTTGGGTACCGTTCACATTTGAACCGGTACGGTACCGGTACTCAACGGTAACTTTTTTCGGTACTTTACTGTCTGTGTAATAATAAAAACGTTTATTTCAGTGAAAAAATAAGTCCAAAACTCTCAATTTCCACATTTTGAACAATAGGACCCTACATTTTTTTTTTCTTTTTTTTCTTCCAGAAATTCTTGTTTTATTTTTTCTGATAATCAAATGAAGGCAAGAAACCTTTATTTATTTTTAATCAAATCAAAATGAAACCCTTTTATTTTTTGGCAAACAAACAGAGGTTTACTGTTAAAATTTATACATGGTAGAAAAATTGTGTGAATATATCTTTTAAAAAAGTTTTAATAATTGTATTTTTTTTTCTACAATTAAGTCGTTAATCTGGTTGTAATAATTATTTTTATCATTTAATTGTTTTATTTAAATTTGTCAGTAAATGGAAGACGTACATTATACTGTACAAAAGTATTACAAGAGTAATATATTTCTGTTACATGTTAAACCGCACTTTTATTTTGACAGGTTGCCGTGAAGTTTCTGTGTATATACCGTATGATATGATGCTGGTTTTCTCAAATGTAACTGTAAAATTCTCATGAAGTGACTCTAACAGCCTGTAAGTTCATGTGTTCATGTTGTGAGATGAAGAGACCGAAAATCACCGCGAGTTCACGTGTGCTTCAGTATTTGTGTAGTAAACAAAACCGCGTCTCCGCCATTCATACATACCGAGGCTAACGGAACATGCAGGATTCATATTTAAATCGTCTTTTTGCAATTTAATATTCACATACATTAGTTCATATGGCGAATTGAATTAAGTGACAGACCTTCTTTTATTCATCCAAAACTTGACGAATTCCGTGGCATTCCGCGCTATAGAGTAAATTCCGTTTTTATGAATGAACTCCGCCATCCTGTCCGCGTTTTCGCGGAAACCATATGACCCTAGAAATGTAAGAACACTTCAGAACATTTCGGTTTGTTGTGTTTTAAAGAGTTGCAGGGGTGACAAATCACAGAGTCTCTCTCTCTATCTCTCATCCGGCCAAATGCGTTCTCAGGTACCGAAATTTGGTAGCGAATGATTTAATGCGAGTCGATACTCGGTAGTACCGACGCAATTCGGTCCATACCCTTAAAAATACCGAGTTCGGTACCCAACCCTACACATACTCTATCTCTCCCGCTCTCTCTCCCTCACAGACCGCACATAAGCCACTTTCGCACCGCTTTAGTTCCAGAACTAAAAGTACAGTACTAAAGTACTGGGACGATTCTGCACGAACTATTTCCCAGTACCATTGAAAGGGTTGCATTCGCACCGACAGTGGGTACTAAGAAGTGACATAAGCCGGTCGACAGCGACGTCATTTGTGTGCGGCGTTCAACAACGAAGAAAGAACAACGTTAACAACAGGAGGATGGAGGACGCTGTGATCAGAGCTGTGTTTTTGTTGTGTCTCGTGGGGTTCACAATAATGGACATGGAATGTCTTGAAAGATCGGAAGAGAGTTCAAAATGTTCAAAAGTGCCTGCACTTCAGCGCCCGTCCATCTATCGCTGTTCTCCATTCTTGCGAAATGTAAGTTGATGCGGTGTTTACACAGTATGTGTTTACACAGCGTTTTAAATCATGGCGGGTGAGGGCGTTTTTGTACGCGTTTAGCCAATTAGCGTACACTTACGTCACGATAGTTCCTATGGAACAGTTTTAGACCCTACTCTGAAGTAGGAGCTAATTAGTTCCTCCAAACGGAGTTCTGGGAACTAAAACAGTTCCTAGTTCCCGCGGTGCGAACACGCCAAAAAGTGGGTAGTTCCATAATTAGTTTGGGCACTATGAAAAGGTTCCTGCGGCGCGAAAGGGCCTATACATAAGTTACAGTTTGCACACACACTAGCATACATCGCGCTAATGGTGTTAGCACTACTCTGACGATTTTATCAGTAAACAACTTAAAAACTACATGACTTCTCACAAGCGAGGTAACAACATCGGTGCTGTTCGTGAACAAAAGGAACTAAGCTTCACTATAACTAAAGACATCGCTGCCGAACACTACTGAGAGACGCACAGAGGTAATCTCTCTCTCTCATAACTTAGTTATTAACTGCATTAGTCTGTTAGCAATGGCTCAAGCCTCTGTTACTAGGTTTAAAATGATGTTTTGGAATTAGCAAGGAGGCGTTGGCTGAGATGCGGAGGAAATAATCCTACTCACAATAGCGTTTTAAGCAGAAAAACCAGACAGATGCCTTGAAATATATCATCTGATCGATGTATTGAGGTGTGGCAACCGTAGTATAAGCAGAATAATTGACTTCGGTCCGTTGGAAAATAATTCATCACCACCTCGGGTGTGCATTATTTTTCTAATAACGACCCGTCGTCAATTATTCCTTACATAATCGATTACAGCCTACTGACGTCATTCACATACGCACTTGTCACACGAGTATTAAAAATGCACTCTATTTTTAAATCTGAGCTTGGCTTTTTCCCGCATATGGCACGTGTGTGAGCTAGAAACAGTCGCGGCAGCTTCATTGAATATGCGCTGTGAGACACGTGTGCATTGCTTGACTGTGCTTCCTATCACTGTTATTTTAGTCTTTTACTTTACTGTAGATATGCTTTCATTTCTGCCGTTGGGAATGCAGTACATATTTGATGCACGAAACTCATGTACTGACAGACTTTCACGTGCGCTTTGTGTTTGTTTGTCCTGAAGCTCGATCGCGGCTGCGGTTAAATGCACTTGCATCCCTGAATACTTTTATGATTCAAAATGAATGTGTAAACAGTTATGTTTTCAGAATAGGACAAAACATCCGATATGTGGAAACAGATCTGTGCATTAGTGTGAATGCAGCCTGTTAAAGCTGCCGCTGTCTATGATCTCATCAGTAATAATCAAATTGCAATAATGCTGAGGAAAAAATAAAAATCCATAACTATGTTTGTCTTTAAAGCGCTCTTAGATACTGAAAGTGCTTTTTGTTTATCACTTGTAATTGTATTTTCCCCCCTTTATTACTTTATATTTGCTTGTATATTGTTTTGACTTACTTTGTTTAATTGACAATAATTAATTAAAAATAAATTTTATATAATCGTGATGCATCATGATATCGAATTGAATCGTTGACATTAGTGCTGCTCGATTATAACAAAAATCATAATCATGATTATTTTGTTCAATATTGTAATCACAATTATTTAACACGATTATGAGTGGGCCATATGACCAAAACTTTAAATGAATGATATATTTAAAGATAGCGATCCATATATATATGAATAATCTAATTTAAAATAAAAAACAAGTCTTCACTGTAAGAATTAAACTTCATTTGTGACTTGTTAAAGCTACCAAAAGTCCTTCAGTCAGGAATATAGCACACTGTCACTTTAAGAGCTGCACCGTTCCAATTTACTGTTACACACATATTTTCATTCTCAACTCTTTAAGTTCATTTTTTACACAACCGACAAGGGTTTACGTGAATAATCACTCAGTGCTGCATTTTGACACATTTAATCAACTTAAATAAATCAAGCACCTCCCATTTTTGCAAAAGTCACGTTACTGATTTGCACGTGAAATTGGGCTTTTATCGAGGAGCGAAAGCGCACTGCTGGAAAGAGAGCGGAATGGGGCGCATTAATCCATTATTGTATTTTCATAATCGTTGGAGGCAGAAATTGCATTTTGATTAATTGCACAGAACTAGTTGACATGATAATCATAATCGAATCGTGAAACCAGTGCCGATGCACACCACTAGTACATACAACACTGCACAGAAATACATTGTTCCAGTTCCTCAAAAGACAGCAAGTCAGACGCACAAAGCTGGTTCGGTTTCGGAGACTCTCACCGTGTGGTAACGTGATGTTGGCTCCGTCCACGATCGCCTGAGCCAGTTCGTGATCGTTACACTCCAGAGCCACAGCGGCGGCCTTCAGGGCATCCCAGATCTCCTTCCGGCCCTCGAACGCCGGAGCCGTGTCCCAGAACTCATCTCTCTTACTGCGGAGCTGGCCCTCCGTCATGGGGTAATCGCTCTTCCACTTGGGCTTGTCTTTCTTCAGCGGCTCATTACGACCTGCAGACGCAGACGAGGTGTGAATTAACACTAATGTGTGAGGAACGTAGGCCATACAGCATTTCCTGAAATAACGGCTTCGACGATTCATGAAGATCAAAGTGAAGAGCAGCACATTATTTTTGACCATTACGCCAGAATTGTACTATTCCGATGAATTATAACGAGGTTAGTTTCAAATCACAGCAAAGGCATGTATGATTTCACTAATGTAGGCAGTCAAAGGCTCTCCATTTGCATTTTCCATTAGTACTTTCAGAATCGAGGCAACAAAAAGATTGAGTGGAAAGTAAAAGTAATAGTGTAATAAACAAGAATTGACATTTAGTGCTTTCAAATGATTATGGTGTAATGCATTAAATTGATCAAAAGACATTTATAATGTTACAAAAGGTTTCCATTTCAAATGAACGCTGTTCTTTCGAACTTCCTACTCATCTGTGAATCCTGAAAAATAAAGTGTATGACGTTTTCCACAAAAATATTGTGCAGCACAGCTGTTTTCAACACCGATAATAATCAGAAATGTTTCTCGAGCAGCAAATCAGCATGATTTCTGAAGATCATGTGACGCTGAAAATTCATCTTTACATTCCAGGAATATATTACATTTGACTATATTCTCGCACAGAATAGAGTTATTTTAAATTGTAATAATATTTCACAATTTTTGCTGTACTTTTAAATCAAATAAATAGCCTCGGTGAGCATAAGAAAAGAAAATCTCACATATACGCCTATAAGATTACATAAAGCTTACATATAGTTTGATCCTATTATTATTAAATATTATTAATTGGAAATAACTAAGTAAGAGATAAATTAATATGCATATAAAACATGTTTTCCTTATAGTACAGTAAGCTCAATCTCAATAAAAGCAGAAGTGAACTTCTCTTACTCATATTCCCATGCCTGAGCAAAGGTTGTGTATTTATGACTGTTTGTCTGCAAATACTGCCCTCCCCAATGACTGATCACTTCAGGCAAAAAACAACAGCCTCCGTCCATCCAGCTCACATCCATCAACAGCCCCGAAGGCAGCAGAAAACCCCAAACAGCGCCTCCTGACCCTGAGGATATCTGCTCAAACACAGCCGCTGTTTTGAATCAACAATGATAGGCTGAGCCCAACACACGGCGATCGGGACACGACACACATTACTGGATCATGTTTAATATTACAACACACTCTGTGTGTTTGCATTAGGCCTGAAATAAATAGTGCAACATTATCAACACGTATCTACAACTCTTATTGTTAAATAGTCATTTAGTCCAGTTCAAAGTGTTGATGTCGCACACTTTATACATTTACAGTTCAATTCTGTTCTCATCCGATGTCGGCGCAGTCAAATCAGCAATATTTCTGATTGTCGATGGGTTTTAAGCTCCAATAACAAGAGACTCCTAAGTTATAATATTTGATGGGGTTAAAATAAATGAGAAGCACTGTGAAAACAATAACATCAGACATTCCTATCTGGATGAGATTAGATTTCTCAGAGGAGCCAGAAAACAGTCTGTTTAGTAAATTTGCAAACTGTGAGAAAAACAGCCGAGATGAGATTAAAACGGTTCAGGACTCAGTCGCTCCAGCTATTACACAGTAATGGTTATAATAAATAAAGACAATGTGTGCTCTCTCGAGAAAAAAAAAAAAAAAAAAAAGGTAAATTTCAATTTTATAATGATCCGTGAGGTCTACTTTTATATTAATAAATATTTTATATTTAGAAACAAATTTAAGATAATAAATGACACATGCTGAAGAATTCCTGCAAATAAATTTATATTTAGTTATTTACTAAAATAATTTGAAAAAAATATGAACTTGACAAATAAATATATTTTACTTTATATTTAATCAGAGGCCTAAAAATATGCAATTTCATACAGATACTGATATTTATATGGCCACACAGTAACTCTAAAAGAGAGTAATATAATAACAGATTAGAACATAAAATTACCATACATTAGCTGTCCCTCTATATCTGCCAATATTATAACGGTTTATTAGATATTCAAACATTCAAACATAGTTTTTCTATTTCTAAACAGAACTGAAGACTGAAAAGTCTGTCTGAGATTATCCTTTCAAACGAGCTTTTCATCATTGGGCATTTAAAAAAAATAAATAAATAAAGTATTCAATAATTGACTAATATTAACATTTTCTTTGCTGTTAAAGTGAAATGACTGAATCTGAGCAGCCTGATAAAAATGCTAATTTAAAAGAAAAGAAATTAAGAAAAATCCCAGAGAGACACAAAAGCTTTTGCATCTGAAGACTTCAACTGTTGAACAAACACACAAAGAGAATGAGCACGCTTAATGGCCAAATATTGTCTGATATATTTGCCGTTGTGATACGACACTCAACCACTACACAGTATAATGTTATTTACACACACAAAGCTTCCAGAAAACAACCAAGAAACCGTATACTAAAGCTACAGGTACTGCGAGAATGAGTAATGTTTAGAAGATTTAATAACAGTTTGATCAGTCCACACTCCTCATGACCTTCAGTGTGAACTTGCCGAAGCATCACCTCTCGTAATAAACCTGCTACAGAAACAAGA
Source organism: Acrossocheilus fasciatus (assembly GCA_036784905.1). Taxonomy (NCBI): domain Eukaryota; kingdom Metazoa; phylum Chordata; class Actinopteri; order Cypriniformes; family Cyprinidae; genus Acrossocheilus; species Acrossocheilus fasciatus. Next base: position 1,126,697 of record CM071949.1, on the reverse strand, counting down.
AGTTCACACTGATGGAGAGATATTACATGACTCAGTGCTTTCCCATCCAAACACATTATTTATAGCATAAAGGTGTAATAAGCAATCATCAGGACACACTGTGTGATTTACAGCGCTGTTCCACCCAGAATGCTTCGCTCCACCTGACGTATCATCATCAACAACAACAACACTTAAAAACACAGGTTTTACAGGAAGTCTGGTTCTCTAAACCAGCTTAACACAGTGAAGAAATAATATAGATAGAACAGTTTATAATAAAGTCTGCATATGTGTTTTGTGTCATTGCGGCTCATAAAGTCTGATACAGTGAGAATACGAAGGAAAAAAACTGCTCATACATTTGCTGCAGATGCAAAATGATGAAATTCTGATGCTTGTAATGCAAATCAATGAGATGTTTATAACAATATCTGTCATCACTCTATATCTGCAATAATATGTCTTAGGAAGATGAGACTGAAATGATCATTCACATAATGCAATGCAATCCAATTGCTAATCCGGATTGGCTAATCGGGAGCACCGGGTCTGTTTTTTGGCCGTGAGGGCCGGCACAGTCATGCCACTGGTTGTAATAATAAAGAAGCGTATTCAGTCCACCTGAGGGAAGACGGCTTTCACTATATGCTGTTAAATTAAAAAAACAAAAAAGTAACTAATGCATTCTTAAACTTGGACCTCATTATATTGAAGTAGAAATCCAAGCACCAGAAGCAGCCCGCACTAAGCTTTCTTTAATTGAAAAATGCATTGTCATTCACTCATAGGCTATATGGTTAGGCTATTAGTTCAATAATGTAAGTGCCATTGTTTAAAAAAATATTATTGACTGACGTTTCATAGACGTTCAGTTGTTATGCTTTCAAATTTCTTGCCATTCGTATGCATGTAATTTCACAGTATTTTCACCTCTTAAATTACTGTACACTATAACGGTACAATTTACTCAGGCCGATGACATTACAATTATTTTTAGAATAATTGTACATAAATAGGTTAAGCAAAACAAACTTTGTTTAACTGCGGGCAGACATTGGTACAGTACAAATATTTTGTTGGAGATATGAGAGCAAAAAATAATAGAAAAATAATAAAAATAAAAGTTACAGGAGAGGAATGCAACTTTATTCTGCACCTCGAGCTCCTGGCCTCAGTATACAGTATTCACTGTATATATACACATTTAACAAAAAAATGAAGCTGTGGAAAAATACAAAGAATTACAAGGCTGTAGAGAACAGTGCACTATCGCAGACTTATATACTGAGGTTTTAATGGCATTATTTTAATACAGTCAGTCGTGAACTAAAGTGGGCCGGTCCAAGGCAGGAAACTCCAGGGATGAAAGTGAGTCCCACTCATCGAGAGATGAAGAAATAAACGCTCCTCAGAAGACGTGAGATCCGCTGAGGAACAGTGAAAGTAAAGCTCCTCAAAAGATTCGAGACGCACTGATTTTTCCCCAAAAAATGATTGATGGAGAACCAAGTAAAGCTGAGCTGCTTCAGTCCAGAAAGTGTTCATCTGGAGATATGACTGCAGTTATTCTGAACTTTACTTGATCAAAATCAGTCAAGATCTGACAGAAAACAACACACGTGAAGCAGCAGCTGAAGAGCTTGCACTAAAAGAGCTTTTACTGGATAAAACACTCTGAACTATCAACCAGAGACAGAAGGAATGGTGCAGATTGTGGTTTTTAAGCAAACTTTTGATCATGTTGATGATTTAGAGGAATGTGTGCGTGTAATATGATACTGCAGGATTTATAGGGTTAATCCAAAAAAGGGCTTTCAAAGTGACAGGCAGAGAAATGTAGACAAACGGCTGTTTACAATCCAGTGCTTCGGTCAAATAAAAGAGACCACTGACAATGTGAAGAACTCCAAAAGGGACTCTAAACGTTCCCAGAAGCCAAGTGCTTGATGCCAGACTCTTTGAGATTTTTTTGCAATTTCATTGGCTGTCGCAACACGCGGCTAGATGGAAGAGCACTTGTGATTTAAATCATCTATACAGCTTATTCCACTTTATGATTATTTATGACTTAAGTCACAACAACAAGAGACAACGCAGAATGTGACTGTCAAAGTCCAGCACCTCGTCTAATCTCCAGTCAAACCATATGTAAACACTCCCTCGTTGTCTCGAGGCGCAGAATAAAGTAGCATTCTTCTCCTGTAATTCTCTCGTTACGCTCACACAAGCCTCAACAGATCTGCGTTACAGGAACACGAGACGCTCCCGCTTCCTTCATCACTGAATGATGTGCGGCTCTTCTTCACAACGGCTCACTCTGTTATTGTGCAAGTGCTGTGAAAAGCATTTTTATGAGGTTTGCTTCTGTAGCCGTTCAAGCGTTGTGAACATGCATCCAAACTAAAAGCACTGTGAGGGAGAAAGCATGTGCCGCAAAGACAATAAAAAGAGCACCAAAAATACATGATTGTCCTCACCGTGACTGACCACAACAACAAACACAGTCTGATTCACATTCACTTCTGTCAAAAACACTCACAAACCAGTCTTACATATGAATATTTTACATCATCATTAAGCAAAGTTTAGGTACAAAACAGAAATAATAATAATTTAAATAATTCCTTAAAAAGACTTTGTAGTTATACTACTAATAATAATCAGATTCACAAACAGTTGACTCTTATGAACAGATTCATTTGAGTCAAAAACACTCACAAATCAGTCTAATATAGGAATTATGAATATTAAGCAAAGTTTGAGAATTAATTAAAATGATAATTCTTTAAAAATGTTTTAACTTCTCAAACTTTGTTCTTTGTTATTACTACTAATATAATAATTATAGTCTTGTAATCAGATTCACAAACAAATGACTTATGAACAGATTTGAGTCAAAAACACTCACAAATCAGTCTAATACACAAATTGTGAATATTTTACATTGTTATTAAGCATCTAAGCAGATTCACAAAAAAATAAATTATGAACGGATTTGAGTTAAAACCACTCAGTTTTATATATTTTATATTATTAAGAAAACTTGGAGGGGTTGTTTAAGTAATAATAATAATTATAATTATAAAATTGCTCTGGTAATAATAATAATTACAATAATGATAGTGTAGTCAGATCGACAAACTAACAACTCTTATGCATATGAATTTCATCTTATTAAGCAAAGTGCAAAACAAAGTTCATTTGTGTGCTAAATTGTAGCTCATTTATTTTTATTATTGTTTAGGGCTGACATTTCACATGAGAACGAATGACTAATATTTAAATGAACCTCCCAAACTTTGCTCTGCTGTGAAGACAGACTGCACCGGAGAGATGCATTGTCTTCTAGGAACGGTCAGATAACACACAGCCCAATCTTATCTCCTGTTCAGGACACACACCCTACAATACACTGAAAGACGTCTGTGGCCGCAAGACTTTCACGGATACACCTCAAACACACGTCACCGCCATAATGCACCGGGTTCCTTCAGTGGAATGAACTGTTTGGGCTTTCTATCCCAATTATTTTTCACTACAGCTGATGGAAAAAGCAGAAAAACAACAGGCACGACGGCCACACGGAGCGAACATGCAGAGACATGCCCTGAGACGGGACAGACCGCCAGCTCCAACATGCTACAGGAGAAGAAAACAGATCATGCTCAGAGCTGGGGCCGCTATTGTCATATTGTCTTATTTAACACTTAAATCATTAAAATGATTGTTGGAGACCCGTGGCAGTAAAGGGAAGAGGAACTTCAACAACGAGCAAAAGCAGAAGTGTTGCACCTAAAAGTTGCACATTTTAAGGAAAACATGTCAAAACTAGTGCTTTGGTAGATGGTAATACCATAGTATTTTGATTAATATTGAGATTAATATTAATATGATTATTTCTGTGGAATTTCAAGGTATCGTCATAACCAATGTACAAAACAACACAGATCATGTACATGGTAACATGGTAACACTATAGTACTTTTTGATGGTGGTGCTCTCAAAAATTGTATTTCCCACCAGAAATGTGAATATTTAAGTGTGCAAAGGTAAAATAAAAACCAAATGGTAATTCAACTGCACTTTGATATGTAAACTGTGGTATATGTCTATTACACAGTCCATGTATTTCAAAGAATACCATAGTACACACGAATAACCATGCTACTGTTTCAATACATCTGAAATAAGCACATTTTAAGTACAGCCACTAAATAAATGATTGCATATGACAACAAAAATGTATTAGAAATTTGTACTGTGGTGATACCATGGTACAGTGATTTTAAGCCTATGGTAATTTGATAAATAGTGATATAGGAAAACTAAATAAATGTAAGTTCATGTATTTGTGTGCATTGATATTTAAAATATCTAGGAAACATGTCCAAAAACACTGATGGTGGTCTTGTCTGGTGCCCCAAATTTGATAAACGTAACTATTTTTGAGTAACTTAGTAAAAAACTAAGATTTTGTACTAAAAGTACAATCCTTATTACATGGTAATCAACATATTTCACCATAGGAAACCATAGTACAAGCATAAAACCATGGCACTCTTTTGCTTTGGTATAAAGTGGGATTCAACACATCTGAAATATGCACATTTTAAGTACAGCCACAAAATAATGATTGCATATGAAATCAAAAATGCATTAGGAAAAATGCACTGTGGTGATAGCCTATGGTACTATGATACATAGGAGTACTAAATAAGGTAAGTTCATGTATATATATATATATATATATATATGTGCCATGATATTTATAATATCTTGGTGCAACATGGAAACATGTCCAAAAACATGGTAATTTTATCTGTTGCAACCAATTTAACTATATTTTTGAGCAAAACTAACATTTTAAAAGCATTGCAATTTGGTATATACACACACACACACTATAGTGTTTGCCTATCATATTCCTAAAACATGGCATTTACATGGCAATCACTATATTTCACCATAAAAAACCATACAAGCATAAAAAGCAAAACCATGACACTCCTTAGTTTTGGTATATCGTGGGATTCAACACATCTGAAATATGCATACATTTAATTTAGTTTCGAATCAAAAGTATAGTCTCAATAAATCCTTGCATTGATGCATCTATATCAAAATACTACATGCTTGCCATTTGTAAGTTCACAAATAATACCTTGTAATATGGTACTATTCGGGTACTTTTTGTTTGTGTGTTGTGTCTGTTGTTCCCACAGCAGGTTAAGTCAATACACCTCATATTTGCATGTTTTGAAGAAAGCCACACAGGGAAACAAACATGCAAAGAAGCATCGAGGATGCAGAAGTCTCACCTCCGCGCTTCCTCGAGCCGTGTCCACGTGACTCCGCGCGCTCGCGCCCCACGCAGCCTCCCATGACTGTCAATCAAACACAGGCCACATCTCAAGACGACTTCAAGAATCACTTCTGCTTTGTGATCATTTGATTTCCCGAACGGAAACAGTTCTACAGTTCACGAGACTAAATACAGTACTATATGTAAGGTGATCTATCAACAGCACTCGCATTTAAGGGAAGCCTCCCACAGAAAAATAAATAAATAAATAAAAAACACAACCAAAACTCAGCAAAACTCCAGACTGAGGATGTCTGGGATAATCTATCGATTAAACTATCTGGCCAGAGAATCGCGTTTAGTTGTTTATGGCTTTATCCGACGAGCTAACGTTAACTTACAGCGGCTAGCCGGAGCACTAGCTTTATCCCGAACTCTTAAATCCGGTCTGAAAGGATAAAACAACATTAGCGAGACTAGTATTTGAGCTTTATATATCACTCCGTGCTCGTTTTGTTGTGTATCAAAACACACACACGCGTCGCAAACCTGCCTCAGCTCTTTATCTGTCGCTAGTCTAACGTTACCTTTCCCCTCACTGATGTTTCCAACTAGTTCACGTTACTGACGCACACCGCGCGTGCGCGCTCTGACTACGTGACTGTGCCAGAGCCCCTCCTCCAGAGGGAGCCTTCAAACTCCGCTCAAAAATCGTGGAAAGTTTGTGAACTTGTACTGAACAGACTGCGTGTCCTCTGATGTTCAGCATGCTTGGCACGACGTTTCGGAGTGGGCTATATTTGCAGTTTGCTTTACAGTGCAATAATGCGATTTAACGTTTAAAAATGCCATTATCGTGCCATGACCTCTGACAAGACAAGCACGCTCTTCGCAATTCAAATAGCTTTATTGTCACGACGAAAGTGCATTTGCCGAAGCAGCAAAGTCAGAAAGAGATGTATTGCCAAGCGTGTTTGCACAATGCATACACAAGAAATTTGTTTTGATGTCACACGCTTCCAGAAAACAGAGACAACATCAACAACACACAGCTATTACAAAATAAGATGCGAATAAAATATACATATGTATGTAAAAATAAACCAAAAAAAAAATAAGTGCATTAAAGGAAAATCTCCAATAATAAAACAACAAGAAAAGCGAGTGCAAAAACTAAAAACTCTAAAAAAAAACTAAAAAAAAAAATGCTAAATAAATAAATAAAAAAAATACTATGAATACATAGAATACTATAGAAAATAATTAGAACAACTGAACAAATAAATATTTTTTTCCCGTCATGTTTACCGGTGTTCGTAGCTGCAGGAAAAATAGTTCCTATCTTTTTGCTAAATGCAATAATAAAAAAATACTATATTTCTGAGGGAGGGGCTTCATAAAAGCAGGAAATTATCAGTGTGTTCATAAGAGAAGCAGTGTAGAATAAAGTTAAACTATGTGAAAAAATGATGCGTTTTTCTTTTAATTATTTAAACGAAACATTAACACATGTTAGACTGCACCCCATAAACACCATCAAGCCTAGAAAAAAAAAAAAAAAAAAAAACTAGTCAACCACCCCTTTAAGCGAGAACGTACAACATTAGAATTGTAAAGTAGGCTATTTCTTCAGGGTAAAGCTGCTAGATTCAGAGTTTGACATCTCCACCCATTTAGGAAATCTCTGAATGCACTCACAAAAGTCTCACGTCTGTGTGTTTGAGTATATTGAGTATTCATGGACGTTCACTGCTAATCTTACGCATATATATATATATATATATATATATATATATATATATATATATATATATATATATATATATATATATATATAAACCTTTCCGTTCGGACTAATAATAAACATTTTTATTGCCATTTTTTTGTCATTTTGGATTTTTTTTTTTAAATGGACATGGCAGATTAAAAAAAAAATTAAAAACTTTAAATGTAGAACCTCATTTATTAAAACCCACACTTTTCTGAAAACAAGTTTTAGTAAAATTCACAAGTCAACCTTAAGACGTAGGCTACTTTGAAACCCATTCAATGATAACACTATCTATCTAAATAAATAAGCAAATAAAAAAAAATAGATTGCAGATTGAAAAAAAAAATGTAGGCCTAGAAACTTACGATATTTTACTTTGTGTACAAAACCCACACTTTTATGAAATAAAAAAAAAAACGTAATTAATATTTTAATTGTTTTAGCTCAACATTTAAGACGTAGGCTACTTTGAAACAAATTGAAACTAAATAAATCAATAAAGATAAATAAACATGGCAGATTAAAAGAAATAAATAAATGTAGAACCTATATATATATATATATATATATATATATATATATATATATATATATATATATATATATACACGTTTTTGAAAACAATAACAATTCTGAAGTTTGTCAAAAATGTTTTGTTTGTTTTTAAATGTATATTCCTGTATTGTTATCCTTTTTTGTTTTGTTTTGTTTTTGTCTAATTTTATCGCAAACGATCTCTGCACTATCATGCGAGCTACAACAGAAGTCCCTCCGCGGTCGCCGCAGCTGTTGTGCGCATGCGCGGCGGAGTGTGACGCTGGCTGCTGCTCTTCAGGATGGCCGCGGATCACGGCGTGCTGCTGGGTTTAGTGGAAGAATTCGTGTCTGGACAGGTCGATAGCAAGGCCGCAGAAACAGCTACAGGTATCTCATTCATCGGTGTCTCTCGTCTTTGCCGTTTCTTGCCGGTTTGATCGCTGACTCTTAATAATGAAGGCTGTCAGAAAAGCCGCGAGAGATGCTAACCGCCACATCCTGTATCACTCGCGCGCTGCGGCTGCTAACAGAGCTCCGCACACAGATAAAACCTCCCTTAGTCTTACTTTGTGTTTTTGCTTCATATAACACCCAAACCAGGAGCTGCCACGGCGTCGTTTTCTTTATTAAAGTCGTGTGTTATTGTTTTGCTAAGCTGCTAGCGGAGCCGCTTCTGACTGAAGCTGACTGGGGACTCAAGTCTGCGCTTTAACCCTAGAAAGTCCACACAATCATATCTGATAACGGTACTTCAGTTTTTAAGGCTTCTAGCATCTCTTCTGTCGTCTGATTGATAGTTCATACTTGTTTAGCAAGTAAACACACGTTTAGTATAACTGTACAAACGTCTGCCTTCAGCTTTTAGTTCACATGCTGTGAAATCTTTAGTAAGATAAACACGAGAATAACTTTTGTATTGAAGCAACTTCTTTTTTACTTGATTATCCATGCTTCACTTTTTAGAAAAATCAGCGAGTCTCAAATATGATCTCTTGTTTGTTCATCTCCGTCATCATTGCATTGTTTTCATCATAAAATTAAGCATTTGAATATCTTCTTACAAAGGCAAATTATTGAGTAACAACTAATATTTATATGATTTTAAGTAGTACTGTTTATGAGGAAGAGTTTACTGAGTTACAAGCTGTTAATTTCATCTTACTTTCTGTCCATATAAATATCAGCAAATGCACCAAATTGCATATTTTTACTCATTTTGGGCCTAAATTTGAGCTGTTTTATGAGCTCCATACCCTAGTGAAAAATAAATATACTAAAATGTATTTGAAATACATTTATTTCATGCTAAGTATACTACAAATACATTTACATATTTATGTACTTAATAAAAGTAGTACTTAGCAGTTGTACATTTAGTATACTAAACTGGTATACTTAAAGTCTGCTAAATTGGATCGACTAATTTTGTACTTAATGCACTTTAATTGTGTTGAAGTCCAAATAAAAATACACTGAATTATATTTGATTGTGCTAAAGTGAAACTATTGCTTGTGTACTTCAGGTACACTTTAAATATCTTGCATTTAAAGACTGATATTATTAGAAGATCATACAATCCTCATCAATAATGATATTAAAACACATTTTAGGCTTAAAATTAAGAAATGTGCATTGCGCACACTGCACAAGTAGTAATCCAAAGAAAGTTTAATTATATCAGAAAGTCTTGAGCTATAATCCAGTAAATATGTTAATAGATTTGAACTATACTTAGTATGAAATAAATGTATTTTAAATATATTACATTTCCACTAGGGCATTCTTACTATATCCAACAATATGAACCATAAAAGCGTGACGTATAAAATATGATATGAAATATTAAGCATATGCAAGGTTGCTAATATTTTGCCTAAAGTTTTAATAAATTGTGCCTTGAATTTCTTTGTTCTGAGTAGTTTTTCATATGTCAGGCTTTACAGGGTTAAACATGAGTTTGTCTCTTTTAAGGTGTCAAGACTGGACAATTCACAGTTCTCCAGCTGGTGGAAGCATTGGGGTAAAGCTTTCTATATTATTCTGTTTGAGCTGAGTTTGTCACTTTCCTCCTGCTTGACTCTAGCATTCAAACGTATCATAAAAGTGCAAATACATTAGTAGTCATAGTAATATAAGTGATGTGTTTCATGTAGGGCTGGGCAAAAAAAATGGATTTTCCGATTAATCGTGTTTTTTCTTCTCCACTAGATGTCACTCTCTTATTTAAAGCCTGTCATTCATGCAGTGCTTATCATGGCGGAGATACTGTTGACAAGAACAAAGCAATATGCGTGATATGCAATGCTCAGATGAAATGCTATAATAATATAACAAATCTGCTGAAGCATTTGAAATCACGTATAGGCGCCGTGATTTCCGCAATGAATAAATAGTGGATGGCGCGATGCACTTTTTGTTTACTACACACACATACTAAAGCACGGACGACGCTCGCGGTGTTTTCAGCTTCTGCTGTGTCTCTATATGAGGATATGAACACACAAATATCATCTTCATTAGCATTTTACCATTTAATTTGAGAAAACTACTGTCATATCACATACACAGCAGCTGCAAGTTCTTCACGACAACCCGTCAAAATAAAAGTCTCATTTAACTTGAAGAAACTGTGACAGAAGTATATTACTATTGTGCAGTCTTAAGACTCAATGTATCAACAATACTACTACTAAATATTAATAAAACTTAATTTTAAAAGAATAATTAGGGGTGCTCCGATTGATTGGCGTCCGATCACTATCGGCTGATAATCGCTTGGGGATGTTTGATCAACGGTCTCTAAAAAGGCCGATCTCAAGCTGATGACGCGCCTGCTGTGATGGATTTGGCACGACATGCAGCGCACCGTCTCAGTCTTTGTCCAGCGCGGGTGAAATAATTACAATGCTGAAGGTGAGGTACAATTCATATTTCTTCATTAAATAACTTGCAAAGTAATTTGAAAACCTTATGTGAGACGTGCGCGTGCTCTTTCTTTCTCTCTCAAAATTCGCAAACTGCTTCAAATCAAATCGCGTCTGCATTAAGCGAGCTGCACGCTGAACAGTTCTGAACTGTCACTTACAGAGTCGAGGCAGGCTCGCGTCGTCACTAAAGTTTATAAAGTGCATTTCTTTTTAATTCTTGCCAGTATTTAAACCATTCAGTGCTCGTGCGCTCTTCTGGAGACCATAGATAGTTTGCAGCAGTGCAGAGATCTTTTCTACTGCACGCGCCAAATTAAAGTGACAGAACATTGATTGCAGTAAACATGAACATGGATTGACATGAAAATGAAGTAATAACACCTTCAATGCATATAATTAAAGTCTACTGTGTTTCACAGTCAATGCATAAGGCTTTTTGGCTAGGTTTAAAGGGAAAGAGCACTTTTAGATAAACAAGGCAATAATAGATGACACTCATGGAGGTAGAAAAACAAAGTTCTTTATGAACCGCAGGATTGCTTGTAATAAAGATTTAAATGCAAAAGTAAAAAGCATTGAATAATGTGTTGGTTTGCTCATATTTATTGTGTTTAAATGCGTCTATGAAAGATTGTATTACTGTACTCTGTAAAAAAAATAATCACCATGCTGAAAAAGCATTTTCAGTGACAATGATTTGTTTTGAAATCAAAATAATGGTTAAATGTTGTGTTTGTGGTATGCAGCCACTGATCAGTTGCAGACTCCTGTGTGAAAACACACTGAGTCCGTGCTGCTTCTGCACCGCTTGCGTACCGTGGACCGCACACACACTGCAAGCGGAGCAGGTCTATGTGTGAACCTGGCATGAAAGGCCACCTCATGTACAGCTCACAGAATCAGGCTTGTGTCGTGTAAGCTATTGCACGATTATAAAAACAAAAATGCACTGCATGATCAAACATTTAGGTGAGTAAATATATATTTTTGAAAAATGCCCCCTCCACCCCTCAAATTACAAAATCCCCTCACAAGAGTCACCTAAGAGGGGAATTCATTCTCAAAAATGAAATTCAGTCCCTGAATAAATGTCTGAAAATCCTGATTGGAGTATCACTATAAATAATTCTACATGATAAAATGAAGGCTGTAAAAAGATCGGTAGCGGTGATCGGATACTGGTTTCTGTGATCGGTGATCCGCCTCAAAAATCCTGATCGGAGCACCCCTATAATAATCACTTTTGTTTTCTTCTTAATTTTAACAGTAAACCTCTGTTGTGCAGCACTTTGTTTGCCAAAAATAAGAGTTTAATTTTCATTTGATTAGGATAAATTAAATTAATGTTTAATACCTTCATTTGATTACCAGAAAAATTAAGAAAAACATTTAATAGGGCCCTATTATTGTTTAAAAATTAGGACCCTGTACAAAAAGAATAGGTTTAAAATACAGTTCTGTGGCTCTTTTTCTTTTTATTAATTCACCATTTGTAAACTGATGTTTACTGTTAGAAATATCAATAGCATTTGTATTAAAACTATATTCACTTAACGTGATCAAAAAAATCAAGAATCGTGAGCTTGCGAATCAGAATCGAGTCGGGACATCAGAACCGATACCCAGCCCCAGCTGCATGTGCTGTATGTTTTAGACAGCGGTCAGTCTGAAAAGTCCATTGTGAACCTTGTTAGTTTTGTGTCCTCCGTGCAGGTTGAGTCTGACCAGCTCTCAGCCTCAGACTCGTGGCCGAGGAGTTCAGCTCCTGTCTCAGGTCCTGCAGGAATGCTATAGCAGTCTATCTGAGAGAGAAGGTAAGAAGTTCCTGCTCCGTTCCTGGTGAAGACCTTTAGTTGTTTAGAGTAGTTTTGCTTTGAATTAAAGCCATCGGCAGATTCAGCGCTGTACTGACAGTCTGTCATAGATGGAGGTCTAAATGATTGGATTGCAAAGACTCATGCAAGTTTGTTTTGTTTGTAGTGGAGGTTCTGATAGCTTTCTATGAGAACAGACTGAAGGATCATTATGTGATCACACCACATGTTCTTCAGGGCCTCAAGGCTTTGGTAAGTCTGAGCACTTTTGCGTTTAAATGAGGCTGATCTGTTTTTGTCATGGTCACCTTGATGGTGCTTATTTTTTGTCTTTGTCTTTGGTTTCTTTCAGACAAAATGCTCAGTTCTGCCTCCTGGTTCAGCTGTGTCCATTTTGAGATCCATCTTCCAGGATGTTCATGTTCAGGTGAATGCTTTTATTTAGCAAGGATGCATTAAATTGATCAGAAATGACAGTAAAGACATAAAGTTACAAAATATTTTTTATTTCAGAGAAATGCTGTTCTTTTGAACTTTCTGTTCCTCTGTGAATACTGAAAAAATTAAATGTGTCACAGTTTCCACAAAACTATGAAGCAGCAAAAACAATTTTCAACATTGATAATCAGAAATGTTTGTTGAGCAGCAAATCAGTATATTAGAATGATTTCTGAAGATCATGTGACACTGAAGACTGCAGTAATGATGCTGAAAATACAGCTGCGCATCACAGAAATAAATTACAGTTTAACAGATTTACATAGAAAACAGTTATTGTAGTAATTTTGAGCAAACAAATTCAGCCTTTTTGAGCACAAGAGAACATTTAAAAAATCTTACCAACCCCAAACTCTTAAACAGTAATGTACAGTAACTTTAGCCAATGATTTGTCATAATATATTATATAAAAATAGCATTATTTTTTTTATTTTTTTTATTTAAAAAAAAAAAAAAAAATCTGGAAAACTCCATTAAATCTTTAAAAAAAAAAAATGTTCTGGAAAACTATGTCTTATTAAACATTGGTGGTTTATCATTTTAATAATATCACACATTTATTAATAAACCATTAGCTAACTAAATAGTGTTACATTAGTTAGATAGTGTGCTTGAATCATACAGTTTGACACGTTCAGTACATATTCACGTTTTTTTTCTCACTTATTTTTCTGCAACAGTCCTTGATGCTGGCGGAGCGATCATGTGTTTACAACATCCTCATCAGTCTAATGGAGTCCAGAGAAGAGGGTAAGGAACGCTGGGAATCTTTTTCTTTTTCACCTTTATATTAATGGCTTTGCATTCATGAAACACACCAGTGAAAATGATCTCTTCACCCACAGAGCTCAAGGGTTTGGGTGCAGACTTCGTATTTGGATTTGTGCAGTCAGTAGATGGAGAACGAGATCCACGCAACCTCTTGCTGGCCTTCCAGGTGGCCAGGAACATCATTCACAGGGGTTATGATCTCGGTTAGTGTAGATATGACGAATGCATATAATGTGTTGTGAAATGTTTATCTAATGAAGTATTTAAATTATATTTATATTTATATATTAGGGCTGTCAAAATTAACACGTTAATAATGCGTTAACGCAAATTAATTTTAACGGCACTAATTTTATTAACACGCGATTAAAGCAGCGCACATTTTCTGTTTTACCCGTGGCCTTGGCTTGCCCGTAGTTGGAGAAATGGATGGAGATGCTGATATTTGCCAACTTAGCGACTTTATCAATGACATTATCAATGAAAACAGTTTTATTGAGAATTTCGCTGCATCAAAATACAGTATGTGGGCACAGAGAGGCAAACAAATCTAATAATAAATAATAAATGTACATTTTGCATGTTCAGAAGAAGTGAGCTGCCCTGTCATGCGTAAATGTACTCAGATTTGTGTGAGTAAATTGCTCCATGCAAAGAAAGAGAAGTAATAGGAACCTAGTATTTCTATGTTCTTTGAAAAACATCTATGACCTTTGAAACATGTCTACTCTTCATGCACTATTAACTATGGTTTCACTAATAATAAACATACTTTTGCATAAAGCATCCGTATTTGTCCATGCCCATGTTGACTAGAGTATTAAAATCTTGAAGTATTCATTTAAGGTACATTTAGAACAGATAAAAATGTGCGATTAAGTTGCGATTTAATCGCGAGTTAACTCATGACAATCGTGCGAGCCCTTATATATATATATATATATATATATATATATATATATATATATATATATATATATATATATATATATATATATATATATATATATATATATAATTTTTTTTATTATTATTTATGATATAAATATATTTATTTATTTATTTTATATGTATAATTTTATTTATTATATATAATTTTTTATTTTTTTATTTTTTACAAAAAAGTTATGATGTTTGTTTGACATGTTGTGAACTGAAAGTTGTTTGTTCAATGATTCAAGTGTCTCCATTTTTCTTTTCAGGTAAATTTGTAGAGGAGCTTTTTGAAGTGACGTCCTGTTATTTCCCCATAGACTTTAGCCCTGTAAGTACTTCTATCTAGCATGTTTGTATTTGAGCTTTCCTCGTTGTACCCTAAAATTCATGAAATATGATTACTGTTGAAATTTCATACCAATTTAGATGTTGGGGTCAGTAAGAATTTTGAGAAGTCTCTTCTGCTCATCAGAGATGCATTTACTTGATCAAAAATACAGTAAAAATTATGAAATATTATTACAATTTTAAACAGCCTGTGATCAAATCTGTATTTTCAGCATCATTACTGCAGTCTTCAGTGTCACATAATCTTCAGAAATCATTCTAATATACTGATTTGCTGCTCAACAAACATTTCTGATTATTATCAATGTTGAAAACTGTTGCACTGCACAATATTTTTGCGGAAACCATGATACGTTTTGTTTTTCAGGATTCACAGATGAATAGCAAGTTCAAAAGAACAGCATTTATATGAAATAGATCCTTTTGGAACTTTTTTCACTTTTCATCAATTTAATGCATCCTTGCTAAATAAAAGGGATAATGTAACAAATATACTGACCCTAAACATTTGAACAGTAGTGCTATCTATACTACACACTCGATAGACATGGGCTCATATTTTTGTTTCTCTGTGTGTGCTCAGCCACCCAATGATCCTCATGGGATCACACAGGAAGAGCTTGTTCTTTCTCTGCGGGCTGCTCTTACAGGGACGTCTCAGTTTGCTGAGGTAGGACCCGCTGAGGGACCTGAACCTATTTCAGTCTCTTAAAGCTCAATAAGACTTTGTTTGGCATTATACTGTGTATCAATAGACTGAACATTCTAGAAATAGTTCAGGGAATGAACCTTTGGTTTATTGTGTTTTGCATTCTTTTCTTTGACAGTTTCTGCTACCGTTAATCATTGAGAAGCTGGACTCAGATATTCAGAGCGCCAAAGTGGACTCGCTGCAGACACTGGTACAGCTGCAATGCAGACTCTAATCTTACTAGATCAGTGCTTCAGGATTCAGGTTTTACACTGGTCATCAAGTAAAGACCCAGCACAGCGACAAAAAATGAAATTGATATTATCATTAACTTTTGACCCAACCTTTGCATATTTCCTTTCCATCTTCCTCATTTGACTGGCTTGAATTTGTGCCAACCAGGGTTATTATAGGTAACTAAAACAAAAACATAGTTATTTGAATGACTTGAAATAAAATCAACATTAAACTATTTTATTGCAGCTAGCTGCCAAGGCAAAATTTCTTATTTTCATTTAGTTTACTAAAATAACTATATAGGCATTTAAAAAACAATGACAAAACACATCAAAATAACTAAAACGTGAAGAATAAAAAATTTATTCAAAATATTGATAACATTTGTAGTAGCATCTCAGTGTTTATGTATAGGCATGGGAAGCTTTTTCTCCTTCCATTTTTCTATTTTGTTTATTTAAATAAATAACGTAAATCTATTACAGCAGTACTATGAATAATTATATAGTTTTATTAGTTGCATTTAGCATTATTTTTCATCCCTGCTGAGATAGCAGACCTCTGAGAACCACTAATATATGTTTTATATTTGCATTTATGCATTTGGCAGATGCTTTTATCCAAAGCGGTTTACACAGTATTCAAGCTACATATTTTATTCATTTATGCATAGCCTGGGAATCAAACCCATGACTGCTTTGCTGTTTCTCTGGCTGAAAATATCTTCTAAAAAATAAAAATAAACAAACATGGCTTAGTGTGCTAAAGAATAAACCCCAAATGTTCTTCTGTGTTGTAGGCCGCCTGCGGTCTGACATATAGCCATAAAGAGCTGGCAGAGTTCCTTCCAGGCCTTTGGAGCTCAATACGGAGAGAGGTAAGAGAGATTGGCATTAAACAATGGACTCAGGATCATATCGGTTTGCTCTGTACTGCACTTAATGCCAAGATTTTGAGTTAATGATTCGAGTGGAAACCAGAAGAGTCATTGTAGATCGAGGGGCCAGATTGGACAAAACGCAGCTGTAAAGCAGCTCTAATGAAGACAGCAGTGTCATTATTCAGCTCAGCTCAGTTCAGATCAGATCAATGTTGATTCAGTTGAGTTACAGTGTCACGTGTTGCAGAGTAAATCAATAATGAAATAAATTCAGTTCAGCTGTAAAGCAGCTCTACAGTAGATAGTAGTTTAATTTTAATTAAGCTTTGTTTAGTTCAATGTTGATTCAGTTCAATTGAGTTCAAAATCTCATCAATTATGAAACAATTATTCAAAGGCAGCTCTACAAAAGACAAGCTGTTTTGTTCTCATCCGATAGTGCCAGTGCAGACAAATCAATAATTGCTATAAATAATTTTATAAAGCTGCCTTAAAGGGATAGTTCACTCACAAATCAGAATTCTGTCATCATCTACTCGCCCTCCCCACCCACCCTTTTGGTTTCACGATTCGATCTTCTCACGATTATTTTTAACAAAATGAGATTGCTTCGGTTTTCAAACGGCTTCTTTATTAGCCATCGGTTCTTCGTTACATCCCTACATGTGACTGTAAGGGGCTTCAAAGTTGCAAAAATACACAAACTACATTTGAAGAGCTCCAATGCAAAGCCTCTAAAAGCCGTCTTGGTCAAAAATGAGATAACGATACTGAGTGGATGCTCACCACACATAGTATATATTCATCAAGTACTTTCATTTCAAATGCACTAAATCCCAGCCTCAACCTATTCAGAAGTACCAATACTTACACACAAACCTATACATAGTAGCCAGAAAGAAATGCTAATTTTAAAGAAAAATGTCAGATGTACTTAGAGGCTTTTGCATCTGAACTCTTCATTTGCTGGTTGCTGTAAAGACACAGACAGGAGCAGCTATATTAGGCTGCTGTCACTTTAAGAGTGCATGGATTCAATATTGATACACATCTAAATTTCTCCTGTTCTGTGTTTGTGAGTACTCATAAAGATGGGCACTTGGACATAACTTTGTGTACTTTTGACCATTCAAGCATGCAGCTTTTTGTGTGCGCACTTCAGTCAACATGCATTGTTTGTAGGCATGATTTTATTTTTATTTATTTTTTTTAGGCTCTTTTTAAAATTTATTTTGTCATTAATGATGTTGTTCCAGGTGTTCCAGACGGCCAGTGAGAGGGTGGAATCAGCCGGTCTGTCGGCTCTCAGCGCACTGGTGTCCTGTCTTTCTCGTTCTGTGCTCAATTCAGACTCGGAGGATGTGCTGCAGGTGTTTCTAAACCTCGTCCTTAAAGGTATAGATGAGTATAGATGTCCTCTTAGTAGTTACATAGATTTAAAGCGATCGTTCACCCAAAAATGACAATTTGCTGGTAATTTACTCACCCTCAGGATACCCTAGATTGTGATTCTCTCTGGAATCGATTCTGAGCTCAGATTTTAACAGCAGATGGCGCTCTGCGCTTGTGCATTCAGTTATGTAATTTCACCTCTGCTCAGAATGCTTTTTTGACGTGAGATTAATGTAAACACAGCCCACTGTGAACACACTTGTAATTCACTTCAACCTTGAATTTTATGAATGATTATTTTAGATTCAGTGTGTGTAAGAATTTGGAAACAAGTAGAGTACGGCCATCTGCTGTTAAAAACTAAGCTCAAAACACAGAATCGAATCTTGATTTGCGATGCCTCGACATTTTCCCAGCCCTGTAGGACTGTAAAGAGGATTTTGAACTGAAACTGTACTACTTAGTGACTCCTAAAATGCAAATCAGCAGCTATAGTCATTTTGAGAGTCAAAAAAAGCAACACAAGCAAAAAAAAAGAGAATCCCCGTGGCTTCTGACAATATATTGAGGTCTTATGAAGCAAAACGATCACTTTGTGGAAGAAACTGAACATTATTTACAACATTATTACCTGTAATCCAGAGCTTCAAGCAATTATTTTCTGTGAACTGGTTCTTTCGGACAGTTTTTCAATGAACTGATTCAAATAACTGATTCACCAGTTTGTTTACGTAATATCGTCACTTATAAGCAATTATATTATTAAAGCACCCGATAATGATATGAAATGCTTATGTTTTACATGTCTAAAGCATGTAAAGTAAATAAACTAGTCTTTATCAGCTCATATTTTTACATGAACCATGAGAAACCATAAAACTTTCATAAAACATGCGCATATCAGCGGTTCATCAGTCTTCGGTCCGAGTCGAACTGTTTCTTCAGTTCAGTGACTGCTGGAGGAACTGAATCAGTTCGTTCATCACAGGATCAGATACGCTGCTATTTTGGCTCATTTCGAGTCAGAGTGACTGTCAGGTGTCTGAAAGAGAGTTTTGATTGAGTGACTTGTAGATCTGTGCTGCTTGAGACGTGAACTGATTCAGTCTGAGTTGGTGAACTGATTCATCTGGTTCACTAAAAAGAACCGATTCAAAGGAATGATTACTTTACGAACCTGACATTACTCTGGACCGTTTAACTGAGGCTCTGGATTACAGGTGATATTTTTGTGAATAATCTTCAGTTTCTTGCACAGACTGATCGTTTTGCTTCATAAGACCTCAATATATCGTCAGGAGCCACATGCTTTTTTTATTCTTAAAAACGTGTAGCTGCTGACTTGCATTTTATAAAACACTCGGGATCACGGTTTCATGGAAAAAAAAAACAAATCTTCTCTACGGTTCTACTGAAGAAAAAATCATCTGTTTCTTGAATGGCTTGAGGGTGAGTAAATTAACAGCAAACTTTTAATTTTGAGTGAACTATGCCTTTAAAGGTACAGAAAAGGCTAAAACAGCTGATCGTGCAAAATAAATGATGACTGAGCACATCTTTTTATGATCATTCCTGGCTGCCTAGTTAATTATCTCAGACAAAGGAAGACTGATCAGACTCATAACTCTGTCATGTCCTCACGCTCACACGCAGTCATATATATATATATCTATCGGTGCTGCCCAGGCTTGTTCTGCCCATCACAGCTGGTGTGTGTCTCGTCCTTTCAGACTGTCAGCACCATCTCTGTGAGCCAGACCTCAAGCTGGTGTGGCCCAGTGCCAAACTCCTCCAGGCCGCCGCTGGAGCTTCGTACAGAGCGAGTGTGATGGTGTCAGCCGCCGTCATACCTGCCCTCCTGGAGCAGTATAATAACAGGACACAGGTATGGTCTTGGCCATCTTAAACAAATGCTCTCCGCAATCTAGGGCTGTCAAAATGGCTGAAAACTAAATTTGAATTTTGTACTTAAATATTATCAATATTCTAATTTAAAAGGCATAATTTCATTTGGAGGGAAAAAAGCTTTTGAGGCCACAAGAGGGTGCATCAAGCGAAATATTACTAATGGTTTCTTCAAAGCAATAAAATAACATGACTATCTTTGAAACAAGTGCAGAATGTTTATAAACCATATATAATTAAGTTGCTTCAACAATTAGAAACAAAATGGCATCATGTGTGTATGTATAGTTTTATACAAGGGACCAAAAAGCAATCATAAAGAGTACTTTTTCATTTTCAATCATGAGATGCAGTGGGATGGGAAAAGCCGCTGTAAAGTCTCGAGACGTGTTTTTAAAAAGTTGAACTTGTATTGATTTTACATGCTTTCTAAGCATGCGTCTCTCTTGTGAGAGACGCGAGTGCAGCGCTGATAGATGTTTCTATAGAAAATGCAATAAATATTTGTTGTGTGAACGGCTTGGTTTCAGTTTTGACGTAAACAACGTCATCTCCGAATTGATGTTCTCTTTTTCTGCAATATTTTGAATGAGCAGCGCCGCATCTAATGGGTTCAACTGGATAAGCTAAAAAAAAAAATTTGAATGCAACGTTTTTGCATTCGAATGTGGATTTTTATTTTAAATTCAAGGAATATTCGTAATTCAAATTTTTTTGACCGCCCTACCACACAGCTCTTGACAGTTATTGTTTCCCAAGGTGCACGTGCCAAGTTGAAAAATGTGGAAGCACATAAAAAAAAAAACTTTAGGGGCACAATGAAAATGTATCATAATGTTAGGTTTTTTGTTTTGTTTTTTAAGGGAAACAAGGAGAATACAAAAAGTACACTATTTTTTAATAGGGATGTCCCGATCAGATTTTTTGTGATATAGAAGATATTGGTGCAAAAAATGCTCCTGAATGAGTTTTTGTTTCATATTTATATCATATGATAAATGGTATCACCCGAGCAGGAGAGCAGTATTACACGAGTGCTGTCTGTCCTGAATATCACGAGTTTAAGTCTGATTTTATACAGAAGTTCAGTAAATAAGAAGTTGATATTGTGTTATATTTTAAACACAGTAATATGTGTTTTTGCTCAATTTTTCAGAAAACATATCACCTTTAAAGACATAGCAGATTTGTTTCATGTCTCCGAGCAACACAGCGGTGTTTAGTTTCTGAATGCATCCGCGTTTTGAGCGAATCGTGTGAGGTTCTGTGAACCAATGATTCAAAGGTCCATTCATAAAACCGAGCCGCTTGCTTCATCCCTGAATGAATCAGCTGTTTGAACGAATAAAATCGAATGAATGACTCACAAAGACATTTACTGCCACCTGCTGGCAGATTTAGTTTCTTATTTAAAATATAATTTCATTAAAAAAATAAAAAAAAAGAATATAAAAACATTAAAGGTATAGTTCACCCCAAAAACTAAAATTCTGTCATTTACTCACCCTCATGTCATTTCAAAACTTTCTTGGTAACACTTTATAATAACTGCACACTATGAATCATTAGTTAATCATTAGTAAATAGTCAATTCATTATTTATAAAGCATTGTTACAAAATTAATAGGCATTAGTAAGCAGTTTATAAAAACAGCTATAAATGTTTTGTTCTTGAGCATATCTATAATGTTTAATAATTGTATTTTCATACTTTATTAATGATCAATTTATCATTTCTAAATTATTACGTTATTTACAAACCAGTTATTTAGGAGTTGTCAGTGGTTCATAAGATCATGATTAATAAACTATTTAAATGTACATTTATAAATCTTATTATTTAGACACATGATAATAGTTGTTCAGTGTGTTAATAAATGCTTTATTAACACACATTCCTGCTGTAATTCATGATTAAGTCAGGTACTTATAAAACATTTAGTAGTTGCCAGCCATCTATTTTTGTGAGCTCATCTAAATTGAGGACTATTCATACCCTGTAAAGCATTTACAAATGATATTTAAAGGCTCATTTATCTTCCAAACAGACAGGTTAAACAAACACAACACCGAGGGATACAGAACACAGAAATATTTTTTCAAGATGCAAAAATGAAACTGTACAACTAAAAAGAAAAATTAAAGTGTACAGTTGGACAGTTTTTTTTTTTTCATCTTGAAATAAATATTTCTGAGTTCTGTATCCCTCTGTGTTGTGTTTGTTTGTTTTTTTCTGTTAGGAAGATAACTGAGCCTTCAAATCTCCTTTGTAATAGATATGCTTATAAATCAAGAACAAGGCATTTATAGCTGTATTTACAAACTGCTTACTAATGACTATTAATGTTGGGACAATGCTTTATAAAGGATGAACTGACTATTTACTAATGCTTACCTAATGATTCATACCGTGCAGTTATTATAAAGTGATACCACTTTCTTTCAAAACATAAGAATTTATTTTAAAGATGGTTGGTAACAAAGCTGTTTTTGTTACCAATGACTTTGTAAACAGACTTTTTTGGTCACGATTATGAATATGGGACTACTGATATAAACTTCTGGTATTTTTTGAGCAGAATAATTGTAATATAAAGTGGAGAGATGGTTAGAAAGCATGAATCTTTCTTTCTTTTGTGTTTTTTTCAGTTAAACGCACAATCATTTTAGAAGAATGTGTGTAAGCAGACAGTTGACGGTAGCCATTGACTTCCACAGCATTTTTTCCATACTATGGAGGTCAATGGCTACCGTCAACCATAATATATTTAAGACTTTCTATGACCTTATATTTTATAAAACTTGCACTGTCAAGCCCTGCTGCAGATTTGTAACCCAGGCATACTGTGCTGTATCTCATGCATTTGATCTTTAAACAGTGTGCTCAGCGGCGCACCCTGCTGGAGGTTCTGCAGGGTTTTGTCCAGCCCACCGCGCTCAGCCGGCCTGCAGATGGAGGTACGTGATGAGAAAACACGATCAAACTCCTGCTCAAAACCGTACATGCACTTAGATCTCATGCATAAGACTACTGTTTTGTTTAAGTGTGTATTTGTTACTACTGTTGCTACTAGAGTCTCAGCATGCGCCAGTAATATAACACGTGTTGAATATGTCTAATGTGCAGTGTTGATGCATCTCTCTCTGTCTCCTGCATAAACACACAGAGGAGAGTGTGTTGGTTGCGTTTGAGCAGTCTTTGTGTAGCGTGGTTTTCTCTGCGCTGACGGAGTCTAGCGGCAGTCTACAGGTGACAGCCACACGAGTGCTCACTGCACTGGGACAGCAGCCCGGTGAGCGCAGACACGACATCTGTGAAAGAACTCAATACTGCTATTTAGCAAGGATGCATGAAAGTGACAGTAAAGACATTCATCATGTTGCTAAAGCTTTCCATTTCAAATAAATGCTGTTCTTTTGAACTTTGTGTTCATCTGTGAATCTTGAAAAATAACATGCATGACAATTTCCACAAAAAGTTATCAATTCCAACATTATAATAATCATAAATGTTTCTTGAGCTGCAAATCAGCATATTAGAATGATTTCTGAAGATCATGTGACACAGAAGACTGCAGTAATGATGCTGAAAATACAGCTGCGCATCACAGAAATACATTACAGTTTAACATATACTTGCATAGATTAATAACTCAAATAAATGCAGCTTTGGTGAGCATATTTTTAATTAATATATTTTATTGAATATATATATTCCATTAATAGAAAATGAAATATGTATGAAATGTATTTGTTTTTAAGCCCACCTGTTTCTTTCTTGCACCAAAGCTACTGTATTTTTTAAATATCTATACATCAATGACTAAGTACTTATAGATTTGTTCACTTGTTTTCAGCAAATAGTTTGCGCTGCCCCACTGTCCTTTTTGCAAATTTTGCCTTGAATTGTGAAATATTCATAAAAATCTGCGCTGTTAAGTTCAGACTGAAATTGAAATTATTAATCCTCCTTTTAATTATTCCATTTTAATTGGAAAACAGCTTTTATATGAAAAACTGAACAAATTAGAAATGTTGCCTTGGCTGCAAACTAAAAACATTTTTTTAAGCTGAAGCACTAAAATTGCTAATTAGAAATAAATAAAAATGCAATTAAACTAAAATGAAAATTAAATACAAAAACAATTAATAGTATTATAGTTAAAACTATAATAGTAACAATGTACAAGTTACAATGTATCACCTGAAAGTATTTAGAATTTTTGTCTAGTGTACATCCGAAATGTCTTTTATGACCTTTTGTTAATTGTTTACCTTGTATAATTAATTCAGAGATCGCCATGAAAATAGCCTTGATGCTGGCATGGCGTTAAAAAGAGAAAAAATGAAATGAAATAATAGTAACAACTATAACATTAAATAATACTGAAGTAAATAGCACTGAATATGCATTGTTTTGAAGCTAGTGATAAGATGCTCATGGGATGCTCCTGCTTTGCTCCTCACAGGTTTGCTGGCTCAGACAGATGTAGAGAAAGCTGTTGATCATTTGACCAGACTCATCCTGGAGGAAGACGATACTCAAGTGAGGTAGATGTGTTTGCATTTTTATGTGAATTATTCCTTTAGAGCTGTTCCTGAGCTGATTTCTCTGTCTCAGTTCGGCTGTGGTGGAGTGTTTAGACTCTCTGGCTCGTCTGCATCCCAAAGCCTTCGTCTCCAGGATGATTCCTCGGCTGAAGGAAGAGATCCTGTCAGGTGAGACCCAGAGTAACACACACACAGACGCATAATATCTATGGCAGGTTTTAGTGTGTAATCAGGGGCTGTTTTTCTCCACAGATCAGTGTAACGCAGCTGTACGTCAGCGCTGCGTGACGGCGTTAGCGTCCGTGTCGTCTCAGCTCAGCGTGGTGCAGGAAAGCGCTCCCGTTCTTCTACAGATGCTCGCTTCAGCCCACACAGGTACACATGCGCTCCAGGGTTAATTTCATTGACGAATAACAGACATGTTCACAAATCTGAGGTCTAAGTCAAGTCTTTGAGGTCGAGTCTTGGTCAAGTCTCAAGTCTTTAAAGTGGAGTCCAAGTCCTTAGTCTTTGTTCTATTTATCAACAGTTCTTTCAGCTAGTTATTGAGGCTAAATCGGTTTTGAAATACTGATTTCATGATATGATTTTCTCAAAAAAATTAACAATTTAAGACAAATTAGAAATGAAAAGTCAAACAACAAAACTAAATTGAAATTTTAAAACAAACCCCAATCAAATGTTTGAGATCTTTTATGTTATTATGGTAAGTGTAAATATTTATAATTCGTTATGAAACTCTGGAAGGACAGATTAGACCACCGAAGTCTTGGCAGTTAATGGTTGCTGATTGGTCTGAAATTCACAGATTAGCACATTCTCTTGTACCTTATGGCTTAATGATGTAGTTCTGATATAATGCTGAGATGTTGTTGTTCTCTCAGGTAGCTGTGGTTTCTCTGTGGAGGAAGTCAGCGCTGTATGCGTCGGTTTGCGGAGGATAGCAGAGCACACTCATGACTCTGAGGAGATCGGACGATTCTTCCATGACCTCATCATTCCACGACTGCTAGGACTCTGCTTACAGGCGGCGCTGCAGAGCAGAGACTCCGGTCAGGGTTTGCTCTGTGTGTGTGTGTGTGTGTGTGTGTGTGTGTGTGTGTGTGTGTGTTTGCTTGTGCTGTTTGTAGATGTAACTGTGGGTTTGTTCATCAGGTCACTGCAGTCTGCTCACAGATGAGGCCGTTCTGTCTGCTATAGTTCCTGTCATCAGCACCGCCTGTGCTGCGTTACCAACAGAGTGAGTCCAGCAGAAACAACACACAGTTATTTGTGACCCTGGAGCACAAAACCAGTCTTAAGTCTCTGGGGTGTATTTGTAGCAATAGCCAACCATACATTGTATGAGTCAAAATTAACCATTTTTGTTTTATGCCAAAAATCATTAGGATATTAAGTAAAGATCATGTTCCATGAAGATATTTAGTAAATTTCCTACCGTAAATATATCAACTTCATTTTTGATTAGTAATATGCATTGCTAAGAACTTCATTTGAACAACTTTAAAGGTGATTTTCTCAATATTTAGATTTTTTTGCACCCTCAGATTCCAGATTTTTTAAATAGTTGTATCTCAGACACATATTGTTCTTTCCTAACAAACCATACATCAAAACCATACAAAGCTTATTTATTTAGCTTTCAGATGATGTATAAATCTGAATTTCTAAATAATTTTTTTTTTGTGCTCCAGGTTCACATATATCAGATACAAGGAAAACAATCTCTCAGTCTGTAAACTATATAAGGAAACCCCTTGTTGCTACGTTACTATAGTAATTAAGGGTTAAAATTATTAACAACAATTCTCAAATCAAGTGCTATTTATTTTTAGATGTAATATTTAACACTTTTTAAATACATTTTTTCATGATATAATTGTTTCAGCTCAAATTTGTTAAAATATAAACATGTAAACGGTGGCTTTTCATAACAGATTTACTGTCATTAATGCATTAATGAAGAATATAAAAATAATGAATTTATTATAGTGCATATATTCAGCAAAATCTTTTGTTTTCTAGCTGACTAATACTGAATTGATACTGGATAAGTACTGAATGGCTTTCCATGTTACGTGACATTGTTTACAAGCTGTTTTATTGACGTCTTTTCACGGTTGAAACACTAATTAAGCGATTACATGAGACACGATACGTTTCAGTAAATTACACGGTTTCTTTCAACACCTTCTGATGTTCGTTCATGTTTTTTTTGTGCTGTAACTAATAGTAAAGAGGAAGAAATGATTGGTTCATGGCTACAGTGATCTGTCACGCCACATTAAAGCATCAAAACCACATTTGTTGTTTGAATTTCATTATAAAAATGACAGAATTTGAAAGTTGAGACTTTGTTTCATATCAAAAGTAACAAAGCTTTTTGCAAATATTGGATATCAGACACCCTGCAAATAATGTTTACCAAAGTTTTTTTCATGTATCAACGGACTGAAAGATCAATCTTGGGATTTAATCATCTATGTCAGTTCATCAAAAAGAAGATTGGAAACCCAGTCCTAATAAAAAAAAATACATATTTTCAAATGCAAACCTTATTGTTTTCTTACAGATCAGCGTCCTGCATGGCCACCCGGGCTGTTTCTCTGTTCCTGGATGGAGACGTGTCCTTTCTGCCAGAGAATGCCTTCCCTTCCAAAATCCAGTTGCTCCAGGTGTGACGAGATCAATCACATTCAGTCGTCAGGTTTACATTCGCCAATCCAGATTAAATGAGCTTGACTCAGATGTCAGAGGCTGTTCTGGTCAGATTTAAAGTAATAGTTCAACCAAAAATAAAGATTTTCTGAAAACGTGCTCACCTCAGATGATCAGAGATCAGGATGAGTTTGTTTCTTCATCAGGTTTGTAGAAATATGTCTCTGCATCAGTGTCTCAGCAATGGATGCTCTGCAGTGAATGGGTGCCGTCAGAATGAGAGTCTGATAAAAACATCACAGTAATCCACAGCACTCCAGTCCATCAGTTAACATCTGGAGAAGACAAAAGCTGAAACACATCCAGCATTAAGATTTTTTTAAAGAATTATAGAAACATTTTTATTTTTGGTTGAACTATTACTTCAGGAAATCACATCTTAAGTAAGTGAATGGTGGTCTCGCATGTACCAGTGTCTCTCAGATCTTTAAGATATTGAAGTTCTCCCATGTTTCTGCGGTCTGTAGTGTCTGTTGATGAATGCAGGGCTGGTTTGTGTGGTGCTTTATTAATTCTCCCTGTGTTTCTCCAGAGTCAGGCTGAGTCTCGGGCTCCGTCTCAGTTGGTGTGTCTGCTGATGGCCTGCGTCTGCTCTCTTCCACGCAGCGTGAGTTAAATCTGCAATGTCTCATCAGAATATGTGTACAGTATAGGGGTTTCAACAGCCTTATATTGTAGGGCTGCGCAATTTGGGGGGAATTTTTTCTACATAAAAACCTTCATTAGCTTTTTAAAAGGCTTATTTATTTATTTATTTTTTTGCTGTACTAGTTTGTAGGGCTGCACAATTTGGTTAAAAAAAAAAAGGGTAACACTTTACAATAATGTGTCATTTGTTAACATTAGTTAATGTATTATCTAACATGAACAAACAATAACAAAGATTAATAAATAGTTTAATAAATGCATTGTTCAATGTTAGTGAAAATACAGTTGTTCGTTGTTTATTCATGTTAGCTCACAGTGCATTAACTAATGTTAACAAACACGACTTGTGATTTTCATAATGCATTAGTAAATTCTGAAATTAACATTAAGATTAATAAATGCTGTAGAAGTATTGTTCATTCTTAGTTCGTTTACTAATGTTGTTAACTAATGAACCTTATTGTAAAGTGCTACTAAAAAGTGTTGTGTGTGTATATAGCAGTATGATTGTAATAACCATTATTATTATTATTATCATTGTTTTGTTTTACAGTGAAATATTACAATTAATAATATAAATGACAAATTATTATTATTAATATTATTAGTTTTAGTTTTATTGTAATTTCACTGTAAAATAAAATCTCTGGTATATAAGAAATATAATCAATTTAATTTACAGGACAACTGTAAAACTACAATACTAATATTAATGTCTGTCTTAGTTTCTAAGTATGACTATAATAATACTAAATAAGTTATTAGTAGTATATTTTTCTTTAATACTAGATTTTACTTTACAGTGAAATTACAATAAAGCATAATTTATTAATAATAATAATAATAATATAATATATATTAAATAATATAATAATAATAATAATTTTATTGTAATATTTTACTGCAAAATAAAAAATGTAGTATTTAAAAAGCATATAATAATAGTAATTACCATAATTTCTCTCAAAGCAACAGCTGGATTATAAGTTTGGGAAGCTCTGGTTTCCTGAGACTTGTGCTTAGCACTGCAGAAGCACATTGGCTGAACCAAAATACATATTTTCAACACCGTTTAAGAGTAAGAATCAGCATTAATGCGACGGTTCATGTCACTGATTTGACAAACGACAGGTGGAGATCCCAGAGATGGACAGGCTTCTGGTGCAGCTGGAGGATCTGAGCTGCTCGTGTCCTCACCTGTTCTCCTTCACCTTTGCAGCCAAATGCTTCGCTGGTTTGGTCAACAAGAGGCCGGCAGGTACACAGGATTTATCTGCTTCCCAAATCACATGCCCTAAATTTTGTGCTACATGATCTAATGGAAGACTGTTTTCTATCGATGTACGTCACTGTAATAATGGATGAGTTATCTGAGCTCTGGAGTTGATTTACCTGATCTTCACGCGTGTTTTGTGTTCAGGTGAAGCTCTAGACGCGGTGCTGGAGAGGGTGATGAAGAGGATCGGCGTGGAGCTGGAGGACGTTTGCTCTGCTCGGCGAACACAAGCCTTCACGCTGCTGCTCTGGGTAAAGATGAACCACATCATCATTTCTGAATCTCTCTTACATTGTTTTGATTTGCACATCAGTAACCAGAGTTCACACGGCAGTTTGATCCAGTTTAAGGTCATAAAAATATCATAAATAGTACAACAAAAGTCTTAATTATTATTTCAGTAAGTAAAATTCAAACGGCAGTGCTGACCAAAGTACTGAATTACAACACAATATAATATAAAATGCATGATGTGTATATAAAAACAATCATGAGCATAATATAAAAACACAAACATCAAAAATATTATATCAAAAACACCAAAGAATAAAGTCTAGATTTTAAGTGTTTTTAAGCTGTTTGCCTTTTTTAAAAACATTATTACCGCATCAGTCATGATCAGCAGTTCATATGTATTGATTTATTAGTACGTAAACCAATTTTAATACATATGTATATATTGAATAAAACATGGCTTGATTATTTTATATGTAATATATATATATATATACGTGTAAATATGTAAATAAAAAAACTGTGTGTGTGTGTTTCGGTTTAGTTTTAGTAATTTTGTGTTGTGCTTGTCATTTTTTTTTTTAATCATTTAACAAATATTTAGATTAATATTATTAGTCATTTATTATTTTTTAGTTGTTTTACTGCTTTGACTTAAAAATCGGAAATGTTGCCTAAGCCTTTATTTTATTTTAACCTCATTTATTTCAAGTACTGTTTTTTTTTTATATATATATATATATTTGTTTTTAGTTAACAGAACCCTGTTTTGTAGTTGAATGTGTTCCCCAGCCCAAGTAAAAAAAAATTAAAAATTAAAAAATTTAGTTCTGTATGTCTATATAGTGTTAATTTTATTTGTGTGGGCCTTTTATTACGGTTTTTAAATCTGACCACTGAAAGTAAAAATTCACCCAAAAATGTTGTAATTTTCTCACATTCATGTCATTCCAAACCTGTAAAACTGCTGTTTATCACTGATGCAAACAAAGCTTTGGTGCTTCAGATGGTCTGTAAGAGGAAAAAAAGACAAACGATCTCTTTATTTTCAGAACAGATAAACATTGATCAACACAAGTTTCTTTTGCACAGGTGGCCAAAGCCCTGCTCTTACGGTACCATCCGCTGTCCACGGCCCTGACGGACCAGGTAGTGTTTGTTTCCTCGCCCCGTCTCTCCGGTCCTGCTTCAGAGGCTCAGTGTTAGACTGCTCTCTGTGTTTCAGCTCTTCTCTCTGCTGACGGACCCGGCGTTAGGGTCTCAGGCGGCCGATGGCTTCTGTGTCCTCATGAGCGACTCTCCAGACGTGCTCAATCGTGATTTCCACGCAGACGTGCGCATCATGTACCGACAGCGCTTCTTCGCTGAGAACTCCACCAAACTGGTTCAAGGCTTCAACTCAGCACAGCAAGGTACCGCGATTAGTAGCAGTACTTTATTTATCCTCTTGAGGAAATTCATGGTTTCAATATGCATTTCACATAGTGCTGTCATTAAACGATTAATCGCATCCAAAATAAAGGTTTTGTTTACATAATGTGTACTGTGTATATTTAATATGTATATATAAATGCATGTATATATTTAAGAAAAATGTTACATTTATATATTAAACATATTTGAAGAGTTTATTTGCAAAAACAGATTTTTATGTTTTTGTGGTTTGTTAATTAAAGTTATGTTTTAACCCAGTCAAAATAACCCAACGGCAGCTGTATTGAGATTAATTGGAATACACAATGAAAAAACATTATCATCATTAAACAGTTATCTGTTATTGCAAATGAACTCAACACACACATATTATGTAAACAAAAACTTTTATTTTGGATGCAGTTAATCATTTGACAGCACTAGATTCACATAAACGATAAAAAGACAGCAACATATCAACAAAGACACAAAATACATGTAAAAAAAATAGTACAATTTAAAAAAACAGCAACGCTATCTTTCATTTAAGCATTTCACAGCTTGTGGTAAAAAGGACCCCCCCTGTTGTTAATAAACATTGGCATGCTAAAGATTACCACTTCCTGTCTTAACCAGCGCTGTGACTGTATGCTTTGCATCTGAATAGTTGTTTTTGTTCCACAGAGAGGAAGTCTTGTTATCTGAAGGCGCTGTCCCACATCGTCAGTAACCTTCCCAGACAGCTCCAGCTCACAGAGCTCCCTGCAGTGAGTGGAGTCTCTGTTAATTAATGATGTGTTTTTGGTAACGGTGTAACGGTACACAAACATGACGGTATGTACCTCAGCTTTGACGTCACGGTTCGGTATGGTTTCGGTACAGCTGGAGGAAAAAAAAAACTTAACACCATTTTTTTTAATTAATTTATTTAAAGAGCAATTTGTTCAGTAAACAATTGTTTAAATTATATATATATTTTTTTTTAGGGATAAAAATCTGCCTCGGCTTCTGCTCTAGACTATAGGGAGCCCTTTTACACTACTATAAGATTACAGTTAACAACAGAGCCCAAACTTAAATTTAATTACTGTTTATTTTTAACTATAATAATCAACACTCAAATTGAAAAAATTGTATGCAAACATGTAAATGGTTTTTAAATTAACTTATAAATTATACAGCTTATATTTGTTGTTGACAATTTACAGAGTCGTAACTTGTTTCATCAAATATTTATTTAAACATTAAATAATTAAGATGTCACTGACCGTTAAAGCAAGTATAATGAAGTCTAATATTTCGTTAAATGCTCTTCTCTAGACTTCATTTCTCTAGTAAATAACGAGGAAATGAAATGCTAAGTGACATTTTGTTCACGTCACATCTTTCCACGATCGAAACGCTGAGTGATTGCGTGAGGGGTGAGATGTTCATTCATGTGTATTTCGCGTTAAATCGAGTAATAGAGGACGGGATGATCGCGCTCACTCATCAAAAAGCGTCAAAACTGCATTTATTGTCTGAATTTCAGAATCTGTCAAACGAACTCAAACCGAAAGCACAATATAATCCCTTCGTTCAGACGATCAGCTGGTGATCCGGTGTTTTCCGTGTCTCAGAACGGCTCCGTTCACACTGAATGAATGCAGTCGACTCGTTTATTACACGTTCTGTGAGTTTAGCGCACGTTTAGGAACAACAGCCAGCAGTTCTGCTTTATTTTCACAGCAGATGATTACAGCATTTCACTAGATTTGTAGTGAGACCCATATTTGTAAGCATGTTTTCACTGAAGCTGGAGTTTTCCTTCAAAATAAAAGCTCTGCTGTCGTTTCCGTCTAAATAAAAGCTTAAGTGCTGTATGAATTACTGACAGCTAGCGGCTTAAATGCAGTCCGAATTCAAAATATCTCTCTCAAGTGTAGAAATTAGGAAAGAAGAATTGTAATTTCCCTACTGTAGTGTAATATACCTGTGAAATATTCATTTTCATTTATTTTACAGTTTTATTGCTTTACAATATATGGCTATTACTGTCATAGGAATAACAATAATATACAGTTTTTTTGTTATATTCTAATTAGTTTGGCTTCCTAAAACACCAGTGTGAATTTTATTTGGATTGAAACAGTATTTCACAAATAAACAAAGGGTGGAGTCTCCTTTAAAGTTCAGCTACAAGTCAATTCACTGACTTTTTTCTGACTTAAGTTTTCTTAGTTACATAGAACATGGGATGCAGCTCTTAATTTTGAACTCTCAAAGTGCATTAGATAGCATAATTTAACTTTAAAATCTACACAATTGTAATTGTTTAAATATCGTATGGTGGATATTACCGTATGTGTGTGTTAATGTGCAGCTGCTGCCGCTGCTGCTGGAGGCGCTGTCGTGTCCGGATCAGACGGTGCAGATCTCCACTCTCTGCTGCCTGACTCCGCTGCTGCTGGATCCGCCGCCGGCCCTCAGGAACCAGCTGGAGGCGCTCTTCTCCCGCCTGCTGCTGCTCACCACCAGCCCCGCCATGGTACTCATCCAGCAGTGTGTTTGATGTAGCTCAGTCTGACAACACTTGCCTGATTCTGACTTTATCTTCACTCCGGCAGAAAGTGAGAATGGCGTCGCTGCAGTGTGTTCATGCGCTCTCTCGCCTGCCTGAACATGTGGTAAGAGAATCAAACTCAAGCTCAGCATCACTTAGCCATATATATATATATATATAATTTTTTTTTTTTTTTTTTTTTTCAAAATATATACTGTGTGTGTGTGTATTTATATATACATAATAAATATACACAGTACACACACATGTATTACGTAAACAAAAACTTTTATTTTGGATGCGATCTAGAAAAACCTGTTGGATGTCGTGCTGAGAAGTTTTCAGGAAATTCCAAAAATAGATTGAATTTCAGTTTTTTTCAACATTGGGTTTTCATTAAGTTGTTATTCTATAACATCTCGTCTATCATCTCTGAAAATATCTTGCCAAAATTCATTGTTTAGTGCAGAAAAATAGCGATTTATTGTGGCAAGCAGAAAATCTTTCTCTAGTTTGCTAACATGCGCTGCCGAGGTGCTTTCCCTGAACACTACAAACACAGTTCATCTACTATGTAACGCATATATAGTAAAGGTGCATCAATGCACATATTCCACTAGTCCTGTGAACTATGGCATGCAACGTTAGCTAGTCTGCTTGTGTAATGAAGCAGTATAGCGCTCTTCACAGAGCTTCACAGAATGCATTTTATTGGAACACAATTCAGAGTAAAACGAATTAAATGCAAAAGTAAAAAAAAAAAAAGAAGAAAAGTGTAACATCACTATTACTCAATCACTTAAATATTGTCACTATTTTTAAATAATAGTATACAAATATTATTAATTAAAACTATGTATTGATAAGTAGAAAAACAAAAAATGTAAATTGTGTTCAATTTAATCCAGAAAGTAAATTAAAAATATAGTAAAAACAGTAAAAATTATGAAATATTATTACAATGTAAAACAGCTGTTTTCTCTGTGAATGTGTTAAACTGTAATTTATTTCTGTGATGCGCAGCTGTATTTTCAGCATCATTACTCCAGTCTTCAGCGTCACATGATCTTCAGAAATCATAATAATATACTGATTTACTGCTCAACAAACATTTCTGATTATCATCAATGTTGAAAACATCAATATTTTTGTGGAGACTGTCGTGCATTTTATTTTTCATAAGTTCAAAAGAACAGCATTTATTTGAAGCCTTTTGTATCACTACGAATGTCTTTACTGTCACTTTGATCAGTTTAAAGCGTAAAATCTTTCTTCTGAAAGTGTTGTGAATATATCATATTGTTAAATTGCATTTCTGCAGAGAATGTAAAATGCAGTCTTTTAAATGTATGCATGTCTCCTGAATGACACACACAAAACAGTTCATGCATGCCTTTGTAGAGCAGGAATATGCAATGAATCACGCTGACCGCGCAGTGTTTGTGTCAGGTCCTGCCGTTCCGGGCCAGAGTCCTGAAGGCTCTTGCTGTTCCTCTGGATGACCGGAAGCGGCTGGTGAGGAAGGAGGCTGTGGCGGCTCGAGGAGAATGGTGAGACGGACATATATTCAAACATCTGAGGTTTCCGCTGACAGCATCTAACGAGGCGTTTCTCATCCGCAGGTTTTTAATAGGAAGCCCCGGTGGAAGATGAACAGATCAGTGCAGCTGAAGATACGAATGACCCAGAACAGAGACGATCACCGCTCACAGCCTTTGATTTTACTCTCTTACCCTGTTTTTTATGATACGGCATGAGTTTGTCCTGCCTGGGCACAGAAATGCTAAACAAACTGCTGGAACATAAGACTCAGTGATGCACTGACGCTCGATCCCGATCACAGGAGTGACTCAGAACTCGTCTCGCTGTTTTAGCAGTCTTAGAACAGATCGCTCTGCAATGTCCTGATGTCAGTATTTCTAAGCTGATGTGTTTCATTAGCCACAGGGCTGGTTGTTGTTCATTTTCACGAGACTAACTTAAAGGTCAAACTGACGAAACTGATGCCAAGAATATAAAACCATATTTAAGTGTCATAACCTGTCAATAAAACTTTTTTGTAAATGTGTAGATTGTGACACAACGTTGTCTCTCTCTCTTTTGTTTTTGTTTTTAGTTGCATAAACTAATCTTTCAAGGCTTCTCTAAAGTTTAAAAACTCTACACAATGAGCACAGCAGCAGTCTGTGATTGATTTGGTACAAAATACATTCAGTGATCGTCTTTAAAAATTACATGAATTTTTTTCTCAATTCAGACTTAAACAAAACTGTTTACATTTTTTTTTTTTTTTTCAAAACCATTCAACTAGAGGTCACTAATTTTATTCTTTAAAACTATCTTTAATAATCGGAATGACACATTTAAGTGTTTTCTATGACGAAAATTTCTTAAAATGGTTTGAATATAACTCGTGTCTCATTTATATACGCGATTCATGAATATGCTAATTAGCCACGCCCCCACTTAATTGCAAGCCCGTAGCTAACTAAAATAGTGCAGACTAGAAAATGCAGAAAGTTCGTTATAACCAGGGAAGCCCTACACTTCATAAAGAATCTACATCGTGTCTTATCTACACTTAGACTTTGTTATGAAGAGGATTCCTGCAGAATTGAACACTGAACAAAACTCGGGCGTTTTGGCGGCGAGTGGATTCTGATTAACGTAAACGCCTCTGATTGGACAACGCGTTCAAGAAATCAACAGGTATGTCTCTGATTGGCTACAAAGCGCAACGCTGCAAAAACGCGCTGTGGATAGGAACCTTGCTATTGGTTGAATATTTGTAAAGCAAAGCAAGAAAAACAGACAAACAAAACTCGTCAAACATAATTTATGTTCAAGTAAAGATACAAACTGTGGTTGTGTCCTCTGTGTCATAATTTCCCAGAACTGTTTTATAATGCTTAATATTTTATATCACACTAGTTCATCCGTACAGTATGTGCTGGACTGGCCTGAATATGAACCTTTTGAAGTTACAAACATATTTCAGATAGTTAAACCACAAAACGACCTGTTTACTCAAATCACTGAAACAGCAACAATGTTTCCGTCTTGCTTACATTTACAGGAATCCAGAAGACAGAGAAAACACTAAATATGGACACTTTAACTCTTTTGTTAACATTAGTTAACTGCATTAGTTAACATTTACTATTAGATTTTTAAAATCAATAGTTGTATATTAACATTAAAATGCAGGTTCAATGAACGGATGTAACAAAGATTAATAAATGCATTAAAAATATATTGCTCAGTGTTGGTGTGAGCTAATACATTAACTAATGTTAACAAATGAGACAAATGTAAAGTGTCACCTGATTTATTTTGTTTTTAATTACTGAAACCTTGTAGTTTAAGGATTTATGGCAAAAAAAAAAAAAAAATTCAAATTTATGACATGAAAAAATAAATATACTTTAACACACATTATAAGAGTCTGTAATAAATTAGGTCAAAAATTAAAAAACTTTTTTTTAAACATTTGACCAAGTTATTACTTGCACAAGATACATTAAAGCAAACAGGGGATTATTAAATATCAGATATCCTAAAATGCATGATATTTTTATGCTCTAAGACTTTTGGAGTCCATATTAAAACTGCAGACATATTTCATATGTAAAATCTGTTCATTAGAAAACATTTGCAAAAGAATGTAAACTTCATTTTAACAAAATGCATGGACCACTTCGGAAATGTCTGGACATTCAAATCATTTCATAAAGAAAACAGATTCCCATGAATCATAATCATCAGAAGTGAATATTTGAGTTAAAAATATATAAATATATATATATTCCACAGATGTCACTAAAACCCATTCACATGAAGTCTTTGGCACCAAGCACAACTCTGAACTCTTGAAAAAGGATCTCAGACTGTACCATAAACACACATTTCAGCAGAAAACACGCCGATCGTTCTCTTCTGAAGGACAGGAGTGATGCAGAGAGCCCTTCGGTCATCAGAGGTCATGATGTGAGTTTATGATCTGAGAGCTCATATGGCCACGGTGTTGTTTCTGTGAGAGGAACAGTCCCACGTCAGGCCGTCCCCGCGAGGGAGATGACTGGAGGGCAGCAGCACGCGTGTTAGCCAGTCACTGACCGACAGCAAAAACATTTGTTATTACAGACAATTAAACGAGCAGAGATTCTCAAACACACTCACTGAGAAACACAACAGAAAAACAAATGTGGGGCAGCTGTAAAATGTGACCCTGAAACACAAAACCAGTCTTAAGGGTCAATTTTGGTTCAAATTGAATAAATAAGCTTTCCATTGATGTATGGTTTGTTGGACAATATTTGTCTGAGATACAACTATTTGAAAATCTGGAATCTGAGGGAGCAAAAAAATCTAAATATTGAGAAAATCACCTTTAAAGTTGTCCAAATGAAACTCTTAGCAATGCATATTACTAATCAAAAATGAAGTTTTGATATATTTACGGTAAGAAATTTACTAAATATCTTCATGGAACATGATCTTTACTTAATATCCAAATGATTTTTGGCATAAAAGAGAAAGCAATAATTTTGACCCATACGATGTATTGTTGTCTATTGCTACAAATATACCCCAGCGACTTGTTTTTGTGCTCCAGGGTCAGATATAGTGAATGTCTCACCTCTGCTTCTCAACACCAAAAAATATTTTCCAGTTGTTAATTGTTCCGTGGTGGTACGGGTTACGGAAAACCTGCGAACAGACGGTCGAGTTTACAGCAGAAGACCTCTTCAAAAATCAGCTTGTATTACATAACAAACACAGAAAGTGTTTATTTTATTATGTAAAAAACAAAACAAAAATGGTATCATCATTATTATTAATAATACAATTATTATTATTAATAATAATTTAGAAAGATATTTTTGCAATTGCATTTGCGCTGCTAGTTTTATATAACTTAATATCTGAAAAGCAAAAATAAAAACAAATGTATTCAATAATAAATTACTGTTATGATGATGATTATTACTAGTAATAAAAGAATAAATATTACCATTATTATTATTATTATTATTATTATTGTTGTTGTTGTTAACAAATAATAACAAGTACTACTATGAATGAACTCTGAATATATTGCATTTTGTGCTGCTAGTTTTATCTCTGAAAACCAAAAATTAAAACTAAAGAAAATGTCTATATTAAATATTATTATTATTAGATTTGGAAAGACATTTTTCTCAATTGTGTGTGTGCTGCTAGTTTTATATAATTTAATCTTGGAAAACCAAAAATTAAAAGAAAATAAATAAACGTATTAAATATTAAAATGACTGTTATGATGATGATTATTATTAATGATAAAAGAATAAATATTTTTATTATTGTACTGTGAATTTGGCACATATTGCATTTTGTGCTGCTAGTTTTATATAGCTTCATCTCTGAAAACCAAAAATGAAACAATAGAAAATGTATATAATATATATATATATATAAATTTGGTTATTGTGCTGTCAAACGATTAAATCGAGAATCAAACGATTTAGCGTGATTAATTGCATCCAAAATAAAAGTTTTTATTTACATAATATATATGTGTGTACTGTGTATATTTATTATGCATGTATAAATACACACACGTATGTATATATTTAAGAAAAATGTTAAGTTTACATATTACATATATAAAATAAAAATGTAATAATATAAATATATAAATGTATATACACCTGTAAATGTTTTCAAAATATACACAGTACATGTGTATTTATAAATACATAAGAAATAAACAGTACACATACATTTATTATGTAAACAAAAACATATTTTGGATGCGATTAATCACGCTAAATTGTTTGACAGCACTAATAAATAAATACTGTTTTTTGTTGTTTTTTTATTTCCCCTCACTTACTTTTCCCTTGAGTCTGAGGCGCTGAGTCTCTTTGCGGTTGATGTGTCTCTCCACGCTGGTCTGTCCTCTGGTGATCAGCGCTGCGTGCCACAGGGTCAGCGCTCCTAACGCTACAGCCACAGAACTGAACACATCTCACAGACGTCAGGACACGGCGCCGCATCAACACCAGAACACACACACAGAGTAATAACTCACCTCGTCAACACCCACAGATACACCAGGCTCTTATGAACCATCCTCTGCTGATGAGTGAACGCCGGCGCGGGCGTCTGATACGAGCTCTTCAACACAGAACACGGCACGCTGTTATTTTCAGCATCATTACTGCAGTCTTCAGAGTCACATGATCTTCAGAAATCATTCTAATATACTGATTTGCTGCTCAAGTAACATTTCTGATTATCATCAATGTTGAAAACATTAATATTTTTGTGGAGACTGTCACGCATTTTATTTTTCAGGATTCACAGATGAATAGAAAGCTCAAAAGAACAGCATTTATATGAAATCAAAATGTTTTATAACACTAAAAATGTCTTTAATGTTACATTTCTGGTTTAATGCATCCTTGCTGGAAAAAAAGCAACAACTTATTAAGACCCCACAATTTTGAACAGCAGTTAAATATCTTAGGAATAAAACCTTTAGCTGACAAGAACTTCCAGAGCTAAAACTAAAATCATTTACAATAACTCTATCAATCAGTAATATTCTACAGTCTGTCAGACTCGTGTGATTCTTCATCGGGACAGAAACTCATTCGTCTTAAACTCAATGATCAGTCGGATTACAAATCAATAATCAAAGATATGAATTTAATGTTCACCTGATCAGCATTTCAAACGCATCTGTCTGTGATTTATTTTTGTGTAGCTGAAAACTGTAAATCTGGTAAAATCATCCTTTTATTAGAGGGACTGCTCAAATATTTCCTGGATGATTTTATGGCTGTAGTGTTATTAGCACATGAAGTTTAAGTCTTGAGAAGCATTCAGCAGTGTTTTGCTCCACAGCATCAGCACAAACATGACTTTTAGTTGAAAACAGGCTAAACTGGTATTTATCCGGAACATTCCATACAGTAAGACTTGAGTTAATGCCCTGAAGACGTTTTACCTTCAGTGAAGCATCTACCTGCTGTGAGAGCGAGACATAGATCAGCCCCGCCCCCAGGACCGCCTCCCCCTGCAAGTCTCCGCCCACATACCTGCCTGACTACAAACACAGACACAAGCCCACCTTTGATCTAAATTAATACTTTTATTCATCAAGGATGCATTCAACTGATCAAAAGTGACGGTAAAGACATTTATAACGTCACAAACGATTTCTATCTCAAATAAATGCTGCTCTTTTGAACTTTCTATTCATCTGTGAATCCTGAAAATAAAAACTTAGCAGTTTCCTCAAAAATAACAATGCTTCTCGAGCAGCAGATCAGCATATTAGAATGATTTCTGAAGATCATGTGACTCTGAAGACTGGAGTAATGATGCTGCAAATACAGCTGCGCATCACAGAAATAAATTACAGTTTAACACATATTCACATAGAAAACAGCTGTTTTACATTCTAATAATATTTCAGAATTTTTACTGTATTTTTGATCAAATAAATGCAGCCTTGATGAGCAGAAGAGATGATAAATGTAGTGCAGTAATAGATCCCCCGAGCAGTCCTTCGGCTGATGCAGACTCACCTCGATGGCGTTGTACGCATCCAGAAACATGTCTTTGGCGCTGATGCTGCAGTAGATGCAGCCCATGCTCATGAACAGACAGAAACTGAAGAAGTATCGGTGGTTGAAGTGACCGACGCAGTTATTCAGCCAGGCTGGATGAGCGCTCAGTTAAGACACAGTCACATCATACTGCAAAACACCAAACATTTACTTTTCTTCAAGATTTGTATTAACTAGGCGCCACACAAGGATACGACAGTGGTGGTCCATTTTCAGAATACACCTGCGATGGAGAAAACACACAATATTAAAACTGACAAATATTTTTTGGAGTAATCTGATGGAAAATTTAATTATTTGAAAAATAATAATTTTCATTAAAAATGCATTTAATTTGAATCTGTTATTTACTACATGTGTACTTTGCTCTGATCCGTGTGCATCGGTACGAGTCTCACCTGCTGCAGATGCTGCAGTGATGAGCTCTCGCCGGTTTGGGAACGATGCATTTTTTACAGATAGTAACAGCTGGTTTATCACTCTTTTCCTAAAACAAAAGACACATGCAACAAAATGTTACACATTGATAAAAACGAATGAAAGTAAACAGAGCTTGCTTTTGATTTAAAT
The DNA here is from genome assembly GCA_036784905.1 of Acrossocheilus fasciatus. Lineage (NCBI taxonomy): Eukaryota > Metazoa > Chordata > Actinopteri > Cypriniformes > Cyprinidae > Acrossocheilus > Acrossocheilus fasciatus. The sequence goes on along the minus strand of CM071949.1, from coordinate 1,085,130 downwards.
AAATTGGCAGAGAAGATGCTGAAGATTAAATGTGTCATTTCTGTTTCAAATTGAAAATAGCAAAAAATAATGACTTTTTGAAATAATTATCTTTCCTTTCATTTTTCTCATAGGGATTTTAGACAAGGCTTCATTTAGGAGTTGAGAGTCATGAACTGAACCGTCCCGCTCAGAAGAGGATCACGACTTTACAAACTTTAATTTGAAGTTATTGATACTAAATATAAAAAATGAAAAAAGCGTTTAGTTCAAGTCAATAATAGAATCCATCGAAGGGCAAAACAGCTCATTTTGAAATTATTTTGCTGTGTATCCAAATAAAAGGATTACATGCCGAGATACTGGCAATCTTATTTTATTCTTATAAAAGTGCAAAAAAAGTGCTCAGTGCATATTAAAATCAACAAACGTCTCGGTCACGCAGATGAGCTTTTTTGACCTTTGATGGATTCTATACTAAATATAAAACATATAAATAAATAGCTTAAAAAAAAAACTCGCATATAGAAGACAAAACTAAATAAATAACTAAAAACATAGATAAAAATAAAATGAAAATAAATACACAAAAGATATTCCAGAACAAATGAATAAAATGAAATGAAATATCTTCTTATATTATATATTTTATTTTATTATTTTTTTTCCTTCCCTCCCCGGAATAAATAAATAAAAACAAATAAATATTAAAAATCTAAATTAAATAAAATGTTTAAATAAAATAAAAATAAATAAATAAACACTCACAAAAGATATTCCAGAATGAATGAATGAATAAAATAAAATATTTTAATAAAAAAATATTTCCAGGCTATAGGGGGAAAAAAGTGAAGTAAGTTCAGGCACCTGCGGCGGGAAACCCGGACATGTGGTTGTAGCTTTATAGTAATGGAAGACGATCATGAGGAGGTTCCAGTGTCCGTAACAGAGGTGCCAGAGGATCCAGTGAACGGGGTATGAGCTGAAGATGACCGGCAGCACACACAGATACACGATGATCACGACTGAGCTGGTCAAGGCGATCACCAGAGACACAAACACCTGCAGCAGCAGCAAACACAGAGCAGCGGTCAGGAGCGCTGAAGACCGAGCGCGGCTCAGCTCTGTGAACTCTGCTAGCACCTACCACTCCGAACCAGCGAGTCATATTGTCCACCAGCCAGTAGATGGGCTCAAAGACGCAGTCCAGCGCAGTGTCCGAACTGGTCAGCACATTGAAGTAAAGGGACTTCAGCAGCAGCCTCCCATAGTTCCACAGATCCTGTATTCGGCTCGACCGCTTTCTGCGTCCCCGGCGAGGACAGAGCCTTAACCAGCGCAGCAAGACACGCATGACTCTGGAGACAGACCACCTCCAGCTGCGCATCCCACCACCTGCAGCGCGCGCGCACACACACACACACACACACACACACACACACACACACACACACACACACAGAGACAGAGACAGAGACACAGACACACACACACAGAGACAGAGACACACACACACACACACACAGAGACACAGACACACACACACACACACACACACACACAGAGACAGAGACACACAGAGACAGAGACACACACACACACACACACACACACACACAGAGACAGAGACACACACACACACACACACACACAGACAGAGACACACACACACACACACAGACAGAGACAGAGACACACACACACACACACACACACACACAGAGACAGAGACACACACACACACAGAAATCAGAAAATAATACAAATAGAAAATAATATTATAATATAATATAATCCTGTAAATAATACAGCAGCCTGAAGCAGCACAGACCTTTAACAATTAACTCTATTGATTAGATTGTTTATTTAGCATCTTTTAAATTTTCTTGTTTTACATTTTATTATTATTACAAAATATGAGAATAACGTGCCTCCCGAAATGAAGGGAGGCACGTTCTAACTAAATAGGTAAATTAAAAATAAAAAAATAATAAATGAAAAACTAAACGAATCAAATAAACACACATACAGAAGATATTCCAAAATATCCCATCAAATAAAAAATAAATTCCATAAATTTTCAAATTGTTCCAAGATATTTTAATTAATTAAAGCCAATGAAAATGAATAGACATACATTTAAGATATTTCAAGATATTACAATAAATAAATTCATTCATTCATTTGTTCCATTAAAAAAAGCACACACATGTATAGAAGACATTACAAGATAATTCAGAAAACTCAGTAAATTGGTAAATAAACACGTTGGATTCATTGAAAATTAAACACACGCACATAGAAAACATTTCAAACTACTCAAGAAAACTAACTAAATAAATAAATTCACTTAATATACCAAAAAAATAAATAAATACAATGAATCAAAATATTTTTTTATCGTCTGAAGATAATCTTTCAGGCACACAGTGTGTAATTAAAATCCTTACCAGACTGTTACGGTTTCTGATTTTCTTAGAAAACAAATGTATTCAAAAATGATCCAAAAACTGTTCTTAACTCATCCGTACCGAGAGAGAAACTGTCCTTAAGCTCATTTCCAAGACACTTACTCCAGCAGTGCGCACACTCTCTCACACACACACACACACACACACACACACACACACACACACACGCCGTCTCTGACATACAAAAGCATTAGTTAGATTAGATTAAACATAGCAAGCTCAAAATACACGGATAACTATTGCACAGGATTATCAACTAATGTCCGAGACAGAAAACAACATGCTAAATATTTGATCAAGTCCTTGGCAGTTCACCTCGGCAGCTTCAGAGCAGCTTCAGAGCAGCTGGGCGTCACCGGAGCGCTGAAACCCGGCCCTGGACACACTTCCTCAGAGAGCATCGGATACACTGGGACTGATGAAAGTGAGGATCGCTTACAAGATGCTTTAATCTGCATCCCATGACACCGCACACACTGTCGCAGGTGGAAGCTGAGCTCGTGGCTAACACGCTCGAGGGACGTGACGTGATGATGTCATACTGAGGTCACATGGTGTCAGTGGCTCGTTACCAAGTTATGATAAAAGAAAAACAAACTTAACCCTTTGACGCACCAAAGTGACTCTCTCAGAACTAATCAGTTTCAGTTAATTATATCATCGTTTTGAAATATAAAAGTGTTGTTCAGTGTTGTTACTGTTAACCAAAAATTTAAATAGTTGTTGTTGTTCACTGAAATAAAGCTGAAAGTAAATAAATATATATTAGATGAAAACTATACATTTAAAAAAATAAATAAATAAATAATAGAAAAAAAAGGGGAAATTTGCTTTGGCAATTAAATAAAATTAAATAAGTCAAAGTTAGAAAATTACTAAAACTAAATCTGAAATAAAAAAGCTAAATATAATATTAATAATAATAAAAGCTAATAAAATGACCAAAATTACTACAGTTGTATTTAATATAAAAGTTACCACAGCCAAAAATACAAAAAGAGTCAATTCAATTAATAATAGAATATGAATATTACTAAAATAACACTGATTCAAATAAACGCATACATTCATATATTGTTTTGAATATTTAAAAAAAACTCAGCTTTGCTATGAAACAACAACAAAAAAAAAAAAATGGAAATATGGTGGAAATAAGATATTAAATAAACCAAAATATGTTATCTTTGAGCTTCTTCGTGTAAACTAAATATTACTACAGTCTTCAATAATCCATCCATTAAAAATAATACAACTTAATAATTAATAAAATAATAAATTACTATAATACATTTCATAATTATTAATAAAATATAATTTATGAATATTTACCTACAAAAACTCATTTAAGCATTAAATATTCATCACACTCAAAAAACACAGATATTAGCAGAATTAAGAGTCACCAATCGCTTTCATTTAAAGGGGTGGTTGATTGCAATTTCACTTTTTTAACGTTAGTTAGTGTGTAATGTTGCTGTTTGAGCATAAACAATATCTGCAAAGCTGCAGCGCTGAAAGTTCAACGCAAACAGAGATATCGTCTTTTAAAATTCTGGAAGTTTAATGCCTACAAAAACGGCTGGTAAGGGACGACAACGAACTACTTCCGGGTCTGATACGTCACTGACCCAGATAAACCCCGCCCTCGGGAACATGCAAGGAAGGGGGCGGGGCCATGCTGCGCTGCTTTAGAGAAGAGGAAGAGAAAACTAGGGGTGCATGTAAAAATCTATTCATATATGAATCACGATTCGGTCTTCTGACGATTCTAATGGATTCACAAGCTTCAAAATCAGTGTTCTAAAACAGCCACTTAATACTGTTCCTCGCTCTGCATCTCTCTCTCTCTCTCTCTCTCTCTCTCTCTCTCATTCAGATCATCAGATCAGCTCCAACAAACTGTTCCAATTATACATTTTCACATAGCAATGAGAAGCGTTATACATGGACGCGTGAGCGGTTGCCGTATATTAAAAGCTAACATAAGCAGTAGCATAATAACAGCGTATCTAAAAGTATGAGACAACAAACAAACAAACAAACATAGCATTAAGAGCCGTGCTTGCACAGGTTCTGCGGATCCTCTTCACTAATATCCTCTGCGTCTCAATCAGGCTCAAACTGATGAGAAATAGACGACGCCATTGTTTACAATACAACCGGAGCACATGCCGCTGAGCTGAGGGGCGGGACATTTAGACGCACGCTCGGCGGTTTAGCCAATCACAACACACTGAGCCAGCTAACCAATCACAGCCTATCACGTGTTTCTGAGGGAGGGGCTTCATAAAAACAGGAAGTAATCTATGTGTTTGTCAGAGCTGTGTGGAATAAAGATAAATTATATGAAAAATAATGCGTTTTTTTAAAAAAAACGAAGCATGAACACATGTTAGACTGCACCCCATAAACACAATCAAGCCTAGAAAAAAACCAGCAAACCACCCCTTTAATGGAAAAGATGCAGTGAATATGAATGGTGACTGATGGCTGTCCTCTCTATCAGTCTGCAGAAGAGCTGCATGTTCAAGGTTTGCAACAACATAGAGAGTAAAAAAAAAGAAAGACATGCATCCACAGTAAATGAATGTGTTCGCATGAGAAGTTCCTTTTCTTTCAAAAGTAAGGAGCTTTGCACTGTAATCGGAAAGGCTTAAGCTTTAGCAGGTGTTACAGCAGAATACTCGCACATATCCTGTTAGTAGCACAACCTGAACACCGAGCAGCGCCTCTGAGTGCACACCTGAGCGCGTATGATTGACAGGTCACTGTAACCCTGATCTCAGGTGACCACAGCACTTTCTCTTCTGATCAGAAGATCAGCTTTCCTTTGCGACAGCACAACAAAGGCGACCCAGCTCAGCTAATTAGTGAACAAAAACAGTAAGGCAGCATGAGGAGGTATATTACAGTAGCGAGAGCTGGCGTGTTTCTGCGGTCAGCATCAGGTGATGCTCGTAACAATGCACAGGTGAACGGAAAAGATTAAAAACATACGCACCGAATCTGCTCCCGTGCACTTATTCGCCCGAATCGCTCATAAACTGCTTCAGGTCATGTTCGCAGGTGAAGGGAACACATGAAGGATGATCACACGCTCAAAATAACGCAGTTATTCTCTCACAGCTCGCTGCCTGGAGCATGAACTGAGTGCCAATCAAACTTCCGGTTCACTGGTTTTCAAAATAAAAGTCGCGACAGAGAACGCGAAGCTAAAAATCACGCACATTTATTTTTAACGTAAATTAATACAATTAAAGACAGACCAAGCATTGAGACCCGTGAGATTATTTATTTATTTAATGTACGTACGTCAATATACGGAAAATATATAAAATAAATAATAAGATAATAAGTAATAATAAATAAGTGTTGCAAATTAGCTTCGGCTACAAGCACTGCATGGGATGACTGTTATTTCTGTTTCATTTATGTTTATTATATCTGTCCCTAACAAATAAAACATTACATTTAAAAAATAAATAAATAAATAAATAAAATACTAATACTAAAAATAAACACATAAAACAATGGTTGGACAGCGGCATGAATTTTAAAAGCTTCACAAATTATTTAATAATAATTTCAGGACAGTTTTTTCTCATGTAATATGTAATGTAAACATATAAAATATTAAAGGTCAAGGTTTACTACAATAACAAAATAATATTATGCGCTTACATAATGAATAATTTAATCATGCGATACGGCGAAACTACATTTATCTGATTTAAACTAGGTAAATAGTAAGTACATAATACATTTGTAATTAATAAGTAAATAAAATTGATTAAAAACTGATAGCAAACATCTATGTAAGTGTGAGTATAGTGCAGTATGTCCACAGCATTGAATAAACTAATGTAACGGGTTATCATAGTAAAACGTATTTCAATTAATAAAATAAAATATAAATTAAATTAATTACATGTAATCTGGATTATTCAATCAGATTCCAAAAAATAAGTACTAAAATAAAATAAAATAAAATAAAATAAAATAATAATAAAATAAAATAAAATTGATTACATGTAATCTGAATTAAGTAATCAGATTCCAAAAATTAAGTACTAAAATAAAATAATATAAAATAAAATAAAATAAAATCGATTACATGTAATCTGAATTAAGTAATCAGATTCCAAAAATTAAGTACTAAAATAAAATAATATAAAATAAAATAAAATAAAATTGATTACATGTAATCTGAATTAAGTAATCAGATTCCAAAAATTAAGTACTAAAATAAAATAATATAAAATAAAATAAAATAAAATCGATTACATGTAATCTGAATTAAGTAATCAGATTCCAAAAATTAAGTACTAAAATAAAATAAAATAAAATAATATAAAATTGATTAGGATACATGCAATCTGCATTATGTAATCAGATTCCAAAAATTCTATTCTATTCTATTCTATTCTATTCTATTCTAAAATAAAATAAAATAAAATAAAATAAAATGTAAAGCTATCCAAGTAGGCAACATAAATAAAGAAAATGTTTAAAGATCAGGGTTTTTATGAGGGAAATTGAAATTCTGAGTGTGGTACCCGGGTTAACCGGTGCTACGCGCTCTTTAATGTTGCCAAGGGTTACAGTTTCCATGTGAGAACGAGGCGCATTGACGTCAGCAGCCGTTTCCGGTGGGCGTCCGTCCAAACGGTCCAAACGCCTGTGGAGAATAAAGAGCTGCTGGCCGCCTCTGAATAACGGAGCAGCGCAGAAACCGAGTCGCGTTTTACAGGCTCGGTAAGAAATAACGGAATAACTGGCGTGTCGTGTTCCGTCATGTAGACGTAGCGCTAAACATCTGCTATTATCGGTAAACGCTGGAAATGTCATTTGTTTATGATAACTTACAGATAAAGATGGCGACCCCTTCAGCGGCCTTCTGCTCGATATATTTATGGCATCTTAATTTCAAATTTAATTTAACAAACAACACACTGAGCGTTTATATTTGACGTGTTTTGCGTTGTAATGTTCTCGTTGAGGTTTCGAGCGCGTTTTAGATCGCTGTGTCTGTTCGGTGTTGTATTTTGAGATGCGTTTTGATGTGTGTTTATTAAAATGATATTTCATATGCGTTACATTTCATGTAACGTTATATATTCTTTTGGTCTTGTAAAAAGGATCAAAAATTTATAATCGTGTACTTTAACCTTCGTCCCTATATATATATATATATATATATATATATATATATATATATATATATATATATATATATATATATATATATACTGGTGTTTTGATCGGTGTTGTTGAAGTGGAAAATGATTTTATGTCCACATAATAATAATCAGCCTGCAGCATGAAGTTGTTTTTCTGTAAATAATCACAATAAGTTCATACAGTGTCCAGGTGAGTTGAAACAAAGATAATCTCCAGATTATTTCTGGCATCAATCTCATTACTAAAATGATGCTGTAATCCTGTTCCTGTCCTAGAACAATAAATCCTGCTGTGTTTTAAGTGTATTTGTCATCATGTGCAGACATTAATGATATTTTAATGAATATCAGTTACCTTTTGGACAGAGTTTGTGCATTAATTCTGCAGCATGCACAGGATTGTAGGGAATCATCAAAGCTATAGTGTCTTTTTCCATCAAAGAACATATAAATAAATCAGAATAGCTAACATTTTTATGGCAGATGGGTGTTTTTTTGTTTGTTTGTTTTTTAGTTTTACTGTATTTTCTGCAATTAGATGCAAATATTTATTTATTTGCTTGCACTTTACAATAAAGTCTCATTTGTTAACATTAGTTAATGCATTAACTAACATGAACATGAATTTTTTGGTTACACTTTATTTTAAGGTGTCCTTGTTATAGTGTAATTATACATTTAAGTACTTAGTAATATTAATTAGCTACATGTACTTACTATATGATTAGGATACTTGCATGTAATTATGCATAATTTATTGTTATTATAATAGTAAGTACATGCACCGTGTAACAAGGACACCTTAAAATAGTGTTACCAATTCTTTTAATAATTAAACAATTTAAGGATAAAATTACATTTTTTGTTGCATTTATTAACGCTGTTATTAACCCTTGTTAATGTTAGTTAATAAAAATGGTCTTGTTCAAATTCACAGTGCATTAACTAATGTTAACAGATACAACTTTTGATTTTATTAACGTATTACTAAATTTTATAACTAAAATTAATAAATGCTGTATAAATATTGTTCATGTAAATTAATATAGTTAACTAATACTAATAAATTAAACTTTACTGTAAAGTGATACCATTTTGTCCACCAAGTTGGACTTTATATTTAGGGATATTTCATTAAATTTTTCATTTTAAAGAAATAAATGTAGAGTTAATTTGCAAAAATGGATAACTCCATCTTTAATAATTTTCAAAAATCATGTTTTTTCATTGTGCATTCCAATTAATCTAAATAAAACTGCAGATGGGTTATTTTGATTAGTTAAAAAATACAGCTAATAAACACAATAAAAACATAATAACAATAAAAAATATGATTTTTGAAAATTAAAAAAAAAACCCAGAGTTATCTGTTTTTGCAAATAAACTCTTCAAATACATTTCAGACCTTCTATGTTTCGATTAGGTATCTTTTCATTATATATTTATTTGCTTTTGTATGCTCTCAAACGCTTACGGTTTGTGCTCTAGTATCAAACTTCTGAAACATTGAGGCTGGTTTCATTCGATCAGCATCTCGCCGAGTTGTCCGCGTGTCACTCATTGTAATTGTATTTGTGTGCGGCTGCAGGTCAGAGGTCAGATCCAGCGGTCAGCATGGCGTCAGGCAGCGTGAGCAGCGAGGAGGAGAAGAGTCTGAGGGAATGTGAGTTATATGTGCAGAAGCACAGCGTCCAGCAGCTGCTGAAGGACTGCATCGTGCAGCTCTGCTCCTCACGACCCGACAGACCCATGGCCTTCCTCAGAGAATACTTCGAGCGGCTGGAAAAGGTTTGTGCTTATTTCTACATAATTCTGATCAAATCAGCAGATCAGGAGCCTCTGATCATCACTTTGCTTAAATAAGATTTTCAGCGACTGGTGATGTGTTTATTAAAATAATGCGCAGCCACACGTGTCTTTCGGTGTTTATAACTAGCGGCAGCAATGATACAAAGACACCCATGATCGTAAAATCTATTAACAATAATTATTATAATCAGAATAAATTGTTGTGGAAATTGGCCCTCATGTTTTTAAATATGTACAGATATGCATTGAAGATTTTGTCAAAAGATTATTTTAAAATATATTTCCAAAAATGTTGTTATTTATATACTATTATAGTTTTTAATTAGCTTTTATTTTTATATATATTTCATTTATATTTAATTGTTGTTAAAAACCTAGGGTAAGTTCACCAAAATCTACATTGAGACATTTTTAGTGCACAAGATATTGGTTTCAGTACAAAAAGTTGTTAAAATAAAATATTAATCTCTCACACAAAAATATTTAATTTTATTTTAAATGAAAAAAGCATTTCAATTAAGATATACATCATTAAATTCAATGGAGCAGCAACGATTTTTTATAAATTTAATGGAATATTTATTAAAATGACAGGATTTTTGCTAAATAAATATTCTAGGTCATGAACAACTATTATTAACAATATCTATGAAATTGTATTTTTTCTTATTGATGTCAGACTGAAGCTGTGTGATTTTCATAGTCATGCACCCTTTAAACTCACCTTAAAATAATATGAAATCTCTAAAAATTACAGCAGTGTAAAACCACAGACCAGCAATAAACTGTAGATTTATAATATTATGGATGTGAAAGTACAAGCCAGTAACGCCTGTGAAGTGATATGTTAGCGTAGCACACAATCTCATACAGCTAGTCAGCTAACTGTGTTCTGTAGCATCTGCGCTGCGTTGCTGAAACTATCTTTTGGATCTAATATAATTATTTCACACATCCAAGTTCCAGGTTATAATACGCAAAAGTCTGAACATTAATCTCTTAATTTTACAATAAGTAGTGAAACTTACCCAAAATAAAGGCTTAAACAATCATCTAAAAAAAAAAAAAACGCAAATTTAAGGAGCTCCTCTTTTGGTGTAAGTTTTTAGACAGCTTTGTAAATGTCCAGCAGACAGAACACTTAAGCCCCTTTCGCACCGCTTTAGTTCCAGAACTAAAAGTACAGTACTAAAGTACTGGGACGATTCTGCACGAACTATTTCCCAGTACCACTGAAAGGGTTGCATTCGCACCGACAGTGGGTACTAAGAAGTGACGTAAGCCGGTCGACAGCGACGTCATTTGTGTGCGGCGTTCAACAACGAAAACAAAGAACAACGTTAACAACAGGAGGATGGAGGACGCTGTGATCAGAGCTGTGTTTTTGTTGTGTCTTGCGGGGTTCACAATAATGGACATGGAATGTCGACGTAACTTATACGTCAAGTGATTGAAAGATCGGAAAAGAGTTCAAAATGTTCAAAAGTGCCTGCACTTCAGCGTCCGTCCATCTATCGCTGTTCTCCATTCTTGCAAAATATAAGTTGATGTGATGTTTACACAGTATGTGTTTACACGGCGTTTTAAATCATGGCGGGTGAGGGCGGTTTCATACGCGTTTAGCCAATCAGCGTACACGTACGTCACGATAGTTCCTATGGAACTGTTTTAGACGCTACTCTGAAGCAGGAGCTAATTAGTTCCTCCAAACGAGTTCCAGGAACTAAAACAGTTCCTAGTATTTGAATGTGCTTTTGTCATATTACAATTTAGGTTTAATTGAATTTATTTCAGTTTTAGTTTTTATTTATTTCCAGGTGGTAATTTTAACGCTTCAACCTAAACTAACAAAAAAGCCTGAAAAAAAAAGTTATTTTAAATAAGTTTTTAATTATCTATATTAATTTTATTATCTTTTTAATTTAATTATATTAATCTGTTTTTTTTTTTTGTTTTTTTTTTCACAGTTTTATTTCAATTAACAAACTTTTTATTTTTTTAGTAATTTTAGTTATGATAATAACCCTGACATGGTCTTTTTCAGATAAAATGGCAGATCTTTTTTTTTTTTTTTTAAATGCTATTTTTAAATTCAGCAGGATATTCCATAAAGTCAATTCCATAAAGTGAATATGAAATGAACATTCACTAATCCTATTTATTTTCTTATGGCATGATCTTATTTTAAGTGATTCATCCATTCGTGTGTATTTTTTTTTTCTTGTAATTTTTCATTAAAACTTCAGTATTTTTCAGTGAAGCGCAGACTTCTCTCTGCTTGCGTATGCAGGACTTCTCCTGTCATTTAGTTCAATCTGTTGCTGCTTCGACTTCAAATCCAGCCAGAATCTGTCCTCCTTATGAAATGATCCTTTTTATTATGCGTGCATCAGGAGGAAGCTAAGCAGCTGCTGAACCAGCAGAAAGCCAGCTCTCGCTCAGACTCTCGTGAAGATGAGGTGTCTCCTCCCATGAACCCCGTGGTGAAGGGCCGCAGACGGAGAGGAGCCATCAGCGCCGAGGTGTACACCGAGGAGGACGCCGCCTCATACGTCAGGAAGGTGTGTGTTTGTCAGACTGATGTAATGCCGGGTGTGTTGGTCTCTGTAGCTCAGTCAGTCGTGTGTTCTGTCTCCTGTGAAGGTCATTCCTAAAGACTACAAGACCATGGCTGCTCTCGCCAAAGCCATCGAAAAAAATGTGCTCTTCTCACATCTGGACGACAATGAACGAAGGTGACTTTGTGTTGTAGCTCATTTTTAGTTTTTTAGCAAAACATTGTTTTTTTCATACACTGGATAGTTTTGAGATTTTTTATTTTTATATATATATTAGTGAAAAGAAAACATGCAAAACAGACTTTTAAGTGTTTATTTTATTGCACTTTATATGTGTTCAGATTTCAATTACAATACATATCTTTATTTTTATCTCTTTTTATTTCACTTTTGCAGCACTTTCATATATTAAACCTTACGATTTTATTCCTGTATATGAAGGATTTTACAGAGGGGCTTGTTCATATATCATTTGCATGATTTTGTTATTACATTATGAGTTATGACCCTGGAGCACAAAACCAGTCATAAGGGTCCATTTTTCAAAATTGAGATTTATACCTCATCTGAAAGCTTGAAAAGCTGAATAAATAATCTTTCCATTGATGTATTGTTTGTTATGATAGAACAACATTTGGCTGAGATACAACTATTTGGAAATCTGGAATCTGAGGTTGCAAAAAAAAATCAAAATATTGAGAATTTGCTGATTTTATTCCTAAAAACATTTTCTGATTTATGGAATTATAAAAAGTGAAATCCAAAATCCCGTCTTGAAAAACCTTTAACTCTAAAATCAAACAAGAAATTTGAATCTGGTTTTATCCAAGGTTCAGATTTATGTTCTAGATATTTATACAAATTAGTGCATATTTAATATGAGAGTGTGGTGCTGTCAAAGAAATATATAAAATAATTTACTGAGCAAATTTGTCTGCTGTTTTACTCTGCAGTGACATATTTGACGCAATGTTTCCGGTCACCTACATCGCAGGAGAGACTGTCATCCAGCAAGGTACAGCATTATGAATACTTATGAGGAATCACATTGATCTCATCTGTACATTTTCTTACCTTTACCGTTTCACGCTTTGTTCTAGGTGACGAGGGCGATAACTTCTATGTCATTGACCAAGGAGAAATGGATGTAAGTTACACCTTACTGTTGGGCGATATGCTCAAATATCATATCATCCTATCCTCAGCCTGTGAGATCACTCTTATTTTTTCTGTAATTTAATTACAGTTACTTCTTATGTCATTGAAATTAATACTGTGTATAGAACATTTATACACAATACAACAGTGGATTTAACATCAAAATTTAAAGTATAACCTTAAAATGCATGCTTTTTATGTACCCTTCTCACTTTCAATACTTTGGTGAGTTAATAAGAATATTGATAACACTTTAGTGTCCAATTCTCACTATTAACTAGTTGGTTATTAGCATGAATATTACTGGGATAGTGGCTGTTTATTATTACTTAAAAAGCACATATTAATGTGTTATTCTGCAAGAGCTTATTCTAAATCCTACACAAATTCTTAAACGTAACAACTACTTTACTAAGTATTAATAAGCAGTAATTAGGAGTATTTTGAGGCAAAAGTCATATTTAATAGTTAGTTAATAGAGAGAATTGCACCCTAATCTAAAGTGTGACCAAAATCATTTATTTAGTTACTTGAAAGAATTAAAAGAACTTGTTCGTGTCTATCCTTGTATCATTAACCTGTTGAAATTGATATATAAGTAATTAGTAAATACTTTTTGGCGAGAGTAGTTTGTGCAGTAAACTAATTACACTGTTGAAGATGTTATTAGTAACTACTAATTAATTACTTTTTTAGTGCAACTTACCCAACACTGGTTATAACACGCAACACTGGAAAAACACTGAAAAAAATGGATACAAATAAGTCCTAATATTTATTAGAAAGCATTACTAGCCTGATGATAATAATAATAATAATCTTGCTATCGTCGAGGGCATCAGCCACCGGTGATATCTCTGACTGTCATCTATCAGCACAACAACACTGCCGTTTAAGATGTTGTTACGGGTCCCGGGCACAGAACACGTAAGCAGATTAAAAGTACCTGAATTATCAGGAGAAAAAGCAAGGACAAGTAAGCTTCAGTGTCTTTCCGCAGGCGCAGCTCAGTAACGTCATAGTAACAGTATAATACTGAAATCTATTCAGTGTTTTCACAGTTAGCCCGTTTAGTTGGAATAACAAATCATATAATCAAAAATACAGTTTTGTACCATTCTGTATTTGTTTACAGCAATAAAGTCTTCAAATATTCGTTTCCTGCGTTTACACTTGTTTTATAAAACACATGTCATCATAACTCATTTAATAAGCATCGGCATGCTGCAAAATACACATTAAAATCCCTTTAGTAAGCACTTATGTTTTCTGTGCAAGCCGTTTCTAACCGTATGAAACGACACTCCGTACCTCCTTCAGATCATCACACAGCGTTACAAATGTATCATTCAAACTGTAACGGTTACACGTGACACAAAGTAGCAGTCACTCTCATAAACTGTATACGTTACTCAGGTAAACAATGCGCGTCACCATGGCAACCTATGAGGCTTACTTTCTCTGGTGGTGAGAGCTGTATTGATTCAAACTCAGTCTTTAGGGATGTTAATTAGTAAATGACAGTATATAATAAACTCTTCTTCACATAAATAAGTGTTAATAACAAAACAAACATTGCAATTGTGAATTCACAATGTCTTCATATAAAAACCATTTTTTCCACCTAAAAGCCCCTCTCTGTATTTGCTCTGTCAGTATCCTGATTGGCTCAGACACGAGTGTGTTTCCTCGCAGGTGTATGTGAACAGCGAGTGGGCCACCGGCATCGGCGAGGGCGGCAGCTTCGGAGAGCTGGCTCTGATCTACGGCACCCCGAGAGCCGCCACAGTCCGAGCCAAGACCAACGCCAAGCTCTGGGGCATCGACAGAGACAGCTACAGGAGAATACTGATGGTACAGCTGCCCTACACACACACACACACACACACACACACACACACACACCACGCAACAATACAACAACACATTAATCTGTCCTGTGTTTGATCGCAGGGAAGCACTTTGAGGAAGAGGAAGATGTATGAGGAGTTCTTGAGCAAAGTATCTATTTTAGGTGAGTCTGATTATCTTGCTCTGATGTGTGACGAGATCATATTTTAACACTGTTTTTAAGAATCTTATTTTATTTGACTGAAAGTCACAAAATGCTAAACAATGCAAGTGCATTTTCCTGTAATGGATGTCACTTCAGATCTACGTTCTGAATGATCATATGCAGTAAAAGACAAAACAAGCATAGATTGGCCACAAACTCAGCTGAATGCTTTCTTGTACGAGTCTCTTTATGAACTGTGCATGAACAACGCATGAGCTTCCAACCTTTCTTATTTCTGTTAATCTAATCAATTACATTTTGATTCAGTATTGCATAAATAATGATGATAAGTGGGTATTAAAATATGAAGGTCACACTTTATTTTACGGTCCAATTTTCACCAAAAACTAATTATACATTTTGCCTTAATAAATTCCTAATTAGGAAAGGTAGTAGTTGTTACATACAAGTTTGGGTTCACAAGACTGTGATTTCAACGGTCATTAGCATCGTAAATCCTCTATAAAGTTTTTTTTTTAAATATATATATATATATATATATATATATATATATATAGGGACGCTAAATTTGACATCGTTCTCTCTTCTGACTGCCGTTATGAGCCTCTCTCAATTTCTTTACTTTGATTGAAAGTCATGAAAACACTATTGTGGAGTTTTTCTTTTGTTATTTGAGCAAAGGGGAATGCAAAAAATATATTTGTACCACTCTCTCAATACTCTCGATTAGGGATGTAGAATATTGTCATGCAGAATAAGCGCTTTATAAATACTAAAAAACAGCCAATATGTTAATAATAGGCATGCTAATAAGCAACTAGTTAATAGTGAGAATTGGTCCCTAAACTAAAGTATTACCAAAATGCGTATTGAAATATTAAATGATTTTTAAAAAATTAAATTATAAGCTAAATATGAAACTAAAATCACCAGTAGGTGGCAGCAAATTGCTGTGTTAATGAGTGAGTCGCTGAGTCATTCGTTCAAACTCAGTGAATCACTGACTCACTTGATTCGGATTCATTTAGTAACAGAGAGACACAACAGTTCTGCTGTGGCTTTGTTTGGGAATATTTTGTTTGGAAAATTGAGCAAAACAGATAATATTGTCTTAAATTTAACTTCTTGTTTATTGAACTATTTAAAAAAAATCAGTATCACATTTGCAATTGTGCTGATATCATGAGACAGCTTTTTACTTCAACAGGAAATGTTATCATGTTTTAATATCACAGGATCTTGTGGCACTGTCTATCTCTTTATCTTTCTAATCTATCTGTCTGTGTGTTGATCTATTGATTATATGTGACCCTGCAGCACAAAACCAGTCTTAAGTCTCTGGGGTGTATCTGCAGCAATAGCCAACAATACATTGTATGAGTCAAAATTATCCATTTTTCTTTTATGCCAAAAATCATTAGGATATTAAGTAAAGATCATGTTCCATGAAGATATTTTGTACATTTCCTACTGTGAATATATCAAAACTTCATTTTTGATTAGTAATATGCATTGCTAAGAACTTCATTTGAACAACTTTAAAGCTGATTTTCTCAATATTTACATTTTTTTTTGCTCCCTCAGATTCCAGATTTTTTTAAATAGTTGTATCTCAGACAAATATTGTCCAACAAACCATACATCAATGGAAAGATTATTTATCAGCTGATGTATTAATCTCATTTTCAAAAAACGATGACTTCAAACTTATGTCTGGTTTTGTGTTCCAGGGTCACATTTATCAAATTATTTAACTACAAATGACTGTGTATATAGAGCGAGTGTGTAGCTCCTGTATCATGAGTGTATGTGCTGACTGCAGAGTCTCTGGATAAGTGGGAGCGTCTGACCGTGGCTGATGCTCTGGAGCCGGTGCAGTTTGAGGACGGACAGAAGATCGTGGTTCAGGGAGAGCCGGGGGACGAGTTCTTCATCATCCTGGAGGTGCAGTATCTGAAGCTCTGCTGAAAGCCTGTCAGTGTCTGTGTAAGAGTTCCTGAAGTCCGCTCGTCTGTCTCCTCAGGGATGTGCAGCCGTTCTGCAGCGCAGGTCAGAGAACGAGGAGTTCGTCGAGGTCGGCCGGTTAGGACCCTCAGACTACTTCGGTAAGTGACACGGAACGAGGAGCTTTCGGTGCACATTCTTAAAGGGATAGCTATATACACTATATATATATATATATTATTATATAAGACTATGAATTCAATATTTATGGATTGTATGTTTCTCACACTTCACTCGTCAAGATCACTGTTGATATTAATAACAAAATATTATAGTAGGTCTCTGAATGTGATCTGTCAGTCAATACAATTAAAAATGTATCTTATTTGATATGATGATGTTTATTTATTATAATGGGATGCGTATTAGTTATTCGTGAAGCTACATTATGGAAGCCTGTTTCTACTCCAGAATAATCATTTAAAAAATAGTTAATTGCAATTTTTCATCTCACAATACTGACTTTTTTTCTCATAATTCTAAGGGGAAGAGTCAGAATTACAAGGTATAAATTCATTTTTTCTCACAATTTAGATTTTTTTCTCTGAATTCTGAGTTTACATCTTGCAATTTAGTTTTTGCTTCCACCACAGAATAAAAAAAGGTAACTAAGACTTTTCTTGAAATTGTGAGTTTATATTTCAGAATTCTGACTTTTCTTCTCATAGTTGCGAGTTGTAATGTTTATATCTCACAAATCTGAGTTTATGTCTTGCAGAATTGTGAGGAAAATAACTAAATTGTTACATTAAATGTTGCAATTACAGAAATGGGCTTCTGTGATATAAAGTGCAGTTAATTAAGCATGTGTGACCCTGGACCACAAAACCAGTCATAACGGTCCATTTTTGACATGTATACATCATCTGAGAGCCGAATAAATCAGCTTTCCATTGATGCATGGTTTGTTAGGATCGGACAATATTTGTCTGAGATACAACTATTTGAAAATCTGGAATCTGAGGGAGCAAAAAAAACTAAATATTGAGAAAATCACCTTTAAAGTTGTTCAAATGAAGTTCTTAGCAATGCATATTACTAATCAAAAATGAAGTTTTGATATATTTACGATAGGAAATGTACTAAATATCTTCATGGAACATGATCTTTACTTAATATCCTAATGATTTTTGGCAGAAAAGAGAAATGGATAATTTTGACCCATGCAATGTATTGTTGTCTATTGCTACAAATATAGCTGTGCTGCTTATGACTGCTTCTGTGCTGCAGGGTCACATATGAAATAACATAAGAATATGAGTAACATTAACATCTGTGTGTTGTGTGTGTCCGCTCTCACCAGGCGAGATCGCTCTGCTGATGAACCGTCCCCGTGCCGCCACCGTCGTGGCCCGCGGGCCGCTCAAATGCGTCAAGCTGGACCGGCCGCGCTTCGAGCGTGTCTTGGGCCCGTGTTCAGACATCCTCAAACGCAACATCCAGCAGTACAACAGCTTCGTGTCGCTCTCCGTCTGAGACGCGCCGCCCCTGAAAACCTCTCCCGCAGGGCCCAGCGTTCAGCGTTTCGTTTCCACCTCGTGTTCTGAGGCTCATTACCGCTTCATTAAGTCCAGAGCTTTAACGGCTGCTTTCATCGTCGGACACTTAGAGCCAAATGAAAGGACAGACAATCAAACATACGTTCCTCCAATCCAGTCACAGCCTTTACTCTGCAGTGTTTTTACCTTTAATTCCAAGCAGTAAATGAAAACAATAGAGGAGTATGAATATATTTATAGTAGAGTTATTCTCAAACCATTTTACCCTCACAGACCAGGTTAGTTTTTTAAGACGAGTTTTATAAGATGAACTGCCGTATATAACAGAGTGATGTTTGGCTGTGCTGGTTCTGTTCTTTAAGCCTTACTGCCTCATTTCCCTCCTCTATCAACATCCACACACACACACACACTCTTTTATTTCTTCTTATCATTCCAGCACACACTCTCGTGATTTGTGTTCAGTTGCTTATCGTAGAAACCCGTGAGGCCGTTCCCGCGCGGTCTCTATACGTTTAGGGTTTATTGTTTGAGAAACTGGCTGATCAATTTTCAAAACTCGTTTGTGAACCGATAACTATGAGAAAACTCAAAACGGTGGTAGTTTGTGTTACGATGCCAGTGCCAAACGTTGCACAGAGCCTCACTTCTCGACTCGAATTTAGCTTCTCGAGGCGAGCGTGACAGATTTGATTTGATTTGTGTGTTCCCACGCGTCACCGAATGAGCTTTCAGTCAGAACGCTTCAGTATTTACCTTTCTGTCAGTATATGCTGAGAAATACCAGTTTTATTTTTTAATAAGTTTATTTTTCCACAAAGGTGCACGGTTAGTCACGCGTCATAATTTCAAGTGTTTCTGTGGCGATTATTAAAGGAATAGTTCACCCAAAAATGATCAGGTTTGTAGAAATGTGTCGCTGCATCAGTGTCTCAGCAATGAATGCTCTGTAGTGAATGGGTGCCGTCAGAATGAGAGTCCAAACAGCTGATAAAAACCACTCCAGTCCATTATTTAGCTAAAGTCCAGTCCTCATATTTGAGTTATAAACATCTTAATGCTGGATGTGTTTCAGCTTTTGTCTTCTCCAGATGTTAACTGATGGACTGGAGTGCTGTGGATTATTGTGATGTTTTTATCAGACTCTCGTTCTGACGGCACCCATTCACTGCAGAGCATCCATTGCTGAGACACTGATGCAGAGACACATTTCTACAAACCTGATGAAGAAACACTCATCTACATCTCGGATGATCTGAGGGTGAACACGTTTTCAGTTCTGGGTGAACTGTTCCTTTAAACAGGCTTGTAGCAGTTTTAATGTTGAAATAAAAAACAGAAACGATTCTAAAATTAGGTTTTGATGTCAATGCCGAGGCCTCTGGTTTCTAGCGGTACTGTTTAAAAACAGAGGCTCACAAAAAATGAAGCAGAAAATTATTGATGTCAAACCTTTGATACGTTTTTATGAAAATCCTACAAGGAGTTTTTTTTTTTTGGCTGTTTGTTGATTACATGTCCATATTCTGTTTCGCTGTTAAACAATCCAGAGCAATCATTGTTTGATTGTCTTCATTCACAAAATGCTCCTTGTTTTAGTTTTTGAGAAATGCATATTAAAATGGTGTAACACGAAGGATTGTGGAACTCTTTCAGCTTCATCTTTGCATCTTTGTAATGTTTATCAGGTTGATTTCCGTCTTCATGGCAGCGCCGCTTGTGTTCTGTATCAGTGAAGGGAGAGCGATTGATGAATGAACAGATGAGTAGAGCAGCTGTTATCGAGGCTCGGATGCTCCTTCTGCTGGTTCTGTGACCTGCTGATATATCGCGGACCACTTGATTTCTCAATGTTGCCCAGATTCCAGCGAGTTCTGTACGGAAAATAATCATTTTGGTATAGATCGTCCAAATGGCAGTTTAAGCAATAAAAAGGTTGTTATTGAACCATCAAATGCAGTGGAAGACTTTCTTTCCTGATCTTACTTGTCTTTATTTCATGTTGTCATATAGCTGTGCAACACACAAGAGGGCAGCAGCGTTCAGCCGAGAGAACATCTGACCGTTCAGAATGGAAATATTATTACTGTAACCGGATCATGTGGCTGTTCAGGTGTCATATTGAAAATAACTCATTACAGTTAGCTGCTAAAAGTATTTTGCATTTTTTTTGTGTGTGTTAAAATGTTCACTTTCGCCAGTTTGATTAAAATTAGCTTTACTTTCGATTCATTTGTTACAGAAAAAGGAAGGGCCGCTCGAGTACATTGCATTGTGGGATATATTACGTGCAATGTTTATTTATTTATTTTTTTAAAATTGGTTATTCATCAAGGATGCATTAAATTAATTAAAAGTAACAGTAAAGACTTCGAAAAAAATGCTGTCTTTTGAACTTTCTATTCATCTGTGAATCCTGAAAAATAAAATGCACGACAGTCTCCACAAAAATATTAAGGTTTTCAACGCTGATAATAATCAGAAATGTTTGTTGAGCAGTAAATCAGTATATTAGAATGATTTCTGAAGATCATGTGACACTGAAGACTGCAGTAATGATGCTGAAAATACAGCTGCGCATCACAGAAATACATTACAGTTTAACACATATTCACACAGAAAACTGCTGTTTTAGATTCTAATAATATTTCACATTTTTTACTCTATTTTTGATTAAATAAATGCAGCCTTGCTGAGCAGGAGAGACTATCAAATGCATTAAAAAAATCTTTTGAATTGTAGTGTATATTCCGCATTTTGGTAGACAAAGTGTATTTGGATACTCTATGCATTTGAATGCTGTCATGATACAGTTCTGGAATATAGTTTGTGTTTGTATGCTGTGTGGCATTTGCTGAAATGCTCATTATTATGGCCTCAAATGAGAAAAAAGTAGGAGCTACTGCTTCAAGTTATCAAGTCTCAACAGATGGGACTGAATTGGTGAATTTTAATTTTGCATTTCATGTACTCAGTCAAGTCATGACTGCTCGAGTGGTAAAATCAGATCATGTTTTTATGCTTAAATTAAATAGTATGATCATACTCCAGTAGTTTTTGCATACATCACACGAGGCTTCCAGGAGCTGGACTGAATTAGAGAGTTTGCAAATGTTTTGTCATTGTAATGAGGCAATGTGAGAATGTGACAAACACTCATGAATTATTATGACCAGGTTTTGATTTAGTTTTCCACCAATTCAGAAGTTAAGGTCACACTAATGCTGATGTGTTTAAGCTATAAGACAATAGTGCAATAGTGTGGCGAACCACAAGTTGCAACTAAGCTTAAACGCTTCAAATGATTTGGTTTGATTAATTTCAAAGATCCCACTCGACAGCCCGTGAAGTACAAGCAGATGAGACGGCTGAGGATCACACGCTTACAGACGTCTGGAAAATCAGCCTTCAGCTCCTGTAGAGAAATCAGTCTCGCAACCTACCGCAGTGTTTCTCTGCTGATGTGGCCTGTTTGTGTGCTACATCATCAGCTCAGCCGCCACTAATGCTTGTTTGTAGAAAAATGGACCGAAAGGGAACGATAATCAGAGGAAACGCTTCCCGCTGTGCAGTTAAAGCACCACATCAATGGAGGTCTGATCTGATCTTTCCTGTGAATGCTGCATCATGTGTCTGGCTCGGGGTTCAGATGACTGTACCGACCACTTTAATGTGTTGTTAGGTAGCTTTCTGAAGTGTTATTACACAGCCCTTTTAGGCCAATTGTAGTTATGAGATAGAAGTTAAAATTATGAGGTAAAAAGTGATGCTTATGAGATAGAAAGTTGAAATTATGAGATAGTCATCATGACAGTCGGAATTGACAAATCCTGATTATGACACATTCAGTTTTGTTTTATATATATATATATATATATATATATATATATATATATATATATATATAATTTACATTTTATTTCATTGTCATGATCATTTGGGCTGTTTATCTCATAGTTTATCTCAATTATGACTTATCTCATAATTTTGACATAATTATAACTGTCATCATTTAAACTTTTTATCTCTCTGACTTCTCATAATTTTGACTTTTTTGATCATTTTGACTTTGTACCTCAATTTTATTGTTTTTTTTTTGTAATATCACAGCCCTTTTTAGCCAATCATAATTATGAGGAAAAAAGTTGACATTGTGAGGTAAAAAGTGATATTTATGAGATAGAAAGTTGAATTATGAGATATCATGACAGTTGAAATGGACAAATCCTGATAATAACACATTTTTTTATTTATATATATATATATATATATATATAATTTACATTTTATTTCATTGTCATGATCATTTGGGCTGTATATCTCATAGTTTTGATTTTTATCTCTTTTATCTCAATTTTAACTCTTTATCTCAATTATGACTTATCCATAATTTTGACATAATTATAACTGTCATCATTTAAACTTTTTATCTCTCTGACTGCTCATAATGTTGACTTTTTTGATCATTTTGACTTTGTACCTCAACTGTTTTGATTTTTTTTACTTATTTGTAATATCACAGCCCTTTTTAGCTAATCATAATTATGAGAAAAAAATTTACATTATGAGGTAAAAAGTGATATTTATGAGATAGAAAGTTGAAATTGACAAATCCTGATTATGACACATTCTGTTTGTTTTTGTTTTTTTATATATATATATAATTTACATTTTATTTCATTGTCATGATCATTTGGGCTGTATATCTCATAGTTTTGATTTTTATCTCTTTTATCTCAATTTTAACTCTTTATCTCAATTATGACTTATCCATAATTTTGACATAATTATAACTGTCATCATTTAAACTTTTTATCTCTCTGACTGCTCATAATGTTGACTTTTTTGATCATTTTGACTTTGTACCTCAACTGTTTTGATTTTTTTTACTTATTTGTAATATCACAGCCCTTTTTAGCTAATCATAATTATGAGAAAAAAATTTACATTATGAGGTAAAAAGTGATATTTATGAGATAGAAAGTTGAAATTGACAAATCCTGATTATGACACATTCTGTTTGTTTTGTTTTTTTATATATATAATTTACATTTTATTTCATTGTCATGATCATTTGGACTGTATAGCTCATAGTTTAGTTTTTTTTTTAAATGTCAGTTTCAATTCTTTATCTCAATTATGACTTAACTCATAATTTTGACTTTATCTCATAATTATAACTGACATAATTGTAACTTTTTATCTCTCTGACTTCTCATTATTTTGACATTTGTCATCATTTTGACTCACTTTTTAGTAATATCACAGCCATATATTTTAGCCAATCATAATTATAATACAAAGTTATAAACATGAGATAAAAGGTCAATCTTGTGAGATAAATAGTGATACTTATGAGATAGAAAGTTGAAATTATGAGATACTCATTCATAACAGTTGAAATTGACAAGTCGTGCTTTTTAGAACTGACTTTTTATTTCACTGTTTTCTTTTTGACTTTTTATCTCATAGTACTTTTTACTCTCTTTGTCTCAGTTATGACTTATCTCATGATTTTATCTCATGATCCAGTGATGTAGAATCGGTGGGCGGGGCTAAACAGGCAGCGATGTGGATCTTCTTCTGCGGGGGCGGGGCTTATCCACACTATTACATCATAGAGTAGAACATTCCACAAGCTGTCGTTCTGAAACTGCAGACTGCCTTCAATATAAACTGCTTCTGGACTAAAGAGAAAGTTTTGATTTCTGAAACTTACAGAATGTTTTTATAGCACAATTTTGGTTTCTCAGTTTAGTCATTTTTTAATATCACACAGCCCTTTTTAGCCAATCAATTATGATACAAAGTCATAAATACGAGAATAAAATGTCAAAATGATGACATAAAAAGTCACACACATGTATTTATATTATATATACTTGTATATTGAAATTATGAGATACTACGTTATCATGACAGGCAAAATTGAATAGTCATAATGACAAAAAATGCTTTTTAGGATTGACGTTTTTTGTCAACTTTAACTCTCAATAATTATCTCATAATTTTGACTTTTCGTCTCATAATTTTGACCTTTTGTCATAATTCTGACTGTCTCATAATTATAACAGCCATAATTTAGACTTTTTATCTCATAATTTTGACTTGTGTGATCATTTTGACTTTGTCATACTTATGACTTTGAATCTCATAATTTAAACTTTTGGTCAATTTTGACAATTAAGACTAATAATATCACACAGCCCCAGAGCATTTATCAGAAACACAAACACTTTTACTCCTCCTGATGTCTTTAGATGCCATGATTTTGGACAAGAGGTTCTGATTTAGTCTGAAAGTTGTTATCATCAAGTACAGAGTCAGTAAAACGGTGGGCCGCTGATATCTCCTCAAACCCTGGCTCTTCTCGTCCTGTCACCTGTTGCTTCCTCCTGGGTGGCTTGTAGTTACTCTGGATGACTCTACAAAGTCTGTGATCACCACTTGTGTTTCTCCCAGCTTCTTCACACACGTTCCCACAGCCCTGAGCACCTGGCCCAGCCGGCGGTCCAAGGCCTGCAGGTGGTCCTCGGTCAGGACTGGCGTGAGAGGGTCTCTGGAGAGGGATTCCCTCATGACGTCGCTCAGACGGTACTCGGACCGCGCCAGGAGCTCCAGTCTGAACAGCGTGGAGCGCTTGATCCTGGGAGAGGTCAGGGCTTTGTTAAGATCAACTTCAGAATAAGATCAATTGATAATTGAAAAAAACATTTGAGAAAGATCCTTACATGCAACACTGGGTCAACGGAGCAAGAATGGACATCTCATCATGAGAATGCCGGCCAAATCTGCAGCAAACAAGAGGATGAAGAAGCATGTTTGGCCACATAACACACAAACACACAAAAATAAAATCTTGCTTTGGTAAATCATAATTAGGAAAAGTCCAAGTGATGACAAAAACAGAAATGATGAGATACTAAGTCATAATCATATCAGTGAAAATTGTGACAAAAATGTTACTTTTTACTTTGCATTTCAATTTTTGTGATACTTTCACTTTTATCTCATAATTGTGTCCTTTTTCGACGTTTTATCATCATTATGACTTTTTCGTCACAGTGTCCACTTTTTGTCTGATAATTATGACATCATTTTGACTTTTTGTCACATTTCAACTTTCCTCAATTTTGACTTGTGTGAACATTTAGAGTTTTGTCAATTATGACTTTGTATCAATTTCAACTTATCTCAATTATGATTTTGTCACTTATATCTCATAATTTTTACTTTTTTGTCAGCTTCGGGTATTTATCTCAATTATGACTGTGTCATAATTTAGATTTTTGTTGTTGTTGTAATTATATCTCAGTTAATGACTTTTTGTCATGATTTTGACCTTTTGTCTCATAATTTTGACTTTTTTTATCAGTTTCGACTTTAACTCAATTATGACTTGTATCTCGCAATTTGTTGACTTTATCTAATAATCATGAGTTTTTGTCATAATTTGGATCTTTCTGTTGTAATTTCGACTCTCAATTATGACTTTCATCTCATTATTTCAACTTTTTGTCAGTTTCAACTTCTCATCTCATAACTGACTCATTTGACATTTTGCATCATGATTTACTAAAGCATTACATTTTATTTCTTATATCGAAAAATGGGCTTTGATAAGAAACCGCTTTGATAATTAAACAGTCAGAGGAGCCATTCACACAGAACCTTTATTTTTTGCATTTAAAAGTGCAAGATGTAAAGCAGTGAAAAACAATAAAAAACAGAAGTTTTAAAAGCTTTTGACTTGAGTGCTGTTTATAAAATGCCATGTATTGCACAAGACGCTGCAAAAGATGTGAGCGCAACAGTCAAAACCAATGAAAGAGCAGTGCAATGCATTGCAGAAATGAGTTCAGTGTTAATGTCCGGATGAGCACATACCCTCTGGCGTTGTCTAAGTGGAGCAGGAAACCATCATCTCCAAACTTGGTGAAAATTTCATAGTGGTGTCTGTCCATGTTTCCTAAAATATGAAGGAAAATGATTGTAAGGTCAGTACACCGGCTTTAAAGTTTCCTTATTGTTAAAGTGAGGCTTATTTCGGTGCAAAACCAACCATCAACACACCACTTTTGATTGTCAGGTATGAAATGGCTTTACGTAAAGTTATGAAGTTAACTCCATCAAGTGTGGGTATTAACATGCCTGTGAGAAAGTCAAATATCGCCATGTCAATAATGTTGAGCAGTCTGTTCCCAGAGTTGTAGGGATATCGTTTTTTGACATTATCGCAGTATAACGGGTTGACCTCCCACCTGAGAAAGAAAGAGAAGACGTTAATTGCTTCAAGATGTTGGACTCATCTGAACATTACTGAACTTTAGACCCTTTTGTGAGCATGACAAACATTTTTGCTTCTTAGCCACGGTTTGGACCAAGAGCTGGGTTTCTCGATCCAAATAAGGACGTTCTACGTTACATAAAACAACTAGTGCTGATCAGACTGTTTTATTTTCTGTATAAATCAAGTTAAACTGAATCTAAATGGATGCTTTTTACTGTCTTAGAACACATTCCTGTTCTTATTAAGTCACAAAGAGAAAACAAACGTTCTTTGTGCTCAAAACTGAAGAGTGGTTGAGTGTGTGTGAAAGCCCCGGCGTACTCCTCTCTCCCGGTGAAGCTGTAGGCGCGGATCCAGGGGTTTGGGATGGAGATTCGCGGGGCGATGCTCAAACCCGGCAGATAAGCAGACATGGAGCCCTCCAGCAGATCCGGATGACCACACACCGCGTACTCCGACTTACACACGTATAAACACTTGGCAAAGAAACACGTGTTGTTGGCTGGTCGAGGAAAAAGAAAAGCATTCAAAACAACTCATGCTCTGATGTAAAACAGACTCAAAAATTAGGGATACTGTATTTAAAAGTTTGGGGTCTTTTTAATGTTGTTGAAAGAAGTGTCTTCTGCTCAGCAAGGCTGCATTTATGTAAACAACAAAAAAATGTGAAATATTATTTAAATCTAAAACAGCAGTTTTCTATGTGAATATGTGTTAAACTGTCATTTATTTCTGTGATGTGCAGCTGTATTTTCAGCATCATTACTGCAGTCTTCAGAGTCACATGATCTTCAGAAATCATAATAATATACTGATTTGCTGCTCAACAAACATTTCTGATTATTATTATTATGTTGAAAACAGTTGTGCCGCACGATATTTTTGTGGACACCGTCATGCATTTTATTTTTCAGGATTCACAGATGAATAGAAAGTTCAAAAAACAGCATTTATGTGAGAATAGAAATCTTTTGTTACATTATAAATGTCTTTTTAATAATAAAATGTCTTTTTTGTTGAATAACAGTATTTAAAAAAAGTGCATACCCCAAACTTTTGATGCTAATTACAGTAGCATGTATTATATCAAATGTTTTTGTTTTTTGACTGGTAAAGTCAACCTGGAGAGGTGAAGAAGACACTGCGCAGTTCCTCGTTGTGTGTTATGTACAGGATTTCACCCGTCACGTTGATGAAGCGTCCTGCCACCGGCGGAACTCTCCGGAAGTCCAGCACTCTGCACAAAACACACATATTCACACATCAATGTTATCAACCTGATTCTTAACAAATGAAGTTCTTTAAATCATATTCTGAGTCAGATATCATCCTAAAATATCAAAATAGGTGTGCTAGTGGAATTTCTATCAGACTTTAGAGGTAAGCATAAAGGGATTAAATAATAATATGATATTCAACAGATTGATTCTTAGAGGATTTTTTTAATTCATCTCCAAACTATAATAGCAATTCTACTGGCTTTCCTTCAGCGAGTCATTATTCTTCATCTGAAGAGATTACGCTGTGTTTAATCAAGCTCAGATGAAGAATAACCTGCAGGAAAACACCCTTCTCTCAAGTGTTTGCTCACACCACTAATGACAGGGTGGATCTCTGGGGAATTTTCCCTCGTTGCTGTCGACAGGCTCGTTCAATGGGGGGTTGTTCTTTGTAAAGCTGCTTCAGAAATGATACGCATTGTGAAAAGCACTATACAAATAAACTGAACCGAACCGTAATCCCTCAGACTTCAGAAACGCTCTCAATGAGAAAAATGGAGATTCTGCAACGTTTTACAATAACTAACAAAACGACAACAATATTAAGGCGAAGTTTGAAATACCTGCGCCAGCTGCGTTGGTCAAACAAATAGATAGAGCCCTCCCAACTTTTGATTCTAGTATTTTTCTCACTTGTTTATACCCTAGAGATGTAGTTTAAGTTCTCAGTCCTGAACTAAACCAACCGGTTACGAGGAGAATCACAACTACAAGCTTTGATTTGAAGCAGAAAATCAGACAAAAACATACAAGACTGTGAACTTAACTAGCAGCATTGCAAAGGACAATGAATTAAAAACAATATCTATCTATCTATCTATCTATCTATCTATCTATCTATCTATCTATCTATCTATCTATCTATCTATCTACATACCCATCCATCCCCATCCATCCATCTATCTATCTATCTATCTATCTATCTATCTATCCATCATCCATCCATCCATCCATCCATCTATCTATCTATCTATCTATCTATCTATCTATCTATCTATCTATCTATCTATCTATCTATCTATCTATCTATCTATCTATCTATCCATCCACCTATCTATCTATCCATCTACCTATCTATCTATCTATCTATCTATCTATCTATCTATCTATCTATCTATCTATCTATCTATCTATCTATCTATCTATCTATCTATCTATCTATCTATCTATCTATCCATCCACCTATCTATCTATCTATCTATCCATCCACCTATCTATCTATCTATCTATCTATCTATCTATCTATCTATCTATCTATCTATCTATCTATCTATCTATCTATCTATCCACCTATCTATCCATCCATCCACCTATCTATCTATCTATCTATCTATCTATCTATCTATCTATCTATCTATCTATCTATCTATCTATCTATCTATCTATCTATCTATCTATCTATCTATCTATCTATCTATCTATCCATCCATCTATCTATCCATCCATCCACCTATCTATCTATCTATCTATCTATCTATCTATCTATCTATCTATCTATCTATCTATCTATCTATCTATCTATCTATCTATCTATCTATCTATCTATCTATCTATCCATCTATCTATCCATCCATCCACCTATCTATCTATCTATCTATACACAACCAGTCAAAAGTTTTTGAACAGTAAGATGTTTTTTTTAAGAATTCTCTTCTGTTCACCAAGCCTGCATGTATACAGCAAAAGCAGTAATACTGTGAAATATTTTTACTATTTAAAATAACTGCTTTCTATTTGAATAAATTTAAAAAAGTAATTTATTCCTGTGATTTCAAAGCTGAAATTTTAGCAAGGTAGTGTGTGTGTCTGTGTGTGTATATATATAAAACTATTGATTTAAAGATGTTGATTGTGTATATTTTATGTTTATTACAAAACATGCATATTATTGTACATATCTTGGGAGTGGGAGGGCACTAAAGAGCTCTTCTGGCGTGATTAGCTCATTTTGATTCTCTGACTGGTGGAGATTTCTTTGAAGAATTATGGGTAATGTAGTTTTTCATCAGGAATTCTAATGTTGAACAGAATTATTTAAAAAATAATACAGATTGGCGACTTCAACAAAAGCGTATACTATCGATTAACAACCTCATACGTCACAACAGGTCGGCCTTGAACAGCTTATAAGTGATTGTTTAAAAATCAATTCCATTATAGAATTTTTACTTTCAGAATCTGACTGTTGCTCTCTATTGAGTGAAGTAATCTTGCAGTGCGAGTCTGGATGAGCCCACAAGATTTGGAGTTTTTTAGGCAAATCAACATTGACAGAGTTTTGTGTCTGTAATCTATAAGATCTTTTCTGAGTGAGATTTTATGGTCTGTGTTTTAGTGGATTCCTTTGATGTCAGTCTGCTCTAGGGTTTCATCACTGTATAATCCTCCACAATCACGCTGAAGCTCATTGTCTCAACAGGCCTACACAATGATGTACAGTATCCCACTGAGGTGCTGCCCGAGGGCTTTCATCTGTTTACTCATATCAGATCCTTCACAGTATAATTCATTCCTGCCCTCGAGGACGTCTCTCTGACTCACCTGTCGAGGTGGAAAGCTGCTATCTCAGCATTGTGCCTCTGGAAGTCGACAAAATAGAAGAAGTTCTCCGGAGTCTCTTCGTGTCGCTCCTGTCTGAAATCAAGGAGGACCATTTCTATCAGTTCAACCTAAACCGATGTATAATAATCTGT
This sequence comes from Acrossocheilus fasciatus, assembly GCA_036784905.1. NCBI lineage: Eukaryota > Metazoa > Chordata > Actinopteri > Cypriniformes > Cyprinidae > Acrossocheilus > Acrossocheilus fasciatus. The sequence goes on along the minus strand of CM071949.1, from coordinate 1,054,192 downwards.
CCCTCCAAATAACAAAGTGTTACCTCATTGGTTTAAACATAGCTTTGCCAAAGTCTTGGAGCTTCAGGGCCAACTTCAGGTGAAGACCGCTGGGTTTAACCACTGATGGACATTCAGAAGAAGAGAAAACAGTATTAATATGAATGTAGCCTACAGCAATATATCAAAATTTTAAGCTAGTTAATAAACTACCAATACTTGAGACATACAAAAAGAAAACATACTATGCATTTAATAGAGAATACTTTTCTGTAATAAAACATTCAGTTATATTTAAGTATGGTAAAATAATAAAACAATGTTTCTAAATGTTGTATATAAAATAATATACAAGTAATTACACTCTTAAAAGGTGCTTCGTGATGCCACAGAATAACCTTTTTGTCTAAATGGATCCATAAAGTTCCATAATCCAACTGTAACTGTGTGTTACTATGGTTACCGATGTTTATAGGAAGCGCATTAATATAGAACGTGATTAAACTGACCTGTGCGGTTAAACGAATTTAATCAACACCTGCCAGCCAATCAGAATCCAGTATTCAGACCATGGCATAAACAATGCTATTCAAAAGCTTGGGGTCAATACATTTTTTTATGAATCAGTATATTAGAATGATTTCTGAAGATCATGTGACACTGAAGACTGGAGTAATGATGCTGAAAATACAGCGCTGCATCACAGAAATAAATTCTGTTTTAAAGTATATTAAAATAGGAAACCAATATTAGAAATTGCAATAAGATTTCACAATATTACAGTTTTTTCTGTAGTTTTGTTCGAATAAATACAGCCTTGATGAGCAGATGTGACTCCCTTAAAAAACATTAAAAATCTTACTGATCCCAAACTTTTGACTGGCAGTGTGTATCTCTCTCTCTCTCTCTCTCTCTCTCTCTCTCTATATATATATATATATATATATATGCAAACTGATATCCAGTATAATGATTTCCAAGAAACACATTACTTTTTTTTAAAGTTTTATTGTGTTGGGGTGGAAAACAGGATTAAAACTGTCAGGAAATTGCTGTAACACCTGACTCTGTTTGGACTGCGAGATCGTATTTTTTTACTCCCCAGAGTCGACCTTTCAGCTGTAATAGTTTAATTATAGAGGGATCTTTACATAACAGGGCCTGCGGTGTACAGTGCGCTCCAGCGCTGCTTTGTCTGAGGTTGTGGGAAGCCGTGGCAGTCTGCCGAACCCTAAACCGCACCGTCCAGACTCCTTTTAGCTCCTTTCCAGCTCAATCATATCGATAGTTCACAAACTCAGCCATGCTCCAAAATAACACACAAGTAATGAGCGAAATAGAAAAACAACACAAAAGATCGAGCCAAACAATAAAAAGCTTGTAGTTGTGCTGTATTAGGCCAAAAAGAGCTGAAAGGGGGAAACGTCACGTGATTATAGCATCTTTTACAGGACTGACGTTTACTCTAGACGGATTTCTTGAGTGTTTGTGAACTTACAATAACATATACAGTTCTTGCATCAAAGTTACAGTCTCCAAACAAGATGAGCAATGATGGTTAACTGTAAATTACCTCAACTTATAGGGTAAAAATTACATTTTAAAAGATGATACATGCAATTTTATTGCTAAACTCAGTTTTTTAAAAGCAAAATTGAATTGAATTTCACAATATTACTTATTTAATTCACAAAACTATGCAGACATGTTTTATATACACAGGGTTGGTAGGATTTTTTTAATGTTTTTCAAAAAAGTCTCTCCTGCTCATCAAGGCTGCATTCACTTTGAGCAAAAATACAGTTAAATTGTGAAATATTATTACAATATAAAACAGCTGTTTTCTATGTGAATATGTGTTAAACTGTAATTTATTTCTGTGATGCGCAGCTGTATTTTCAGCATCATTACTCCAGTCTTAAGCGTCACATGATCTTCAGAAATCATTCTAATATACTGATTTACTGCTCGAAAAACATTTCTGATTACTATCAATGTTGAAAACAGTCGTGCTGCACAATATTTGTGTGGAAACCGTAATGCATTTAATTTTTTAAGATTCACAGATGAATAGAAAGTTCAAAAGAACAGCATTTATGTGAGAATAGAAATCTTTTGTAACATTATGAATGTTTTTTTTTCACTTTTTGACACTTTTGATCAATTTAATGCATCCTTGCTGACCTAAGTAATAGGTATTGTCTCATAATTGACATTCCCAGAAGTTCTTACTCAGATGTGGCCATTATATTTATTTTTATTTTGCATGCATTTATGCACATTGGAATGTTTTATGTTTTTTTCAGCTAAAAATGTTCGAACCTGGTAGAAAAGTAGTGTAAAAATATATATTTACCTTGTGAGCAGTCACATGCACCCTTCAGTGCTTTCTCATCCTGAGTGAAATCTGTCAGACACAGTGAAATACTGCAGGATGAGATCGTGCATAGCATTAGATTAGACAGATTTAGGGTTTATTTGTCTCTGACCTGCGCTGATGACGGGGGCCGTCTGCATGTCTCGCAGGAGTCTGTCGATGCTGCCGTCGTCTCTTGAATACAGCGCATAGCGATTGATCCCTAGATGGAACTGCAGCCAGCTGGCCTCGGGGTCAAAGGTCACGGGATGATCGGGTATAGTGATGTTTGAAGCTGCAGCCGCCTCGATGTAGAACTTCTTCAGTCTGTACGGGACAACGAGACTTGATCTCTCATTATATAATTTAGATTCTGAAATGAAGGGTTTTTTCTCTCTCTCTCTTTAAACATGAGTTACTTTCCCACACAAAACTGGGAATGAAATGAGTAGAAATTACACATTTGGTGAGCTCTCTTTTAAGTCATCAACCTAGATAGGTATTATTAGCTCTTAAAATAATGAGTTCCTTTAGCGAGCACAGGTCTGCACATGTAGGAAACTTTAAGATGTAAAACTAAATCTGATTCCAAAGCCTCAGCAATCTGCCAGCAGCATTCTTTGGCTCCCATAGAAAGAGACTTCATGTTTTATTACTGTAGAACCAAGCCACACACACGACAACATACATACATACATGTATGTATACACACACACACACACACACACACACACACACACACACACACACACACACACACGCACACACGCATACATACATACATACATATACATATTTGACAGCATTTAAAAGCCAGCATGAATATAATACTATTTATTAATATAACAAGAATAAACATTTAAATATATACATAAATATAGATAAATATACATTCAAAAGTTATGTCATATATGTCATATATTTTTCAGGTAAACAAGATAACGAGATATTACATGAGGAAAAAAAATATGGTGGGATTATAATATAATAATAGTAATAATAATATATAATCACTATTATTGGTGTAACCTTTAACATTTAATTTTGTATGCATCTGTACAACTTTTTAATACATTTTGTATTCAATGTACAGGGTACATTTGATCTAAATGATGCATCTTGACTCGAGTCTCGGACAGAAACAGAATCACCACGTCACAGATCATTGATCCTTTATAGAGCAAATATTTGCCGTTGATCCTCAGAAACTGTCACCATGACCTGTACATGCATCAGCTTGAGACAGCATCATGAATAGAGAAATTAGTTGAGAGACAAATACATATTAACTCCAGAAATGTTTAGCAGGAGCCCACGCATGAGAATATATAAGTGACTTCTCTCTCTGCACTTCAGCGCTGCGTTCATACTGAGTGCTCACAGCTCATAAATATAGCACAAGCACACTTTTGAGGTGTTTTCACCCCCAATCAGAGATGCTGACCACTGACCAACCCACAACTTCTGAAACAACAAACTCTGGACTAGTGCGTCCTGATTAAAGTGGGTGGTTTATAGCGAAGCTCTGATTATGTGGGAGACACTTGTGTTGCTCATTGGCCCCGGCTGCACTTTAACTGAACGCCATCACGGCCGGTGCAATTAAAAACGGAGTGATTTGTCTACACCACTGCCTATAAAACACAACATATAACCTACAAAACAACTGAAAATACCATTTTCCATGGGGCAGCAAGAGGGAGTTTTGCTATAAAAAGCGATCCTTTGAGTCAAAGATTCTGCAGCATTGCCTTACTCTCTTAAAAATAAAGGTGCTTAAAAGGTTCTTAACAGCGATGCCACAGATAGAAGAACCATTTTTGGTTCCACAAAGAACCATTCAGTCAAAGAACCATCTCTTTCTGACCTTTTAGAATCTGAAGAACCTTCGTGAACCTTTGTGAAACAGAAAGGTTCTTCAGATGTTAGAGGTTCTTGACAAAAAAGGTTCTTCTGTGGCATCGTGAAGCACCTTTATTTTTAAGAGTGTACTAAGAGAATATAGTTACAATAAAAATATTGAATTAAATGTATAATATCTTTTAAATTTATTATTATATTATAATTTCACTTTATTTTTTTTAAACAAAAAGGCATAATATAATCCTATTAGATTAATACAATAATAATAATAATTATTATTTATTTAAACAAATAAAATAATAATTTTGCTTTATTTTTGTTTTTTATATACAAAGGTATAATAATACTATTGCATTTATTCACATAATAATAATACCCTATTAAATGAATTCATATAATAATGAATACTTAAATAAATAAATATTATAATTCTACTTTATTTTTACTTCTTTAAACACCAAGGGATCATTTAATAATATATAATAATAATAATAATAATAATAATTATTATTATTATTACATAGCATATGTGTGTGTACTGTGTATATTTATTATGTATATATAAATACACACCCATGCATGTACACATTTAAGAAAAATATGTTATGATTATATATTAAATAGATTTATATATAATATAAATTCTATGAATATAAATGTATACATGTAAATGCATGTGAATACATTAAAAATATATACTGTATGTATGTGTGTGTGTATTTATATATACACATAACAAATATACACAGTACACACAGTGTTCTTAATTATCTAGTTTTCTCCAGTGTACTTAAGCCCTGTGTTTCCTTGTCTCCACCGTCCGGTATTGTACGTCTACCCCTCGTCCTGCGTGTGTGTGTTCCTGCATGTTCCCTGTGCTTCTGGATTGGAAAGAATAAAGATTGTTTATGCTTATTTCCCTTTGTCTCCACGCTCCTTCGTTTCCTCATCTCCACCACAGTAGGCGAACCGTGACAGCCGCCCAGTTCACCCCCAACCGACAGAGGAGGATGAGGAGGAAAAGACTCCAGCCCCAGAGTGCTCCAATGTCGGCTCCAGTCCCAGAGCACGCTCCAGTGTCGGCTCCAGCCCCAGAGTCCGCTCCAGTGTCAACTCCAGAGTGCTCCAATGTCGGCTCCAGCCCCAGAGTCCGCTCCAGTGTCAGCTCCAGCCCCAGAGCACGCTCCAGTGTCAGCTCCAGCCCCTGAGTCCGCTCCAGTGTCAGCTCCAGCCCCTGAGTCCGCTCCAGTGTCGGCTCCAGCCCCAGAGTCCGCTCCAGTGTCGGCTCCAGCCCCAGAGTCCGCTCCAATGTCGGCTCCAGTCCCAGAGCACGCTCCAGTGTCAGCTCCAGTCCCAGAGCACGCTCCAGTGTCGGCTCCAGCCCCAGAGCACGCTCCAGTGTCAGCTCCAGCCTCTGAGCACGCTCCAGTGTCGGCTCCAGGCCCGGACTCTGCTTCAGTGTCGGCTCCAGGCCCGGACTCTGCTTCAGTGTCGGCTCCAGCCCCTGAGTCCGCTCCAATGTCGGCTCCAGCCCCTGAGTCCGCTCCAATGTCGGCTCCAGCCCCAGAGTGCTCCAATGTCGGCTCCAGCCCCAGAGTCCGCTCCAATGTCGGCTCCAGCCCCAGAGTCCGCTCCAGTGTCAGCTCCAGTCCCAGAGCACGCTCCAGTGTCGGCTCCAGCCCCAGAGTGCTCCAGTGTCGGCTCCAGCCCCAGAGTCCGCTCCAGTGTCAGCTCCAGTCCCAGACCACGCTCCAGTGTCAGCTCCAGTCCCAGAGCACGCTCCAGTGTCGGCTCCAGCCCCAGAGTGCTCCAGTGTCGGCTCCAGCCCCAGAGTCCGCTCCAGTGTCAGCTCCAGCCCCAGAGTCCGCTCCAGTGTCAGCTCCAGTCCCAGAGCACGCTCCAGTGTCGGCTCCAGCCCCAGAGTCCGCTCCAGTGTCAGCTCCAGAGTCCGCTCCAATGTCGGCTCCAGCCCCAGAGTCCACTCCAGTGTCAGCTCCAGTCCCAGAGCACGCTCCAGTGTCAGCTCCAGTCCCAGAGCACGCTCCAGTGTCGGCTCCAGCCCCAGAGTCCGCTCCAGTGTCAGCTCCAGCCCCAGAGTCCGCTCCAGTGTCAGCTCCAGCCCCAGAGCATGCTCCAGTGTCGGCTCCAGTCCCAGAGCACGCTCCAGTGTCAGCTCCAGTCCCAGAGCACGCTCCAGTGTCAGCTCCAGTCCCAGAGCACGCTCCAGTGTCAGCTCCAGTCCCAGAGCACGCTCCAGTGTCGGCTCCAGCCCCAGAGTCCGCTCCAATGTCGGCTCCAGCCCCAGAGTCCGCTCCAGTGTCAGCTCCAGCCCCAGAGCATGCTCCAGTGTCGGCTCCAGTCCCAGAGCACGCTCCAGTGTCAGCTCCAGTCCCAGAGCACGCTCCAGTGTCGGCTCCAGCCCCAGAGCACTCCAATGTCGGCTCCAGCCCCAGAGTCCGCTCCAGTGTCGGCTCCAGGCCCGGACTCTGCTCCAGTGTCGGCTCCAGCCCCTGAGTCCGCTCCAATGTCGGCTCCAGCCCCAGAGTCCGCTCCAATGTCGGCTCCAGCCCCTGAGTCCGCTCCAATGTCGGCTCCAGCCCCAGAGTCCGCTCCAATGTCGGCTCCAGCCCCTGAGTCCGCTCCAATGTCGGCTCCAGCCCCAGAGTCCGCTCCAATGTCGGCTCCAGCCCCTGAGTCCGCTCCAATGTCGGCTCCAGCCCCTGAGTCCGCTCCAGCCCCAGACCTCGCTCCAGTGTTGGCTCCAGCCCCAGAGCACCCTCAAGTGCCACTCCTCCAGAGCGCCATCCTGTTCCCGTGCTAAGCCCAGGGAGGGCTCCTGATCCCCAGTTAAGCCCAGAGAGGGCTTCAGTCCCAGAGTTCAGCCCCGTAAGTTTCCCCAAGGATGTTTTTTTTTGGGGGGGGGGGGGGGGGTTCCATTCTCCACGCTCCTTCGTTTCCTCGTCTCCACCACAGTAGGTAAACCGTGACACTAATATATATATATGTTGTTTTTGCCTATTATAGTAATTGATATTTTTTTTAATAAATAATACATTATTCCTTTTTTTGTTTTACACATGACCCTGAAGTATAGCATCAAACTAAGATTCCACTATACTGTATTTCTAGTATACTGTTGTGTTTTTGGTGCTGTACTTAGACCCCGGACATCAGTGAGCGTTCGCTGTGACCTGCAGCAGGATATGAGAGCAGCTCCACGTGTCTCAATCCTGAGCGTTAGCACACACAGGTCAAACACAAGCAAACAAAACAGAGAGTCACTTCATCTTCTTTAATCTGTCAGCTCTGTCAATAATGCCCTGACTCGTGTTTGTGACTGCAGTATGCCCTTTACTCAGGAATGAGGTTGTCCATAACAAACTACATGCTTTAATTTCTCCTGTTATAAACTAGTCTATCACAGAATAAAAGAATTATAGTACGTAACCTGAAATTGTTACTATTTCTACCTGATATGACCCTCACATTGAGTTTTGTTGGTGTAAACTAATGATCAGTTTTAGATCAATTAAGTTAAACTTGAACATAATTTAATTCAGTTAATTTAGATGTCACCATGTAAAGCACACTTAATAAAGGGGAGACTGGAGCTAGTCGTCACATGTGGGTTACATCCCAGTGAGCATATTTTGAGTTTAAAAATTGGTTTAAATATTTCATTTAATCATTTTTTAATTTTTAGAGCGAAATATTAAACAATGAAACGCACAAGCGTTGAATTTTGCCCTCATGACAAAGCTTTTTTCTTTTAATTATTAATGTCAGGTAAGTTCAAGTTCTCCAATATTTCTTTGTGTGTTGATTTTAAGCAGTTTAAAACAATGCTTATATATTTCCATTTTTGGTGCATGAATATTCTGCTCATTTGTTAACATAAATCAACGACATTAGATAAAATGAATTAGCAATAAAAATACCGATAAAACATTTATTCATCTTAGTTAATGTTAATTTCGATGTAACACATTGTTGAAATTGTATCATTTAATATTATTTAAAGCACCTGAGCTAACACTGAATAGCTGTATTTTGATTAACCTTAACAAAGATTAATTAAATACTGTAACAAATGCATTGCTCGACACATGTAACGGAATTACGTAATTTAATTGTGGCTGTGCTTTAAATTAAATTATTCTAATTCTAATTAAAGTGATGAAGGATTCTGAAAGTCTGTTACTGTGAGGTTAACCCTGCCTGCTTTACATGTTTGAAAATCATTAGACTTTTAGAAAAGTAATCAAATGTAATCAGTTACTTTAATAAAGTAATTGAAATAGTTACACTACTTATTACATTTTAGATAGGGTAACTTGTAATCTGTAACTTAATAGATTTCCAAAGTAACCTTCCCAACACTGTTCATTGTAAGTTAAAGTTAGTCAATGCATCACCTGACTTTTACTAACATAAAAGCATATTGTAAACTGTTATTTTTTTTATTTTTTATAAAACACCTTCTAAAATTCATCAATAAGCAACAGGTTGCCATCGTGACAACTTACCCCCTATCGTCAATGTGTGTTAAATACTGGTGGAAATCTTCAATGCTCGTGTCTATACAGAAGCTGATTTAACGATCATCCCTCCTAATAACCACGTCACATTATTTAAGACAGTCGAGTACCTTTCCCAGCGGCTCACTTTCCTCTTGCAGTAGTTGACGAGCTCGTCTTCCTCCAGCAGCCGCTCCTCGGGCCCCAGCTCTGGAAGACGGATGTTGTAGAGCGGGTGTCTGAAGAGCCGCTCCAGCTTAGAGCCTCGCTCAGTGGAAACCGCGGTTATATTCTGGCTCGTGGTCCACGGGACGGTTGCAGCGGCTCCGCTCTCCAGGCTGCTGTTGGTGCATGAGCAGCTTTCTCTGGGCAGGTGATACCAGCTTCTCAGTCTGGGAAGCAGGATAAAATGAATGTCTGCTGCCAAAAGGGTGACCAGAGCGATGGCCACCAGAAGCCGATCTCTTCTCATGTCAACAGATTGATTGAAGTGACCAGTTGGGTTGAGGTGTCCTCCAAGCTGGTTAAGTTGGGAAAAATGATCTCAGCTTCTTCATCGACAAATCCTGCAGCTTCTGTTGAGTTCTCTGCTTATTCCATGTGCTCCATCTGACCCAGACAGCACAGTGCCCTTCTGAGTCAAGCCGCTTTGCTCTCTCTTTCTCTCTCTGTGTTCTGGACTGAAGCTTCAGGCAACATTCCAGCTGCACCTTCCCACTTCCCATGTAGACTCAGCCTCCCATCAAAAACACACACGCAGATAAACACACACACACACACACACATATGCGCTGGAGAGAGAGAGCGAGAGAGAGAGCGAGAGAGAGGGAGAGGCAGTCGGAAAGCAGGTCTGAGTGCCAGCGCACATAAAGCGAGTGTTTTCACTCGAGAAATAAAAAGGCCTGGGTTTTTCTGCGCCGCTGGTGGAATCTGCACATTTCATTGAAACAGCACAACAAGCGCCGGTGAAGTTTCCCAGACTGCATCTGGGCTGCTGCGAACATCTGCCGTTTGTTTGGGTTTGGACGTGCGTGTTCGCGGATCAGCTGTAAAATCATATTTCCGAGGTTCTGTGTAATTTTAAAATTATTCTGTGTTGGGGATGAGAAGGAAAATGACAAACGGATGCAGAACGAAGCTCTAAAAATAGATTTTAGAAAATGCATTCGCTGGGTAGGTTTTTGACTTTTTTTCCTTCTTAGAAATGTAATAAAATAAAATTAAATAATATTTAAGATTCACATATTTTGAGTTGCATATAAAATTCCCATTCATTTTGATTACACAGTTTTACCACACAAACTAATACTAATGTGATACATATTTGTCAGTCATATATAAATGAAAAAATCATGGCATAGTTTCTTATTAACTAGTTGCATCTATTTGATTAAATTTAATTAATTGTATTTTAAAATGCATTCATCCAAATGGTTGGGAATCAGCATAAATCTGTGCATAGTGAAAATAATTACATTTATTCAGTATGAACATGGTTAAAATATGGTGACAATATGCAATTAGTTGAAATGTATAGAGATTGAAACAAAGACATATGTAAACCTGCTTATTGTGTATTTAAAACCCATACTATTACATAAATCCTGTATGATTGACAAATATGAATCACATTAAGTTTATTAGTTTGTTAAAGCTGTGTAATCCAAACAGATGGAAACTGCACATGCAATCCAACTATAAATCTTAAAAGGATCGTTTCCCCAAAAATGAAAATGCATGTCGTTCCAAACCTGTACGAGTTTCTTCTTTCTGTCGAACACAAAAGAAGATATTTTGAAGAGTGAGTTTAACCCAAACAGTTTACGGTAGTCATTGACTTTCATAGTATTTTTATTGGACCAGCAACTGTTCTTCAAATGACCTGTTTGGAACAACTTGAGGGTGAGTAATACTGACAGAATTTTTGGGTGAACTATCCCTTTAAATTCAGGCCTGAATATGTCCAAATACAAACAAAACAAAGTCTTTCCCAACACTGCAGGAGTGGATGAGTCCATTGCTATTTTGAAATGCAATGCTCAAAAACAAACACATCTTTCTGAATGAAATCACATGTTGTTTGCAGCTGTCGAACAGTATGTATTCGGGTAACACCCCGTTCGTTGCTGCTACCAGATGACCTCAACGTTGACCGAATGCCAGGTTTTAGAGTGTGGCGGTACTTTCAGAAAGAGGTGGCTTCTGGGTAATGCTCATCAGCCAAATCCATGTTGTGACGTTCAGGTGTGTGGAGTTTATTTCATGCTGCTGGATTCGGTTCGGGAACACTCACATCGCACTTCATTTTTCTGCCCGAGTTGAAGTGTCAATGATGCTTGAAGATTTATAAGCTTGTTTTGTTCGTCCTCCAAAGCCTCGCGCTTTGTTTACTTGTACTCTTCGTTATCTGTCTTGGATTATTCATGCAGAGCAGCTCCAAAGCTTCCAGGAATCCTTTCAACAAATTATATAACAGCATGTCAAAAGCTGGCTTTTGGGAAATCTTGGTGAGAAGCGGTGAAGAAAGTTTCCTAGTCAAAAAAAAAAGAAAGCATACAGTATCCTTGACAAGAGCAGCTTCATTTGTACTCACTTGTTTTGCTATCAGACGAATGCATTCCACATTGAGAGGGAGTTTCTGCATTCCCAGACGAGAGCTGGTGTTTCACAGTCATCCAGTTCTTCTTGAATGGATAGATGGAAGAACTAATAAATCTCGGCGCTCATGTTCGGCTGATGAATGATCGTCTCGCGGAGCGCCAGAGGACGAGAGCTGCAGGTGAAGCAGGGCTGATTGTGCTTGTGATATTTCATCAATTAACCACTGGTTTATGACTCGTGACTCTAGCGGGAACAATGATTCCAAACCGTGTCTTATGGACCATAACAACTGTTTAAATTTGATTTGAACGCCACAAATTCTGAATTTTGTACTTTCCTGGAAAATAATTTGTTTTCGGATGATTTGAGATACCTCGCTGTCTTTGTTTGGATTGGACTGCTATGCTGGGGTGCATTTCCCAAAAGCAGCTATGTTCGCAAGTTCACTCACGGATTAACTCTCTGATAACCATTTATCCAACATTGCCAATTGTTACGAATACTACATCAGTTAACTAAGTGAAGGTGAAGCAGGTGCTTGCGCAACACGACGAAATTAGTCCTGTGTGTTGTGTTGTGCGCTACTGGGCCACCGTAGTCTTGTGTGTACAGAACAGGATTAAGCACTAAAAGGTGACAAGCGAGTTTAGCTGCAGTGTACGTGGCTTAAATGCGATGCAGTTGCTAGGGTTTTCTATGTGGTTGCTATGGCGTTGCTAGGGTGTTGTTGGTGGTTTCCATATTGTTGCTAAGTAGTGCAGGTGTAATGCTGATTGTGCTTGGGATATTTCATGAATTAAACGACCCATTGTCTGACTTTATGAGCTCTATGGGGGAAAAACTTGTCTTATGGACCATACTGTTTAAATTTGATTTGCACACCATGAATTATGCATGTGGTGGTTCCCAGGAAAATATATATATTTTTAGATGAGGTACCTGGCTGCTTGTGTTTGGGTTTTGTGTCCAGGGAGGTGTTTATTTTGGTTGGAGCGGTGCTGCAGTGGACACATTCCTCTATGAGGTCTGGACTGCAGGGACGGTCTAAATGTGCTTTCAGCGAGCACAATCACAGGCTGCTACGACCACAGCGCTGGAGACGCATGGAGTCGCTTACGGTGGGTGTAACCTCTCGCTCAGTTCAAGCAACGCTGGGTGATGTTTTTTGTATTGTTGTAAGGGTGTTCTATTGTTGCTAAGGCTTTGCTAGGGTGTTCTAAATGGTTGCTAGGGCATTGCTAGGGTGTTCTGGGTGGTTGCTAGGGCATTGCTAGGGTGTTCTGGGTGGTTGCTAAGGCACAGATAAGGTACAGTAATTGTTTCCATAGAGTTGCTTAAGTGATCTGATTGTTTTTAAGACATTATTATGCAGTAACTAGGGTGTTGTGTTGCTTCTATATGGTTGCTAAGGTGTTGCTAAGGCATTGCTATGATGTTGCTGGAGCTTTCTATATGGTTGCTAAGGTATTGCTAAGTCATTGTTAGGATGTTGCTGGTGGTTTCTATATGGTTGCTAAGGTGTTGATAAGGCATTGCTATGATGTTGCTGGTGGTTTATATATGATTGATAGGGCTTTTCTAAGGCATTGCTATTATGTAGCTGGTAGTTTTTATATGGTTGCTAAGGTGTTGCTAAGGCATTGCTGTGATGTTGCTGGTGCTTTCTATTAGGTTGCTGAGGTGTTGCTTAGGCATTGTTATGATGCAGCTGGTGGTTTCTATGTGGTTGCTATGGTGTTGCTAAGGCATTGCTATGGTGTTGCTGGTGCTTTCTATGTGGATGGTAAGGTGTTGCTATGTAGCTCGTGGTTTATATATGGTTGCTAAAGCATTGCTATGATGTTGCTGATGCTTTCTATATGGTTGCTAAGGTGTTGCCAAGTCATTGCTATGATGTTGCTGGTGCTTTCTATGTGGATGGTAAGGTGTTGCTATGTAGCTCGTGGTTTATATATGGTTGCTAAAGCATTGCTATGATGTTGCTGATGCTTTCTATATGGTTGCTAAGGTGTTGCCAAGTCATTGCTATGATGTTGCTGGTGCTTTCTATGTGGATGGTAAGGTGTTGCTATGTAGCTCGTGGTTTATATATGGTTGCTAAAGCATTGCTATGATGTTGCTGATGCTTTCTATATGGTTGCTAAGGTGTTGCCAAGTCATTGCTATGATGTTGCTGGTGCTTTCTATATGGTTGCTAAGGTGTTGCTAAGGCATTGCTATGATGTTTCTGGTGCTTTTTATATGGTTGATAAGGCATACTGAGTGATTTTCAATGTCGTTCAAGGTGTTAATTTACTAATATTTTTGTTGCCAGGATTTTTTAGAAAGACATTTTAATGTTGTCAATCAGCTTAATAATTGAGGACAAAATCAACAGAATGTCTGTACAACCTCATTTTTAATTAAGAAAAATTATTTATTGCTAAAATACATACAAAGTCAAATTTCAAAAACATTAAAAAAATTATTTTCCTCATTAATGTAATAAATAATACATATTGCATACAAACATTGATGTGACTGAACAATGATGGCACAAAAGCAATGTCTATTAAACTGTTAAGACCGAGGAGGTGCACTTCGGTGCAAAACAGTGTAAATCAGTGTACAGTCACTGACCTGCGGTAAAAAGATAAACTCTGTGTCCTGCATCATACGGCCGTCTAGTCCTCCAGTGTTTCACAATGCAGAGGCGCTTCAGAAGAGAGCATGCAAGAGCTCGCCTCTGCTCCTCCGGAGGAAATCTGACATATCTTCAATCTCCAAGGCTTCAAAGGAACATCTTTCAGCTCACTGATCTCCTAGAAAGAGTGTATGCACATGTATTTTATCTCGAACTGCAGTCACAGTTCTCACATGATTGTGGTGAACATGCTAATAGAACACTGTCCACTGCTTCTCGCTTAAATTAGGTGAGGGTTTTAAATTCTTAAAGCTCTTTTTTCCGCTGTGAAATGCGTCTGACTTGTGTGATGTGGTTGCCATAACAATGTCTCGCTCCCTTAAACGTGCCGTTACAGTCAGTAGCCCATCCTGGCACTCTTTCACCATAAACTCACCATCCTCCGTCATGCACTTCTCATTTCATTTCCAGCCAGGCAATCGCTTGAACAATTTACAGAGAAAACCCATTTGAGTCTTCTCATTCCACCTCACCAAGCAAAACTTCAGTGTGTTGAGGCGTTCATGGCAACAAACACTCACAAAACACTGAACACCAAACTCTGCTGCTGTGCTCATAACACAAGGGATAAAAAAATAGGGTGGTGTCTTTGTTTTTATCCTCTGCTGGTTTTGCAAACCTTTCAATCAGTGTCCAGTGTCATGTAGCCACAGGTATGTTTGTGTGACTGTCACAGGACACTCACCACTTTTCATCATGGTCAACTTTTTCCTCACCACTTTGGTGGGGAAAAAGTAAAATAATGTATATAGATTTTTCATGTGTGTGTATGTGTGTCAGGTGGTTGAGGTAGCAACAATTTTAAATTATATGTAATATTTCATTTTTAACTTTTTAAAATTTGAATTATGTTTATTTGTTTCAAATCTTGAATTTTTTCTTTTTAATGTTTAATGATTTTATTTTTATTTTAGTTACATATACAATTTTTTTTTTTTACTTTTAATAAAAATAAAAACAATTCAGTTTTCTGTAACAATTTATGTATCAAACCACATCTCATTTGGTCAAAGATAAGTGTTTTTTTAACCTTTTTGGCCATATATATAAGATGTCTCCTCTATTATCTCTCCTATACTTATGCTTGTTTTTATTTTATTTTATTTAAACGAAAACTGGGAAACAAAAAGAAACAATAGTTATTTAAGTTATTTGGAATAGAATTTTTCTTAGCATTAAGTTTTTAGTATTTATTAATAATATTCAAATATATGGATTTTATTTATTTATTTAATTTCAAATAATATAAAGTTGGCTGATGTTCCTAAGTGAGTTCCATTCCCTTAGTTGAGAACCAGAATTCATAGGCTATTTATTCATTCAAAACAATAAAAGTTAATGTTACAATATTTGTGCACAACTTCATTAATTGCTGTTTCATGACATCACAACCAGCATGTCTGTGCCACAACAACGTCCCATCCTGACCATTTCAAAACAAACTCATGCTCACGTTAACGGCAATGTTTTGAACATGTAAGGAAAGACTGGCTAACCGGCAGCTCCAGAGACTGTAGCGGCATGAACTCGTTCCCGATTCGACAGAGCTTTTCATGGCCAGAATCCCGCGGCCTGCGTTGCCGCGCAGTCATCTTAATCTCCAGATCCCTTAATGCATGATCTCCAGACAGAACCTGAGACACACAGACCGCACTGTGTAGAGAAACCCTTTACAAACATCAAGTACTGTAGTTTTAGCATATGGTGCTGGAGCACAAAACCAGTCATAAGGGTAAATTTTATGAAATTGAGATGTATACATCATCTGAAAGCTGAATAAATAATCTTTCCATTGATGTATGGTTTGTTAGGATCGGACAATATTTGTCTGAGATACAACTATTTGAAAATCTGGAATCTGAGGGTGCAAAAAAATCAAAATATTGAGAAAATCACCTTTAAAGCTGTTCAAATGAAGTTCTTAGCAATGCATATTATTGATCAAAAATGAAGTTTTGATATATTTACGGTAGGAAATGTACAAAATATCTTCATGGAACATGATCTTTACTTAATATCCTAATGATTTTCGGCATTGAAGAAAAATGGATAATTTATGACTGCTTTTGTGCTCCAGGGTCATATATAAACTGAACTGACTTACCTTACTGTACTTAGGCAGTGGGAACCTTTCCAGAGAGCTGCTGCGGTCAGAGTCTGGGGTCTGTAGAGACATGCGGCTTCTTTGCAGGTCTAGAGCTAATTCTGCAAACAGAAATAGACATTACATGTTAACACATAAATTAAGCTTATCTAATCTGAAATAAATGACAATTTAACACATTTAACTTCTGTAATGTGACATCTTTCTGAAGCAATGTTTTAGTGTTATTTATATAATATTACATTTTCATGAATATTTTGAATAAGATTTTATTTTTATACTTTAAATTTTTCATTTTAATTTCAGTAAAATTTGTAGTAGATTTGATTTGTGCTTTTATCATTTGTGTTAGATTTAATTTATTTTAAATAGTACTATTTAGGTTTAATTTATTTTTTACTTCAGTTAGGTTTTATTTATATTATTTCCAGTTAGTAATTTCAGTGCTTCAACTTAACTGTAGTCAGTGCTGTTAAAGTGTGTGTGTATATGTGTGTGTGTGTGTGTGTGTGTGTGTGTGTGTGTTTGTTTGTGTGTGTGTGTGTGTGTGTGTGTGTGTGTGTGTGTGTTTGTGTGTGTGTGTGTGTGTGTGTGTGTGTGTGTGTGTGTGTGTGTGTGTGTGTGTGTGTGTGTGTGTGTGTGTGTACAGTATATATATATATATTTTTTTTTTTTTTTTTTTTTTGACAGAATGAGCTATAGAGTGGATCACACTTCATGCCAAAAACAAAAAGACTGGAAAAAGATGGAAAACATTTTAAACATTGAAATGTTTGGCTGATGATACTTTCATTGTTTGCATGATGAGAAAATTCATTTCAAAGTGATTTTGATAAACGAAACAGGGACATGTAAAGAATATAAAGAGTGAATTTGAATTTCTATGTCGTGCCAGAATCCCCTGAGCAGCTGCTCTGAAAGATCAAGAAGATACTGGAGGATACTGAGCATCAGCAGACGTCTAATTCTCTGACGAGCGTCTAGACAGCTGCAGGAGCCGAGTAACACACCCAGCTCAGTCGGGAGGCTCAGTTAATCGCTTGTTTTGGCATGACGAGGACTTAGAGCCGAAGCTGAGGGGAGAGAGCTCAGAAAACTGCTAGATCCTGCGAGTCTGTGCTGAACGCTCACTCTTCACAGTCAGAGAGTCAATACAATCATTGCTTTTCAAGTAATGCCGCTCTGTTGGACGGTTTTGTTTTTTGGGTTGTCCTTAAGGTGAGAAGTGAGTGCAAATGCACTGATCAGGATTTTCTAATGCTTTCGAAAGGAGTCTTCTTCGCTTTGTTTGATCATAAATGCAGTAAAAATTGTGAAATATTATTACAATGTAAAATAGCTGTTTTCTATGAGAATATGTGTTAAACTGTAATTTATTACCGTGATCAAAGCTGAATTTTCATCATCATTACTCAGTGTCACACGATCCTTCAGAAATCATTCTGATATGCTGATTTTGCTACTCAAAAACATTTATATAGAAATAGTAAAAATATTTCACAATATTACAGCTTTTGCTGTACTTTGGATAAAATAAATGCAGGCTTGGAAGCAGAAGAGACGTCTTTCAAAAACATTAAAAATCATACTGTTCAAAAACTTTTGACTGCTAGTGTATGTGAACACATGACTGGTCATTAAGTGTAAATATCAGGGGTCATACTGTTCATAATGGGTCATAATGACCCATTCAGTTCACCTGTTTGTTGACTATCACCCGCACTAAGGCTTGTCCCAGTGACCTCTGAACTTTCACCCCAGCAGATGAAACTCCCAGCGCTGACACGTGATTGGCTGTCCTCTGTCCTCTCCTCCTCCTCTTCTTTGATTGGACCGGTATGTTCTCTGTGGGGGACATTAATGAATCATCATAAGACATCAATAATTGACAGAAGCACAGATTCCAGATGTTTGCTGAGTGGATGAGGTCAGTGAGGATGTGCATGTCATGCGGTCGCATAATGCTGTCAAACATTAACCAGCAATAAGTGCATCAATGCATCTCAGTGGCACAAACACACATGTAGCAAAGACTACAAAAATATAACAATTTTGTATCTTTTTGTATTTACTCCCTCATGTTGTTTCTTTGAAGAACACAGAAAGATACATTTTAGCAATCACTTTTAAAGCAGCTTAAAGCAGTCTTAAATTCAGCTTGATCAACTTTAAGGTCATACATTTTTTTTAAATGGTATAATACAAGTCTTAGTGATCATTTTAAGATGTCTTAAGTTTGGGAATGGAAACAACAGTAATCTTGATATGGCCTAATGTGACCCTTAAACTTTTGAAGTAGTGTTTAATGAAATAAATGTGAGCTCTGCGTGTTCAAAGTATAAAACTGGCGCTGTTCTTTTGGCTCGCCGTTTCTGAGCAGTTCGCTTTTATTTATGCCAGAGCGATTGCTTATGATCTGCTCCTGATGAATTTTGACAGTGTTTAGTGTATGGTTTTCATATTATATTTTATATGACACGTTGTACAACAGTTTCATCTGCCTCATTTGTTTTAATGATCAGCTAAAAATAATAAAGCAAAGACATTTCAAAATAAGAGTCAACTCATTCGTATATTAGTAAAGTTTCAGTACATAAGCCTATATAAACCAATTTCAATACTGTATCGAATAAACATGCCTTGGGTATCTTAAACCTGCTTTGCTAATAAGCAACAGTAAGTCCTCATTAAATGTGTGCACCAACCTGTTTAATTCAGTAAAATAATCTGAGAGACACAAATTTGATCTGTGATTGTAAACCGTTAATGACAGTTATTTTGTCTGTGTGTGTCTCTTTAAGACGGAATTCTAATCGTGTCGGTGTCTGTGATGGATTGAGTTTAACAGATTGAGGCGGTCGACTGATTCAGGGGAGGACGTCTGTGGAGAGACTCATCATGAATAGACACTTTGACAGATGTCCCATTTCCCCTGCCTTTCAGTAAGCACTAGAAATTTTCAGACATCTCCAGAAATAATAACCAAATGAGTGTTCCCTCTGGACTTTTTTACCTTTCAACACGTCACTGTCGTTTCTGGCAGATGCTTATGGCAGATATGCATATGCCATACGTGCAATATGTGGACTCTGATCAAATATTCTACAGACACACCAGATCTTAGACCTAATCTGTAAAAATCAGATCCTGAGTGTACACTCCTCTGTAGTTAGGCCTGTGTTGTAATTGTTGCAGAGATTATTTGGCATTTTAAATGCACCTTTTAAGAATCAATTTGTCAATTATCATCGGAAGTCTTTCTTTTGAAACTTGCGCAGAGTTTGAATACACTTCTTCTCGCAAGCTGGCTAGAAAATGATGTGCAGTTATACCCAGTGTTAATTTCGTTGATGAAAAATATTCATAATAATTTTCGTCAACGACATTTTATCATAATCGAAAATGAGATGATAATGAAATAAAAACTCTTTTTGAATGACAAAAATCTATTGACACAAATTTTACGCTCTGATCATACGTTTGCCTACGCTTGCTGCACAATTCGAATTTTGTACATAAATATTATCAATATTCGAATTATATTCTAATTTAAAAGGCATAATTTCAGTTAGAGGGAAAAAAATCTTTTGGCTTCTCTCCTGAGGCCACAAGAGGGCGCATCGAGCAAAATATTACTAATGCACGTTTCTTCAAAGCAATAAAATAACATGACTATCTTTGAAAAAAAAGTGCATAATGTTTAAAATAATGTTTATTAACCATATAGAATTAATTAAGTTGCTTAAACATTTAGAAACAAAACAGCCTCATGTATGTATAGTTTAATACAAAGGACCAAAGGAGATGCAGTGGGATGGGAAAAAATGCTATAAAGACATGTTTTTTAAAAGTTAATAATATTCTTATATTAGAATATTAATATTCTAAACGTGCGTCTCTCTTGTGCGAGACGTGAGTGCAACGCTGATAGACGTCTCTATAGAAAATGTGATAAATATCGGCTTGGTTTCAGTTTTGACGTAAACAACATCTTCTCCGCATTGATGTTCTCTTTTTCCGCAATATTTTGAATGAATAACGAAGCAGCGCCGCATCTCATAGGTTCAACTGGATAAGCTAAAAAAAGCATTAAAATTCAACCACACCTGCATCGTCATCGCATCTTGTGTCCACTGATAAGGCTGTCTGATGCACACATGAAATTCGAATGCAACATTTTTGTATTCAAATGTGGATTTATATTTTTAGTAAATTCAATGAATATTCGAAATTCAATTTTTTTTTTTTTGACAGCCCTACTGCACAGTTACGTCTTAAGTGAATGTAAACTGTTGGGACAATATCACCAGTATATTGAATCCGTGCAGTCAGTTTTAAAGAGGCAGCAGCCTAATTTAGTTATTGTTGTCTGTGTCACAGGAGTTATATCTGTGTCTATATTGCATGTTCAAACCTTAATATCATTCATATTACCAGATGTTTTCTCCAGGAACATATGAGAGAAATGCTTAATTCAATTCAATTCAAGTTTATTTGTATAGCGCTTTTCACAATACAAATCGTTGCAAAGCAGCTTTACAGAACATTTTAAGTTTCAACATTATATTTAGGAGTAGGTTATTAGTGGTGATGGCAGAAATGTACAGTAAGAATAATGCAGTTAGTTACAAATTACACGTAATCAAACAGACGGTGAACACTATTAACTGCAATGATTATATGTTGCGATTAAACTTTGCGATTAAGCAAAATTTAGTAGTTTTATATGTTGTTCCAGGGTTAGCATCATCTGAATTCTTCTGGGGGTGTAATAAACAAACTACACTGTAAAACTACACAAACTACACTCGAGACTAAATCTACTGTAGATTTAGGGCCAGATTTACTAACAGCTTGCATCAACGCAAACCGTCTTTTGGTGTTAAAATAGTACTGTCAGGATTTACTAAAGACGCGCAGTGATGAATTAGCGCTGAAAAGGCGAGGACAGTTATTTTGGTTCCTGACCTTATTGAATATGCATTTGTAGGAGTTTCCCTTTCAAAATTTATGGGAGGAGAGTATTAAAATGAATCACGCAATGCAATTTACTAACATTTGTGCTCGTCAAATTACTGGTATTTGCGCCATTATTTAACGCCCCAAAAAAGCATGTCTTAAAGCAGGCGGTAATTTGCTCTGGTCATTATGGAAATATAATCTGTGTTCTTTAATGTGTGCATTGTCAGTAAATCACACGCAGAATTTTCCCTCCCATCTGTGCTTTAATGGAATTGTGCTCTAGCGCTAATTTGGCGTTTAGTAAATCTGGCCCATAGTCGACTAAAGTCTTATGATATTTAGTCAACAAAAACTGAAATATTAATATACTAAAAAAATTTTTTTTTTAAAAATCAGATGACTAAAATGGTGTGTAACGTTGCGCACTGTGTTTAAAGTTATTGTCTCCCAAAAGAAAGAGTCGACTCTGATTCGAGTCGTTTTTAAAACGAATCCCAAGCCGTTTCAAATTGATGTTAACATGAAATATTAGCATATTGCTGCCCACTTGTTGGTCTTTTCGCGTTGGTCTGAAAGAAAGTGCAAATTCATTCACTTTTGGTAAAATAGCGGTTTCCCCGGTAACGCTGTACACAAAGCAGCACTGCCTCACAAACACTGCTTTATCAGGCATTACAGAGATGAGATGAGATGAAATTTGACCAATCACTGCAGATCAGCGTCACGCAGAGGAGGGGTTTGGAAAAATGAATCGTTGAGCGAATTGTTTAGTAGTCGTTGAGTAAGTAAGGTAAAAATAAATGCATGTTATAAGACAATGAAAGTGTTTTTTGACCTTGCATGCATGTCAACCTGTGGTTGAGAACTCCCAAAAGCAAAATATGAACCTTTCATTATAATAGGGGCACTTTAACACTGATTATACCTGTTGGTTTGATAAGTGTCCGGGTTGCTCAAATCCCACTGCTGTTCCTGTCCAAAACAGCCCACACAACATCCCTGAGAGGTCCAGAGACAGGCCCTGCAGTCCACCGAGACGCTCAGAACGAAGAGTTTTGACTCGTACACCAGCACCTCGCTGCTCACTATCGGCCTCTCATGACCCCTCCAAGAGTGCAACAGCGAGGGCAGATCTTCTGCAGACTGAAGGAGACACACATGAGCTCAGAAAGATAAACTGAGATTCCTTCAGCCATTTATCCTAATGCAGAAACACTGAGCGTGTTTACATGCACGTTCTTAAGCTGATTATGCTTAATAAGCCGAAAATACATGTGGTCATGTTCTTTTATCTGAGTGAGGTCATAAACAGCGTAAGCATAAACTGGTCGACACAGGTACATTTTTAGCAAAGTGTAAATGCAATAAGCTGCTTTCTGTCGCCTTACCGAAGTGTGCATGTGTGATACGTGAAAGGAACATATCATTATTGCAGATTTAAGCGCATTTAGACAGAGCAAACGTTTTGCAGTAAAGAAAGAAGGAATATATCACAAATGCAGAGTCTTTCATAACTCATCTCATGCAGCAGAAGTAAAAGCAGTTCAGTCAAAATACTGCATTTAAAACTGCATGAGAGGATAATATGTGACCCTGGACCGCAAAACCAGTCACAAGGGTCAATTTTTGTAAATAAATCAGCTTTCCATTGATGTATGGTTTGTTAGGATCGGACAATATTTGGTTGAGATACAATTATTTAAAATCTGGAATCTGAGGGTGCAAAAATATTGAGAAAATCACCTTTAAAGTTGTCCAAATGAAGTTCTTAGCAATGCATATTACTAATCAAAAATGAAGTTTTGATTTATTTACGGTAGGAAATTCACAAAATATCTTCATGGAACATGATCTTTACTTAATATCCTAATGATTTTTGGCATGACAGAAAAATGGATCATTTTGACCCATACAATGTATTGTTGGCTATTGCTACAGATATACCTGTGCTGCTTATGTACTGTAAGTTTCCCGCTGACATGTTGCAAGCTTTATTCAACATCACAACTGACAATGTATGGAATACTCAGAGTCAGATACAAATGATTATATTTTGAGATCACTACAGGGAAATAATCTGATTTATTAATGAATTCATGCAAACGCAGTTTACTTGCGATGTCAGGTTATTGATGTGCATGTAAACTGGTTATTTTAATAAGCTGATATTTGTGAGTTATCAGCTGCCTGGTGTGCATGTAAACGTGCTCATTAATTTCCATACCTCCGTATCTGCAGCAGATAAGGCGTACTGTGAGATGTCCCAGACCTTAATGAATCCGGCTGTGTCTCCGGTGACGAGTAGACTATTTTCCTGGTCTGTGCTTAAACCCATCACACTCTCATCAGATCCATCAGGCGCATAGAACTGTCCTGCATCAGAAATGATTGACCAAACAAATCATTAATCAACTGCTCTGCGTGTTTCAGCTGACAGACTTTTGTGAGCAACAGCCCTATTGTATACTATACTACCTATAATACTCACCAAGCCTGCATTTATTTGATCATAAATACAGTAAAACAGTAAAATATGATTAAAGTTTCAAGTGTTTTCTATGTCAATAGATTGTAAAATGTAATTTATTCCTGTGATGCAAAGCTGAATTTTTGGTATATGTTAATTTGCTGCTCAAGAAACATTTCTTTTTCTGTTGAAAACAGTTCATATTTTTGTGCAAACAGTGATGCATTTTCAGGTTTTTTGATGAATAAAAAAATTCAAAAGATTAAAAAATTTCAAATAGATTTTCTTGGAAAAGTATAAATGTCTATTTTGATCAACTTAATGCTTCCTTGCTGAATAAAAGTATTAATTTCTGTTTTTAAGATACCGACCCCAAACTTTTTAATGGAAGTGCATCAAGTTTTCCACAAAAATATTAAGCAAAAAAACATTGAAAACATTGAAACAGCAAATCACCATATTATCACATGAATAAATACAAGTTTTAAATATACTAAATAGAAAATGTAGTGCCCTACACAACTAAATAAACCAATATTAACTTTAAAATATATTAAAAATAGAAAATAGCTATTTTAAATAGTAACAACATCTCACAATATTACAGTTTTTACTGTATTTTTGATCAAATAAATGCATCTTTGGTGAGCAGAAGAGACTTCTTTCAAAATCTTCTTGGCAGTTTGCAGTGTATATTGTGGTTTCTGAAGTGCAATTTAAACCGGTCTGTATTATAGTGTTTGAGATGTGTGAAGTTGTCATCAGTTGCTCTCAGTTATTATGTTTACCGTGGTTGTGTCTGGGCCCACAGACGCTCCACCAGCAGACAAATCCATTCTGTGAGCTAAGCAGCACAGCGCCGCTTCTCAAATGACTTTGCTGGGCTCGTCTTTGCAAGAACAGCAGTCTATGAACGGGCAGATGAGCTCTACACACACAGAAGCACATTATTTCACTCCATCAACTAACATACAAACATCAGGACCTGTCTTAATGCAGTGGTTCTGCATGAAACTGGTGATTCACAATCCAAAGATTTGTTAAATGCAAACAATAAAACAAAAACAAGTAACCAAACAAGCATGTTTTGTAAGGATTAATCAGAATTAATCTTGTGAGAAATTATTAACTTCCGAGATTATAGACTGCTTGAAATTCAGGAGACATTTAGAAATCAAAACAGTCAGTTTATCTATACAGACAATGCTATGTTAATTATTTTGCAAATTGTTAGGCATGCATTTTATGATAATATTAATAAAATGCAATTCTTTAATTGTGCAATATATTTTTTGCACTGTGTTGGTTTGCCACTTCAATGTATAATCTGCATCCTACAATGAAAAAAAAAATCAGTGTTCAAAGAATATTCTTTGCAAAAAAATAAATTGCTAAATTTTATGAATTATTACAAAGTAACAGCAACTAACATACTGAATTAAACTACAACTTTAAGTCGGAAGAATAACAGTTTTCCCTTTAAAACACACTCCAAAAATCTTTGAAAAATAGTTGTTTATAATGCAAATAGACATTTTATACATTTTTTCTGACTGTGCATTGTTTGAAATGAATCTCAGGTCTCAGCACATAGGAATTTTAACTGATAATCATGCAACATTAATTTTAACGATATTATATATATTGCAAGGTTATTATGCACATTACAGGGATATTATAAAGAGGCCGTTTTGTACACGTTTTCTACATTTTATTGTACTATTTTCCCACTTATGTTGTTAGTCGTGGTGGTTATTCATCCAGAAACATTTAGTTTCGCCTCATTTTTCATCTTCTCTCTGACCCTTGAAACCAAACACGCTGTTTTTGCTAGATTTATAAAATGAACTGCATTTTAGGATTGGCTAGCAAGCTGCTGAATACTTATTTTCAAAAATAGTTTAGGTGCACTGGGAAGGAATTCAGTGTCTAATGTGTGCACTTAATACGTAAATTCTTGTATTTCCAACAAGCAAGGAAAATGCAATTTTTTGCAGTCTGATTTCATACTGACTTCTCTTGCTGGCGTGTCTGCAGTCGTGTGATGGGTTTCTGCAGAGCCAGGCTCCATATAATGATCTCTCCATCATAACTCCCAGTAGCCAGAAGTCCCAGGCCTGGACAGTGATCCATGGCCAGGATATCCTCGCCGTGCTGACGACCAGACTTCCAGGACAGGTCTGCGTTTACATAGATGTCCTGTACTCACAGATACACTTCAATAAATGTCTTTGAGATCTACAGTTCTGCTGTGTCAGACCACCATTAAAACCCACTTTGTTGTCAGAGACGTCTCAAGGAATGACCACAAAAGCACACACCAAGTCGAACAGAACCAGAAAAAATGCACTTTACGTGTATATTCTGGCTGAAAGCCCTTTATGCTTTTAAGTAGCCATTAAAGTGTGTATGGATGAGACACAAACTGGCCCTTACTTCTGAAAACGCTATGCTATACTGAGCGATCAGTCGACTCCAGCCTGTGGCTAGAAGCTGGTTGTCATGGTGACAGATGACCCCGGTGACCTCTGCATTGGAAATGGTTTCTAGTTTATGAAGATTGAGGCCGTTCAGTAAGTTCCACACCTATAGCAAGAGAATGCACACGTTACTAAAAAAAAAAAAAAAGGCCAGTCAGCAGCAGTTCACCATTTCAGTCATCACAGTTTAATTGCACCCTCACAATGTATTTAGAAACTCTGTTTGTAAAGGTATAAGCAGTAATATTGTGAAATATTTGTACTATTTAAAATAAAAATTATACACTATACCATTCAAAAGCTTGGAGTCAGTATATACACACATATATATATATATATATATAATTTTTAATTATTTTATTACTTTTATTTAGCAAGGACTCATTAAATTGATCATAAGTGATGATAAAGACATTTATAATGTTGCAAAAGGTTTTTATTTCAGATAAATGCTGTTTTTCTGAACTGTCTATTCATCAAAGTAACCTGAAAAAAATTCTACTCCGCTGTTTTCAACATAATAATAATAATAATCAGAAATGTTTGTTGAGCAGTAAATCAGTATATTATTATGATTTCTGAAGATCATGTGACACTGAAGACTGCAGTAATGATGCTGAAAATACAGCTGCGCATCACAGAAATAAATGACTTTTAAAAATATATTTAAATAGAAAGCAGTTATTCTAAATAGTAAAAATATTTCACAATATTACTGCTTTTGCTGTATTTTGGATCAAATAAATGCAGGCTTGGTGAGCAGAAAAGATTTCTTCATTAAAAATCTTACTTTTTTTTTAACATCACAGGAATAAATTACAGTTTAAAATAGAAAATAGTTATTTTAAATTGTAATAATATTTCAGATTATTACAGTTTTTACTGTGTTTTAGATAAAATAGATGCAGGCTTTGGTAGCATAAAAGACTCTTTCAAAAACAAACATTGTAGTGACTTTTGAACAGTTGTGTCTATATGCATAACTCAATTAAAGGTATTAATAAACAATGTTTTTATTAAAAAATAAATCTTACTATTCAAAAACTTGTGACTGGTAGTGTATATCAGTACATTTTTAAATGAGATATAGGAGATAAATGACAATACGGTGTATATTGCTATATTTTTGATGTTGCGAAGGCATCTGAAAGTGAACAGAGAACACAGACTGAGCTGCTGTGGGAAACATCTTCTGAAGTTGAGACGAATCGCTTCAAAATAACTTTTCCTCACATCAGAAGTGTGTGCTGCCTAATGCACCTGAGACATGTTTTCCATCTTACAGTTTTATTCTTATCTCTAAATCTTATAAAATCTCATTTGCACGTTGCTTTGGTTACAAGCATCTACTATATTAATAAATGTAAATATAGTTATCACCTGTCATGCGTCTCCTATCAACAAAGCGCATGTTCAGACTTTAAAAATCATGTGGTGTATTATAGCCTTTAGCATTGCATACCAAGACAAATTCATATTACAAACATATTAAGACAAATTCACACCACACCGACAGATGCAAACGATCACCAGATTACAGCATGTCACTTTTCAGATAAACCAACACCCAAAAATGCCAATTCAACATGTTAAATTATTGAAAATAAGCACTGATCACCATGAGTAAAACACCAGGAAATATGCACATTTTATTTCTTGTTGGACTGATAAGCTTTGCACCCCGACTACTACTAAAGACTTTAAATATATAATTATGAATGGGAGAAAGTGCAAAGCGCAATATGGCGCAAAAGTTCCATTTTTAAAATAAAAAAGCCAATGAGTCACATTGTTGCCAGTGCATTGTCTGGTCAAGCCTGAAAAACATGCTTTTTAAAGTTTGAGCATAAGAAACTAAATTTATGACATTTACATTTAGTCATTTAGTAGACGCTTTTATCCAAATAAACTAAATGAGGACAACAGAAGCAAAAGAGCAACGATATATAAGTGCTGTGACAAGTCTCAGTTAGTCTAATGCAAAGTTTTTCTAATATAATAAATAAAAAGAAAACAAGTAGGTAGAATAGAAAAAGAATAGAGAATACTAGTGTTAGAGGGTCAAAGAAAACTAGATATAGAATAGTGCGCAAGTGTTAGAGTGTCAAGTGTTTATTTTTTTAATAAAAAAGAAAACAGATAAAATAGAGTTAGAATAGAGAGTGCTAGAGTTAGAGGGTCAAATGAAGATGGAAGAGATGTGTTTTAGCCGTTTCTTGAAGATGGCTAAGGACTCAGCAGCTTGGATTGAGTTGGGCAGGAATTTAAGAGACAGTTGTTGTCAGTTTTCATTGGTGATTTCAAATATAAAATTTAATTGTAAGCTTAGTGAACACCCTGCATGACTGAAATAGCTGTCCGAGAGGCGTTTCAAAGAAGGCCGCAGAGTGTAAAGGCCTCGCCTCAAAGGGACTTGGCAATTATTAATGTGTCCCGACTTGTGAGACTTGCCTTGATAGTGCCATTGGTGGCTGCGGAGATCAGTCTGCGCTGATGTACATCTAGTGCCATACAGGAGACCTCCTCCTTACCGTGAGCGTTCCTTATTTCCATCCTCTTAATGCCTGTCTTCACATCCCACACCGTCAGTGTGGAGTCAGCGCAGGCTGTGATTACCTAGACCACGTTAAAATAAGACCTTATAATGTTCAGTCCACAAACCATCAATCAAACGAACCCAAACACCAACCTGTTGATGATGAGGATTATAGAGCGCGCAGGTGTAAATCCCAGACCTGCTGTTGGATTCGCTCTTGTGCAGATGCAGCGTGGCCAGATACTCTCTGCAGGTCACCAGGAGAATAGGATCTGGAGTCAGGCTGAGGAGCAGAGGAAAGCTGCCGTGCTCTGGAGTGAAGCCTAGATGGATATTAGGGAACTGCAGGAGAATTGTCTTTAAGCATTGTTGAGAAGGAATATCCCATATTTTCAGAACCTGAAAGGTGAAATGGAGAGAAACCGGAGCATTATCTTTGAGAGGCGTTTCCATGATTTCTATTTCTCATGCCAACAGCCGTCAAACTGGCATGAAACTTCAAATGCAAAAAAACCCTTAGGCAATTCGAGATTAGTTTGTTTCTTCATCAGGTTTGTAGAAATGTGTCTCTGCATCAGTGTCTCAGCAATGGATGCTCTGCAGTGAATGGGTGCCGTCACAATGAGAGTCCAAACAGCTGATAAAAATATCACAATAATCCACACCACTCCAGTCCATCACTTAACATCTGGAGAAGACTAAAGCTTTGTGTTTGTAATGCTAAATTTTTCCAAATTTGTTCTGACGAAGAAACAAACAATCTCAGAAGGCCTGAGGGTGAGTACATTTTCAGCAAACTTTCATTTTAGGGGGAACTATTCCTTTAAGAGAAAATCTTCTTAAAAACCATCATCGAGTCAAAAAGGACCTTGTTTTTCATTTTAGCCTATAATTAAGAAATTATATTTTTAAGTCAGCATTCAGCAGTGTGCACACAAATACAGGACGCATTCACTCAAAACACAGCGAAAATCATTCTGTGCACGCTTATTATGATTTTCAATCAGGGACTCTTCTGTACAATCAGAATCAATGTCAAAGCTTGTAAAAAATATTCTTAACAAAATACATGAGGACTTAAGAATTTCTCAAGAATTGCACTTAGGAACTTCTTGGAATTTATCTTAAGAATTTTCTTCTTGAGATTTTCGTGAAATCCGACCGCAGAATCTTTTATATAGCTCTCTCTGTTTGCACTCTGACATCTGGTAGGAGGAAAACTAACAGCATCCTTGGAGTAGCTGAAGATCTTGCCCAATGCTTGGTGAATAACCACATCCACCACAGTGGTCTGGTGACTGTGCAGAACCGCAGTTGGGCGGGAGGTCACATAGCGGTTCCACAGCCTGACAGCAGAACCCACGCCAGCAGTCACCAGCAGTCCCAGAGAGAAGCTGAAGTCAAAACACTTGACTCCCTGCAGGAGCAGAAGCAGGAGATGAAGACATAGTGAACGGGTTTCAAACGTTGTGTCGTTATTTGTGACCATGGACCACAAAACCAGTCATAAGGGCCAATTTTTTGACATTGGGATGTATACATCATCTCAAAGCTGGAATCTGAGGGAAAAAAATCTAAATACTGAGAAAATCACCTTTAAAGTTGTTCAAATGAAGTTCTTAGCAATGCATATTACTAATCAAAAATTAAGTTTTGATATATTTACAGTAGGAAATTTACAAAATATCTTCATGGAACATGATCTTTACTTAATATCCTAATGATTTTTGGCATAAAAGAAAAATCTATCATTTTGACCCATACAATGTATTGCTGGCTATTGCTACACATTGACTGGTTTTGTGCTCCAGGGTCACATTTAGTCTGACTAGAGTGAGTCACATACTCTTGTTTTACACAATATCTAGACTTGTTTTTTTTCTCTCCAGCAATTAAATTTGTGACTACTGTGGGGGCGGCTTATTACTTCTCTGAATATTACAGAATGGAAAATGCTGGGGAATAGTCTGTTTTAATAAATCCGTCAAAACAACTAAATGAAGACTTTTTATTTGGGTCTGGACACTCAATTTAAAAAGCCACAACAACAACCTCTCTGAATCATAAGTGTGTATTTAGACTTAAATGCTCTGTGACTGTCCTTTCCCATAGAAAACAACATCCCTTTGAAGCATGATCTACTGTCTATCTATCAGCCTTTCTGTCTGTTGTCTATCTGTCTATCTGACTGACCTGTCTTGTCTACCCAGTTATCTATGACAGTGGGAATGATTGGATGGCATGGTTGATCATGTGCACATTATGTACAGTATATATGTTGCTACAATATCCTATAAACCTGGCTCACAAAAATATGGCACACAGAGAATAAGATGCACCATTATTGCAAATATTACATACTGTATAATCACCTTTTCTATTTTCCAGATGTATTCCTGTCTCTTCTGACTGACATCAATGATGACCACAGAGCTGGCTGGACTTTCTGATGAAGTAATAATGAGCTCATCATGCGGCTCATACAGGATTCTGTTGATTGGCTCACTGTGGATTTTTGGGATGTGCTGATAGGAGACCAGTGCGCTGTGTGCATGTATATCCTGTATTCATGAAATCATTTTTACAATACACAATTTTAGATGTAGAAGAAATGGATTTAAAGGGGTCATGAACTGAGAAACCAAAATTCCATTGATCTTCTGACATATAAGAGGTCATTGTACTATAAAAACATCCTGTAAGTTTCAGAACTCAAAACTTTGTCCTTAGTCTAAAAACAGCTTATATTCAAGGCAGTCTGCCAAAACAACAGCTTGCGGAATGTTGCACTCTATGATGTAATAGTGTGGCTAAGCACCGCCTCCGCAGAAGAACATCAACGCTTGCTTCTATATCAGTGCCCGTTTAGCCCCGCCCACTGATTCTACATCGCTGCCTGTTTAGCCCCACCCACTGATTCTACATCATTGCCTGTTTAGCCCCGCCCACTGATTCTACATCGTTGCCTGTTTAGCCCCGCCCACTGATTCTACATCGTTGCCTGTTTAGCCCTGCCCACTGATTCTACATCGCTGTTTGTTTAGGCCCACCCACTGATTCTACATCGCTGTTTGTTTAGGCCCGCCCACTGATTCTACATCGTTGCCTGTTTAGCCCCGCCCACTGATTCTACATCGTTGCCTGTTTAGCCCTGCCCACTGATTCTACATCGCTGTTTGTTTAGGCCCACCCACTGATTCTACATCGTTGCCTGTTTAGCCCCGCCCACTGATTCTACATCGTTGCCTGTTTAGCCCCGCCCACTGATTCTACATCGCTGTTTGTTTAGGCCCACCCACTGATTCTACATCGTTGCCTGTTTAGCCCCACCCACTGATTCTACATCGCTGCCTGTTTAGCCCCGCCCACTGATTCGCACATGTGGTGTAAATAACAAGAGAAACCAAATGATAAAGACTCTCCAAAGACAACAAGACACTGTGCAGTGCCAAGCTGTTGGGAAAACAGTGTTTGCGTTGCCTTCTTTCTGATCCCATCGTTAGGAAAGAGTGAATTAACTTTATTTTGAATGAAGACCCAGATCGCATCAGTAAGAACTTGGTCCTTTGTTCACTTCATTTGACTGTGGATTCGTTTACGAACAAGGCACAATTGGACAGGATTTTCAGAAAGATTGAAGCTAAAAGACGATGCTGTGCGACTATATTGGCGCAACACACAAGTGTGAGTAACTATTGCTTTGTCTCTTCTTACAGATCATTTGATATGTATTGAGTTATTTATACGTTTTTGAAATAAATCTCAGCAGCGTTCATCTATGCACAATGTAGGCTGTCAGTCATACACAACTATTAACCAATCACAGCAGGGGGCGTTTACTTCTGAGTCTACAATCCTCCACACCTATTCAAACAGAGCGTTCTGATGAGGGGGGTTAAAAACAGGACAGAAAATAGCTTATTACTTCTAAATTATGATGTTTTTTTATGTAAAAATCTTTATAACATTATAAGGGGACCTCAGAGAACAGTACAAAGTAATGAAAAAGGCAGTTCATGACCCCTTTAAATATGGTAATTTTATCATATACTTTTCTATTATTTTTTAACACATTTTCAGGGCCAAGCTGTCTTGGCACAATACTCATCCTCACATGAAAATGCACACACTCACTGGCATAAAGATTTGAACTGGGCCAATCTGGTTGGTAAAAGGCATTTCAAAGAGCCCCTTGAAAGGCTGAAGAAACCACAGCAAATTCATAGAGCCTCTGTCATCACCCCACATCAACACACACTTTTCTCCTGGAGCCTGGAGACGCAGATCAAACATGACTCATGGTAAACTAAAACAAAACCAAACCAGCTTGGAGAATTAGCAAGCTTAAAATAAACTCAAGTTCAACACCGGGGCATGAAATGTCAGCAGCCTACCTCTATGTCATACCAGTAACACAGAGCAGTAGCAATATGACTCAGTCCTGAAAAAAAAAACACAGAGAGAGGAACACAACAAAGTCAACATGAAAGCAGAAAATCGAACGTCTAGCCTATATCTGACAGGGTTGTTGGCTCATACCGAACAAGTGAACCTGCTCAAAACTGCATGTGGTGGTAACGTCAAAGAAGTGGATGCCCCTGCTCAGGGTCGCCAAAGCAATCTTGTGAACATTTCCCATGTAGACAGCATCGGTGGTCCAGCCCTGGAACCTCTTACGATACTGCCTTTTATTGAAGGGGCCGGCACACATCTGCAGGGACGAGGGAGAGGTGTTGGACTCACAAAATGTAAACATATCATTCTGTGAATTAAGTGTTAATAGGTCACCTCCAAAGGCTTTATGTTGTTCAGATGTCTGTTCCACACAATGAGAGTCCCTCTCTTGCTGACGCTGATGTAACGCATCGGTGGAGACTGACTCAAAGCCAAGACTCGCACGATTGGCTCTTGCTGATGTAATGAGTGATTTTACAATTAAAGTGTTAAAAACAGAGTGAAATCTCACATTCTATGAACCTAAAACACTAATGAACAACAAGAATATAAAGATAGATAGATAGATAGAAAGATAGATAGATAGATAGGGGCATTATTAAGAGATAGATAGATAGATAGATAGATAGATAGATAGATAGATAGATAGATAGATAGATAGATAGATAGATAGATAGATAGATAGATAGATAGATAGATAGATAGATAGGGGCATTATTAAGAGATAGATAGATAGATAGATAGACATTATTTATAGATAGATAAATAGATAGATAGATAGATAGATAGATAGATAGATAGATAGATAGATAGATAGATAGATAGATAGATAGATAGAGGCATTATTTAGATAGATAGATAGATAGATAGATAGATAGATAGATAGATAGATAGATAGATAGATAGATAGATAGATAGATAGATAGGGGCATTATTAAGATAGATAGATAGATAGGGGCATTATTAAGAGATAGATAGATAGATAGATAGATAGATATATAGATAGATAGATAGATAGATAGATAGATAGATAGATAGATAGATAGATAGATAGATAGATAGACATTATTTATAGATAGATAGATAGATAGATAGACATTATTTATAGATAGATAGATAGATAGATAGATAGATAGATAGACATTATTTATAGATAGATAGATAGATAGATAGATAGATAGATAGATAGATAGATAGATAGATAGACATTATTTATAGATAGATAGATAGATAGATAGATAGATAGATAGATAGATAGATAGATAGATAGATAGATAGATAGATAGATAGATAGATAGATAGATAGATAGATAGGGGCATTATTAAGAGATAGATAGATAGATAGATAGATAGATAGATAGATAGATAGATAGATAGATAGATAGATAGATAGATAGATAGATAGATAGATAGATAGATAGAATGATGGTTTTGTCAAGGCAACACTAAGTTAAGCTGTCACCTTGTTGTAGGTACAGTGGTGTATTGAAGGCTGTGAGATGGGCAGATTTTTACAGGCCCACATCAAGTCTTTCATATGCTTGTAATGCTGCAGTATGAAGTTGTGGAACGTTTGCCATCCTACCCAACCATCACAAGAGATGTCCATCTGTACAAAAGAAGACAAACCTGTCATAAAGCAGGACCCAAATGAGTACATGCATCTCTATCAGTGAAACGACCAGCATAGAAGTGTGTCTTTTCAGTGGCTCCTACGAGAAGTAGATAACCACAAATGGAAGAGCACCGGCCTCATTGAATAACTCCTCCACGTCACTTCTCTGGTAGTCTTGGCCTGTCGCTTCTTTCAGAGAGGAGAAGAAATCCTCAAAACTCATGGAGTTAGCTGAGACTCGGACTCTTCTGTTGGGTTTGGATCTCACTGAACGCTGTCTGAAGAACGACTGCATCAGTGACCTCAGATGACTCGACTGCAGCGACTCCAAAAGACGGACGCTCCGGCCGGTGAAACTGCAGATTTAATGGAGCGGAGAGGGAAAATGTGGTGTGAAATAAACATATATGCATATATGAGTTATACAGCAGCTGTAATTTATCAAAATGATGATTTTCGTGAAATGCATGGAGAAAAAGAGACACAGAGAGTCCATCAGAGCAGAAGCAGGGAGAGACAGACAGTGTCTGTGTGAAAGAGAGACAGAGACCTCCTGTGGAGCAAAAAACAACTGCAGTTACTTTCTCAATGTGTCTACAGTATATCAGTGCTTATCTACTGGTGGGTCATGACACTAAAAAGACTGCATCTGTTCTGAGTTCTGAGTTCTAGATTTTTTTTTTTTTAAATGCCATTTTATAAAGCATTAAAAATGCAACTAATGGAATAAAACTTCTAAACGTCTATGCTTAGAAACCTGTAAAATGGAAAAAATGCTGCTCAATTTATTTTGATGCTGATGTCAAGAGTTGTGAAAAGGAAGGAAAAAATAGACACAGGTACTGAAATGCAACTAATTAAATAATCATGCTCAATTAGAATATAAAAAGAAATTTGAACTTCTAAACTTCTATGTTTTTAAAGTTCTAAAATAAAAAAAAAGCTTCCTATTTATTTCCATGCTGATGTTAATTAATAAAACTGTTATATGGCTATTAAGTACTAATACAATATTCAACCCAGTGTTTGTTACACTGACAAACCACACTTTTGCAAATGTGTACATTAACAAAATTGTAAATTTTCATATTCTAATGTCATAATTTAAATAAATAAATATAATAACAACTAAAAATAAATCATTATGCATTAGAGACTAATGATTAAATATACAAAGCTACGTTCAAATTGTTCAAACAGATTAAAAATAAAACAGAAATGACAAGAATATAAAATAACACACACACACATATATATATATATATATATATATATATATATATATAAATAATTTTTAAAAGGAAAAAAATGATTAAGAAAAAAAAATGTAAATGTATATTTTTCTTGTATGCTGTACCACACACTACAGGTGAAAATTGGTTTAGTTTATACCATAATTCGTCTCTGATATGTAACATGATTTGAAAATATTGATTTTTATATTCTAAATGCAAAAAATAAGCCCATCAACATTTGAATGTTTGTTTGCATTATTCCTTTCCTATAAGAATTATATGTAAAGGCATGTCCAAGCAAGGCAATGTTCCTTAGACACCGCAACAGAGATCATCCATCCCACTGTGCAGTGAAATCAATGACATTCTTCAGTCAGTAAGCTTCTGTGATTTATCATGAAAGCACGCTCTTGTTGCCTTGAGTAACCTGACAACAAACCTAAACGAGCTGGAAAAGTTCCTGATTTAAACATCAGCCCTAATCACAGCAGTCACGGCTGGACAGCTTTAAAAATCACACATGATTGCACTTAATAACAAGTCTGTTCCTCAACAAATACACACTAGACTCAACCCATTTAATATGCAAATACTCACAGGCATCCAGGTGTTTTACTCTGCTTGTTACTAGGTGAGTAAAACTTTGTACAGGTGGCTAAGTACGCAATATGTTCTTTACATTCAAACAGGAATTCATAGGGATGCATGGATGTGGAAATTTTGGTTGATATTGATAAGAGATAATTCTTTACATTTGGAAGCCTACAACTGATATATTGTCCGATAAATCTACATCTTGAATCTAAATCAAACAAAACGCTTAAAGCCACATCCCAAGCACTTCAAATGTAAGAAAACAAATACACTGTGAGGAAACAATTTCTCTATGCAAAAATAGATCTTTCTTTTCCAAACTGCATGCATAAATGTCTGAGCAGTAATGCTGTGCCATATGATAAACTGATGTGAAAACCAGACGCACTTACTGTTGAGTGGTGCTGGGTGTTTCCTCCTTATACACCTTCCATGGATCCTCATGTCGTTTCAAAGTGTTCATATCTAAAAACAGCAATAGATACACTGTTCAGAGAAGAAAAAAAACAGATCTTTTGTGTTCAGTGAGTTTATGCTCTCTCTTCTTCCAGCCTCTCAGATCCTCAGCAATGACACAGATACGCTCAGATTTCTAGATTAATCATCCATTAGTTACTAAGACAATGTCCTTCAACAACAACACAATTAAGGAGGGCAAAAAAGAAAAGAGGCCCATTTACTGAACACAAATGTGACCCTGGAGCACAAAAGCAGTCATAAGCAGCACAGGTATATTTGTAGCAATAGCCAACAATACATTGTATGGGTCACAATTATTGTTTTTGTTTTTTATGCCAAAAATCATTAGGATATTAAGTAAAGAATTTCCTACCGTAAATATATCAAAAGTTCATTTTTGATTAGTAATATGCATTGCTAAGAACTTCATTTGGACAACTTTAAAGGTGATTTTCTCAATATTTTGATTTTTTTTTTTGCACCCTCAGATTCCAGATTTTCAAATATTGTCCAATCATAACAAACCATACATCAACGGAAAATTTATTTATTCAGCTTTCAGATGATGTATAAATCTCTTATGACTGGTTTAGCAGTTCACAGTCACATTTATTAAACAAACACCATTTATTTTTATCATGTAGTAGGCCTTCTAAATGTAATCCATTTTTTTCCTCTGTTTGTGACTGGAAATGTTTCTTTACTGTTTATAGTTAATTTTAAGTTAGACGATGTCTGTTAAAAAGCCGTTTTAATATAGGCTACAGTATGTAGCACAATTTTAAATTTATGACCGTATTAATAATTTAACGTTAATAAAGAAACATCTTTCAGCGCGTGTAACTGTCATCGAGGATCTTACCGCTACATTTGAAAAACAAACATCTTTAAAGTCAAAATGCTATACAACCTATAAATGCTCTTTCATGTGTGGTAAATAACGTACACGATACTAAAGATGAAAACCTTGCTTAGTCTTCTTGTCAGAGAAATGTCAGTCATTATTCGGCTCATCTGAAACTAGCTTCGGTTAGTTTTTGAATTTGATGAGCGCCGTTTCAATATAATATCTATTACTGATACAGTAACAAAAATACAGTCACGAACCTCCGTCCTCAAGGGGGCGAAAGAGTCACATTTAATCCCTCTGACGATAAAGCGTGTGACGGTGTTTATGATTATGATCATAAATTAAAAATGTATATATATAACAAATGGCCGTTTGCTATGTTAAGCAGCATAACGGAAACTTTTTGTAGAGGTAAAATAACCGGAAGCGAATGACACCGGAAGTCTCGCACATTCAAGTAAAAAATGGCGGTGCGTTCGGTGATTATTTTCACCGTTTGGTCGTGCGCTGCTTCTTCAGCCATGAAGAACTTAACCTGGACAATCACCTGAGAGCACTATTATCATCAGTTATCAAAGTAGAGACATCGTTTCAAGGTAGTGACATACTAATTTTGCACTTAATTTGAAACGTTCGCGAAAGTTCCACCTTTCTTTATATACCGCGTGGGTTACATGTACACTCAATATGAATAAGTAAAATCAACTAAACAATTACATTGGCAAAAAGCACATGCTTTGCGCTCAAAATGAGTCTACAGTGCAAAATAAGTGAATTCAAGACAGTAATGATCCATTTCCAAAAGTACAAATAAAATAACACTTAAAAAGTTGTAATTACGTGTATATTCACAGTTTGTTAAAAATAGTTTTGTTCTCATATTTCTGTGCTTTTCTCCACTCAGTAAGTAACAGACATGTTGGATTTATGATCCATATTGTTGGATTTTTTTTTTTTTTTTTTAACACAGTCAATGGCTCATATACTGTTCATTCACAATGGCTGCTTTTGGCCTTCATAAACATTGTTTTTACATGAACAAATGGAAGAGACACACTGTAACTCTAAACTCAGTTCAGTGTATTCACAACCCTATTCGGTGTATTTCAGATGTTGTCACATCCTACAACCTGAAAAACTGCCACTCAATTACACCAAAATACACCAAAAAATTGATTCATTGAATTTACTAAATTTTTTAAAGCAAGTGGTTGCAGTCAATTTGTTTATTTAAATGTAGCTAAAATGAATTGTTTGCAAACACTTACCTTAAAAAAAAAAAAGTTTCATTTTTTACAGTGTACACAGAATGGTTTTGATTTTTTTTTGTTTTACTTCATGTATTTATGTTTATTAATGTATGTGTTGTTAGAACACTGTCATGTTTGCTACAATTTCACGTCAATAAAAAAAAAAGAAAGTACAATTAAATAAGTAGATAACTGACATGGCATGCTGTTTTGTATTTTAAACTGAGTCCGAACGGTGAGACAGGGATAAATACAGGGAACACAGACTAGAAAACCACAAACAGGTTCAGTATCGCAGCTAACACTAGGGGAGTGATAAACGCAGGAATGGCTCGGTAAGGCAACTAGCGCTTGAAGAGAGCTATACGCAGATCAATTGACCTTATGCACGGTTACTTCCTGGTTGTAGATAAGCCAGCTCAGTCATTTCCAGTCAAGTGTACTGTGCCGTAAGAGGAGCCTCCTTTACTCGGTTTCTCTACATAATCCATTCACAATTTGAAGAAAAGTTTTATTTGTCTAAGAGGACCAAATGTTCACCTATACTGTTTCAGGAATGACAAACGCGAATTTTTAATTTATGCGAGTGAATCCATTAAATTATGCAGCGAGTCATTGCTATGATTGACAGCGGCAACGGAATGAATCATCCGACGAGCCGATGTCAGAATAGAACTGTGCATTAAGTGATTTAGATTAAATTCAGACTAACAAAACTACAGGTCTGTGTTGGATAAAACTTAAACGATGTATTAGGTATTTAAATAATTCAGCATTATAGGCTGTCGACTGGCCTTATTTATTTATTTCTTTAAATGACTTTGTGACTTCCTGCACTTGCTATACTTCACACTTCAGTGCGATAAAGTACTAAATTTGTTATAATAATTATTTTATAATAAATCAGAAGACGTGAAAAAAACTAGGTAGTTGAAATGGCAGCTAATGATTGATTCTATACTGCCATCTCCTGGTTATAACGGTAATTTCATCTAAAGTCTTTATTTTTCGCCGAGACACGTTTTTGGCACATTTCTTCATGTCGTCTTCATGAATGAAAAGTGAACCTTTAATAATGCGAATTTTACTGCACAGAGTTGAGAAATAATAAAGGCTTTAAAATTGTATAATATTTTAAAAATGTGTTTATAGCTATGAAGGTAAGATATTGATTATTGAGAATACCATTAAGACCGCCTGACGATAGTGTTTATTTGTCTCTACCTATATATAGCACAAAAATGAGCTTCACTGGAAGATTAAGAGCTGGCTTATCTTTATCCCGAAGTTCTAAAAAGCGCTCCGTGCATATGGTCAATACTTGGCAAACTAGATCAGGATCTGAGTGTGTTTATATGGTGTGTGTGTAACAAATATACTAATATTAATGAAAATAAACTTGTTTTAAAAAATAAGGGGGAAAACATGAGACATGCTCATCCTAGATTTAAGCATTTTGCTCCTATAGTGTGCACATAAGGATTTTTGAACATGTTGAATATTTTACGATTCGCGATCGGGGCGCCTCTGACACTCTTCACTTCTGTGCCTCTCTGCCTGTCAGTGATGTGTATGTGCCGAACAATGTGTTTCTCCGCGGAGAAAGTCTCAACATTTCCTGACCCGACCTGATATTTTGAATTTTTTTATTTTATTTGTTTGACAGGGAAATCTATGTGCAAACATAAGCGCACACATGCACATGTATTCATTCATTTAAAAAAAAAAAAAAAAAAAAGCACTTCCTCTCCAGGGACAAAAAGGGCAGGTGCTCAAGAACCATTTGATGTCTATGGCTGCATCTGAAAACTTAGGCTGACTTCTTGCCTCGTTGCCTAATAAGGCGATGACTTTGCAGGCAGCGTTTTTGCACGAAGGCACCTCAAGAAGCTTATTTCAGACAGGCTTCTGCGGGAGCATAACGGTTTAATAATCTACAACAAAATAGAACAAGTTTTGGTGATAACTAAACAAAGGGTTAATTACTGTAATACTAATTTCTCACTAGAAATAACATCAAAAGTGCAAAAGGTTAATCAGAAATATACATTTACACACAAACTAACCACCAAACACAACTTTCAGACGCCAAATTAATTTTTTTAGCTCAACCGTCACGGAATGGAACGCACAGGATTGTGGGATACCAAAGGCAGCAACGGATACATCTATGCTGCCTTCAAAAATTGATCAGATGAAGCTAACTTTGGATTCGGACATGTCTTGATGCCTTCCTACCTTGCAATGTGTCCTCCGAAGGCAGCGTTTTTCAGTTATCTGATGCAGCCTTCGTGTGCACATGCCTGGTATTCCTCCTCCACAGGGACGTGCAGAGGGTTCCTCAGGGGCAGGCGCTCAAATGTAAAATAGGTGTCAGTCACAAATATATGTTGATTGCTAGAAACCACAAAAAATTAATTGAATGTTAACTTCAAATAAATAGTTAACTTGCAAAAATAATTAATAAAAATTAAATGCATAAGTAAAATGAGAATGTGAAAAGTTTGTCATCAAATAGTATATTAATGACACTCTTATTTTGCATCTCACCACCACCCTTTACCATAAATAAACGTCAAGTATTTACTCCACATTCTCCTATAAACCAAGTAGTCTGACTTTTTTTTTTTTTTTTTTGTATGCTGCAACTTTCCCCAGTTGTGTAACCCATGAAAGATGGTGAACCACGTTTCGGAAAAGGGAGCTAAAAGACTAACCATAGTATTGTGGTTGAGTAGGCTTGACATCCTAAAATGGGGATACAAGTCAGATAAACATTTATTAGACCTACGGAGAGTACAGTACAACAGGAAAAAGAAAAGAATCTCTCACAGTTACATTAAAACTTACTTGAATTCGAGAGAAGTGTGGTGTTTTCTGGCCCATTTCTTGACGACGTTTTAGTCTGGGATTCTTTCCACTTCAGCGACTGCATCTGTGGAATTGTTATTCTCCTATTCTCTCTGGACTTAGTCAGTGCCAACCGCCGTGCTCTTGCCTCATCGCGAGTGATGACCAACATTGTAAGTGCGTCAGATGTGTGGGCCTGGCCCATGTACGAGACGCTATCTTTGGCATTTCTAACTGCAAGTACTGTGAGAATTTTACTCACGGTTAGACTCACGGGAATTTGATCGGGAATCTGGCCTCCTCCCTCCGCGAAGCCGCAGGCTGGATGCCGTTGCCTTCGGGTAGGAGGATATTTTATACACTGTGGCCTCCGACTCTGAGGACTTCTGAGCCGCGTCACTCGACGTTCTTCCGCCTAGCGGCCAGGAGGCACGGCCTTCTCCGGCCTATACTGAACTCATGGATGTTTTGGCATGCGCCACTGAGAAGTTGAGCTTAGATTGGCCGGACAAGCCTTGCGAGTCCCAGTCATCTAAGCTCGACGAGCGTTTCCTCAGTGATTACGCATTACTCACTAATGCGGCGGCCGTTGACTTCACCAGCCTCGTTGGTTCTGTGGAGCAGGGGTACGCCGCAGTCCCGGCAATCGAGGACACGCTCGCTGCGCACCTCTCACTGACTTCCACCCCATCGTGGAAGTCCCGCCCTCTTAAAATGCAGTCAGCTGCGTTTAAGCAGTTCATGCCACGTCATGCACGCGAACAGGCCTCTGCCTCTGCCTCGTTCTCTAGGGATCGCCCGGCCCCCAGAAAAGAGCCAGTCGGTGGAATGAGCGATCCGATGCATCCCTCACCATACACGGTCTGGGGAGCTTGTGGTCGTTCCGCTACTCGCCAGTGCCCCCGCAAGCGGGAGGATTTAAAACACCCGAACAAGCCCCCTGCAGCGGCTTCTTCGGGTGGCTCCTGATATGCGTACCAGGAAGAGGAGAGTCAACCCAATGCCCCCTTTGGTTCTCCCTCTCTCATCCTACCTCTCTGGGGATAGATGCGCTAGCGCACCCTTGGCCGGACACGAAGCTGTATGCATTCCCTCCGGTCAAGCTCATCCCAGCGGTATTGTGCAGGGTGAAGACATGCGGAGTCTACCTTCTCCTAGTAGCCCCGTTCTGGCCTTCCCAGACGTGGTTCTCAGAGTTGGTCCTTTTGATCTCACAGATGGAGTTCGTGCCATCTGCATTGACATAGACCAGGGCTATTCAATTACAAATTCAGTTGGGCCAGATTTTCAAACCAAGAAGGTTAGCTGGGCCAGTTATTTCAGCGGCGAAGCAACTCGTAATGACACAT
Organism: Acrossocheilus fasciatus; assembly: GCA_036784905.1. Taxonomy (NCBI): domain Eukaryota; kingdom Metazoa; phylum Chordata; class Actinopteri; order Cypriniformes; family Cyprinidae; genus Acrossocheilus; species Acrossocheilus fasciatus. Next base: position 1,010,987 of record CM071949.1, on the reverse strand, counting down.
TTTAAAACCAGCACAAACAAATTTATTGAATACATGTAAGGTTTATTCATTGTTTCTCTTTTAACTTTGGTCAGTTTGCACATCAAAAAGTATATAAAAATACAATAAAAGAGTTAACTGAACATAATCTGAGGTAGCCCCTACTACAAAAGAAAAAAAAACTGACCTCTTGCCTAGGCCTACGTAGGCTACATATCTGAGCTATCTGATCACAAAGTGCATAAAACAAAATAGTGCACAGTAGTAGATGAGCAATAACATTAAGTTTCCTTTTGAAACAAAATAAACATCTTGCTCACATTTGACCCAGGAACATCTCAAAGTGCATAAAATAAAAAGTGCACAGTATTCACGGCTATAACTAACACATGAATACAAGGTGGACTACTGCACATATTGCACATACTGAGGGAACATATTTTAAATCACCACATTTATAATTAGGCATGCCTTTGTTACACATCCAACATTATATTGATGTAGGCTACAGTTACCCAGCTGATTTAGTGGGAGAAGTGACATTTTTTTGTTTTGAACGAGAGCAGTGACTTTAGGCTCGTAAGTCTTGTCAATGCAATCCGAAGGCATTGGTGGAGAGTACAGTCAGTCAGGGAGCAACGATGGTTGCTCTTTATGGAGTTCATGTGTGAAAAACTTGACTCACATGTGTATGTTGATCCAAACATACTGAGTATGACGATCGCTACTTTCTTAATGTTAGGGAACTGATGTACGTTGACATCAGTCCAAAACATTGTAGGCCCGTTAGTGCAAAGCTCCTGTGCCATGGTTACAGATGACTGCATGTCAACAAGTTCGAGTGTGAATTTCCCCTCGTCAATGGAAGGAACCACTTGCTTTGCTCTGGCAGATAAGTCCCCTTCTAATGCAACAGTGAACGGGTCTCTGACAAAAACGGCCACCTCTGAGGGCAGAACAAGTCCATCCAATCGACCAGCAAAGTTCATTTTCAGCCTCGCAATGAAATCTGTCAGCACATGATTTGTGCAGGGGATGAGATGAATTTGCGGAGTGTCGGAAAATGCAGCATTCGGCCTGTGCTAGGGCTGTGACGGTCGCCGTGACAACCGCATCACCGCGGTGGTCGGTTGTCACCGCGGTTGTCTATTGCCACCGGCGGTAGTGCACGTGACGTCACAGGCTCTAATGTTAATACACAAATTTCCGTTAAACTGACGAGTTTCGGCGCGATTCAGCAAATTCAATTTCAGCCATGGATCTCGTTGGAAAACCAAATGTTACATCGCCAATCTGGGGACATTTTGGTTTCGTGCCGAACGAGAAAGGCGAACCAATCAATTTGGATGAAGCCATTTGTGGGCTTTGTGGCAAAAAAATAAGTGTTAAACGGGCAAACACTTCAAATCTCCAGAGCCATCTCCGGTCATGTCACCCAGCCATGTTTACTCAACTCATGTCTTCTGAACGCAAACGCCCAGCTAGTCAGCTAGGTATCGCAGAGGCCTTCTCAAAAATGACCAAATACAAAAGAGAAAGTGATAAATGGAAGACATTAACGAGAAATGTGGCAACATTTTTGGTAGTTGAGAACTCGCCGCTCCGCACTGTAGAGAAACCTGCTTTCCGAGAAATGCTTCAGTCGTTTGATAAACAGTACGAACTTCCGAGCAAAAAATACTTTTCAAACACTGTCATCCCTCAACTATTTAACGAAACCAAGGAGAAAATCATCACGGAACTACACGACCTTGATTTCTTTTCCGCCACGACTGATATGTGGTCCAGCATTCATATGACTCCTTTTATGAGTCTGACTGTACATTTCATTAACAAAAATTGGGATCTGAAAAGCAGGTGCTTGCAGACTGCGTTCACACCAGAAAGTCATACGGCGGATAATTTAGCAGAATCTCTCCGCAGCGCATTCAAAGAGTGGGGATTAAATGAAAAAAATCTCAAATGCATCACGACAGATAACGGGGCCAACATCGTGGCTGCTGTTAGGAAATTAGAATGGCCATGGCTGAATTGTTTCGGCCACAATCTTAACTTGGCAGTCACAAACTCAAAGTCAGTCGAGAAGGAGAGGACATCCAGGGCCATGGGGTTGTGCCGAAATTTGGTGACTGCATTCGCCCACAGCTGGTCGAGAAAGAAGAAACTTCGTGAAGAACAAGAGGCCTTAAACCTACCAACGCACAGTTTGATACTGGTGAGTTGAAATAATTAAGATAAAATTATATATATATATATATATATAATATATATAATATATATGGCATTCGTTGTAAAAAAAAAATAAAAAAAATAAATAAATAAACAAATAGCGTCTACCTCAAACGAATTTATTTAGGGAGAATTTCGGTGGGGATAAATGTTTCATTTACATTTCAGTTAAATTTATTTGATAAACTATTATTCACAGGCTGCAATGTCAATTTCTCAAAGCTATAAATGATATGATGTGTGTGCTAGAGGCTCCGGCGCCATCACGGATTTTGTCCTTATTTTAAATTGTTGATACGAAAACATTTAAATGATCCACAATTTTTATGGTCACAAAAATTAAACGAAGCTCAGCAAAGACTTGTCCCACATTTTGTCTTTGGTTTTGTTAATATGTCAATTATTAGCCTAAGTAAAATTTATTTCCTTTCGGCCTATTTATTTTATTCTTTTTATGATAATTAATGTAAAATAAAAACCACTAAAAATACTACAATTGTTTTCTATACTTTTTCAAAGGCGTCACATTCACACTTATCCAACGTAATTTAACATTCTGATTTTGTCAGTTAACGGTTAAGGATTAACAAGAGTTGGTTGTCTGTCAGGAAAATTTACCAAAATAACATCCAAGAACAATATCTATATAATAATCATGTATTCTCTTGTTCCTTCACTATGCCAACAGGATTGTCCCACACGATGGGGAAGCAAACAAAAAATGATTGAGAGAGTATTGGAGCAAGCGAACGCAATTAAAAGAGCACTGGATGACCGAAAGCATCAACACCTGAACCTGACATGGCAGGACATTGCAGTGCTCGAGTCGATAAACGCAGCACTTAAACCAGTTGCAGAATTTACCGATGTTTTATCTAACGAGAAGGTTGTTACTGCGTCATCGGTTAGACCTGTGCTGAGACTGCTGACCAACGATCTCCTCGACCCTTCACCAGAAGACAGCGAGTTAACAAAAAACCTCAAAGCAAAGATGACCGCTGTCTTGGAGGATAAATACAAAGATTTAGAAGGGCAAAAAATGCTATCAAAAGCAACTACTTTGGATCCTAGATACAGAAATAATTTTGAGGAGGAAGATATTAGAGACGAACTCCTCGAAGAAATAATGCACATTACTGAAGATCAGCCAGAAAACACTCAAACTGAGGAGTCACTGAATGCAGGGGAAGGTGCCAGCGCAGCACCTGCTGTCAAGAAAATGAATCTCGCACAGCTACTCGGCAAAAGAAAAGCGAAGGCCACAATTCTTCCAAAGAGAGCGCGTGCCAGTGAGGAGTTAACGCGTTATTTGCAAGAAGAGACAATAGATACCAGCGATGACCCACTTGCTTGGTGGCGGAGCAATGAGGCAAGGTACCCTCTCTTGGCCACGGTTGCGAAAAAGTATCTGTGCATTTGCGCTACAAGCACACCGTCTGAACGCGTATTCAGTGCTGCTGGAAATATTGTAACCCCAATTAGGTCTTCGCTTAAACCGGACAAAGTCAACATGTTAGTTTTTCTGGCAAAGAATTTAAAATCTGAATAGAAAACCAAGGTGGACTTAAACCTGCTTTAATAGTTATAGCCTACGCTGTTTTTTTCCAGCATCTGACTTGTATTGTAACTAGTATTATTATTAGTTGTAATAATTATTATTATTATTATTATTAGTTAATAATAATATTAGTACTATTTATATTGTTACTGATTAGTAAAGTTCTTTAATATTTATTATTTAAAGTCTGCAGCCTTTGTACATGTATATGTGACACAGGCCTACTGTTACTATTTGTGAAGTTCTTCAAAATGTAACGTTTAATTATTATATTGTTACAAGCAGTAAAATTTGTTATTTAATATATTATTTGTAGGCTGTATTGTGTTGTTTCGTTGACGGAAGTTCAAAAATAAACACGCACGTTTGTACAGATGTTTTAGCATTTTTTCTTTGTTTTTGTCATTTCCTAATTTTTACATAAAATGTAAATTGACTTAGGTAGGCTACTTAGATACAGAGGCGTAATTTGTGGGTGGGACGGGTGGAACATTTTGCCAGGGTCGTATTGTCCCCACCACTTTTTTTTTTCTTTTTTTTTCTTTTTTTTTAAGTAATTAAAATACTTGCGGAAAGGATGCCTTAAAGGAAAAGCATGATCTTCATCATTCTTCATAATCTAATTCATACATGCAACAAACTTATTTTGCGCCGGCCAGAACATAAGCACTAAAATGTATAAACAATATGATCGTGAACACGAGTGTTTGCACTCGTATGAAAAACGCCGTCACTGTGTTGCGTGTCTGCGATCTTTTATCTCTCGGTTCACAGGTACAGTGAAGTCGACTTTCTGTGTCATACATATAACATTTGTCTTTCGTTGTGAAATCACTTTTTTACCGGTGCCGGTTACAGTCGCGCGCATCAGGAAAGCGCGTTCAGTGAAGCACTTCATATACTCTCACGGATTATTTTACAGCACCATTACTGTCATAATCGATTTGATATTACGTTCTCGTGACCACTACCTGTCTTTGTCCCCACCACTTTTCAAAGCAAAGTTGCGCCACTGGAGATAAAATATATATATACACACACATATATATATATACACTATATATATAAACCCCACCCCCCACCACCGCAACACCGGCGGTTGTTGGTGATTTCCCACCGCGGTAGTAAAAAATTGCCACCGTCACTGCCCTAGCCTGTGCTCAAATCAGTTGCGAAAAGGTCCAGTTTAACTGGGAATGCGCGCATCTGTTCCACAAGGTCGATGACAGTTTTGTCTCTGCCTTGTAGTGCCAAATTGAGATCATTCAGGTGTTTGAATATAAGGTCATTTAGGTGTTTGAATATAAGGTAATTTACCTGATATACTGATCGTCACTGGTGTTATCCATAAGGAAGGTAACACCAGTGACAATTTTCATGAAAAATGCATTTTACAAAATGCCACATGTTGTCAATCATGGTATACTCACTAAATTAAGTAGTTTAATCCACTTGTATTATAGTTTTTTCCCTAACAATAAATAGGTCACACTAGTGACATCAACTAAATTTATCATAACTGAAAAGAAACAGTGGACTAAACATGGGCCTTTTTTCATAGATGTTTAGAAAATAGGAAGGAGGCAGTCGAGTGCTGTCATCAGTGTGTGCAGTCAATAATGACTGCGTTTACATGCGCACGAATATTGCGATTATTTCCAATAATCAGAGTAAGGACTTAATCGCATTTTGATGTTTACATGTCAAGAGCAAAGCTCTTACTCCCGTTTACATGCAATTTCCATTATTCTTATTCGCTAAGAATTGTGGTTAATTTTTTTTACTGCCATTATTCACATACCCCACTGGACAGCACAAATAATGGACACAAATGATGGAAAGAGCAGTGTTACTGGTCGCTGTTTTAATTTATGTACGTCTAATGCATAATGATTTTGTATGGCTGTATTGCACGCTTTTTCGGCGCCATAGAAATGTGATGGAATTTGTTTGCCTACGCTGCCGTCGCGTTCTGCTCGCCCCTCTGGATGAGGGTAAAGAACAGAGACTGCTGGCAGCTTGTTGTGTTTTCCTCAGAATGCGATGCTTTCTTCCCCTCCATCATTTCTAATCTCCGTATTATTACAGGTGTGTGTCACGTTATTCATATATGTCACAAGCGCATGCGCACTTTGGTCAGAGCGGCAATACTGCGATTAAGGTGTTTACATGCCTGTATATTCCGATTAAAATCGGCGTAGGCCACCTATGTTAATACGATTATGCTTGCTGCGATTGAGTTTAATCGCATTATTTAGATCGAAGTATTGCACTTACATGAGGTAAAGCATAATCGCAATATCGCCAAAATCTCATTATAATCGCATTAAGAGGGTCCATGTAAACACACTTATTGACAAAACATAGGTAACATTTAAAGGTCTCCTGAAGCGCCTTGAAATGCACAGCATTATGTGGTGTGTGCTAAACGTACAGCCTAATCACTTTCACAAATACACGCCATAAAATAACATGAAAATATCCTTCACAAAAATTAACCATGGTTACAACCAAATAAACATGGTTATTATAGGTAAACCATGGTAAAAACAAATTAAACATGTTTTGCTACACTAACCATAGTTTATGGTATTTGTATTAAAACTGTGGTTATAGGCTACAACTGGTTATAAAAACAGTGTTAGCCTACATTTACTATAGTAATAACAATGTTAATTTTCATAAGGGATTGTATATAATAATATGAAATAAATGTTTTAATAGATTATGACATTTACATCACAAAATATCAGGGAGTGACATTTATTTGATGTGAAGGAGGGTTGCTGTAAGCCCATCAGAACTGGGTTGCGGTGCAGGGGGACGGGACTAATGAGGTCATTGAAGGGTAAGTAGTCTAGCCTATCTGGAGCGCATATAAATATGAATATTAAGCTTGATATGTTTCATACGTTGTATATCCATAACTGCTGTCGGAGTTCTGATGTTGTGTGCTACCTGCTCAGATTGTGCTACCTCCGTCTGTTTATTCGGCAGTAGGCTATATAAATCTTCTTGTTTGTTTTTTTTTAATGAAAACTGCAAATCATGTCTATAAATCTATGAATACAAAATAAAGCATAAACTACCAAATACATGCAAATATATATATTTTATCTTATAAGCATTGAAGTATTGAAAGATAAAGTATCACAATGTTTACCATATCAAAAACAAATAATGCTGAAGCATCTATGTGTATGTACTGTGTATGGATTTAATTTATAGGCATATGAAATTTAAGAGAATTACAAGAACTTAATGAAACAGAATGGTTAGAACATGATTTTTATTATATTTTTATGCATGCATGTTAGCAAAACAAAGAGAGAGAGATGTGGAGCGTGAAAACATTTGTTGATCTTGCCGAAATGTTTAATACATGCATTCAAAACCCCCAAATTCTTTCTTTAAATTTCAGACAGCATTGGAAAGTCTGTTATCCTCAGAATTGGTGATTGAAGTTGCTCTGAAATCACTTTGGGTCTCTTCATCGATGGCGCTCTCAATTTTCGAAAGAAAGGAATAGCATTTCTTATTTAAGTCTCTGGCCATGAATGCATAGATGAACGGGTTTAGAAAGCTGTTTGCACTGGCGAGAATGACGGATACTCGTATGGCTATGTAAAAGGCATCATTGTGTTGAGATATGTCCAACGCTATAACGGATAATATTTGAATTGGCAACCAACAGATGAAAAAAGCTGCGATCAGTAATGTCATGATCTTGAAGGGCTTGGTGGATTCGGACATTTGGTTTGCTCTACGTTTACAGATCAGGATGCAGTAACAGGTGAAGATGGTCAGGAATGGAATCAAAAGCCCAAAAGTAAGTTGCATGGACACAACTGTTTTGTATTGATACTCATATTCGATGTCACATATGTCTGTTGATCCTATAGTTACAATCTCTCTGAATTTGGAAGATGGGATGCTAAGCAAAGACGACACAATCCAAGCCAACCCAACAACTATAGAAGCTTTCTTTACAGTGCACTGATTCTGGGCCCAGACGGGAAACTTGACTGTGATGCAGCGATGCACACTAATGATGACCAGGATGAAGATGCTGCTGTACATATTGAGGGGCATCACAAAACCATCGAGCTTGCACATGAAGAGCCCAGAGTTCCAGCTTTTCTTCACAACGTAGTCAATGGTGAAAGGGAGAGTAGCGCAGAAAATGAAGTCAGACAGAGCCAGACTCAGGTACCAGGTGGTGTTCACTGACTTCTTCATCTTAAAGCCAGTAATCCAGATCACTGCACCATTTCCAATGATGCCAAGAAGGAATATGATCACATTAAAGATCACTGTGATTACACATGCTGCTTCCCTGCAGTATCCAGGGTGTGCGTGCTCTTCTTTTGCATGGCTGTCTCCAGTTAAATCTTGTAAAGTATCTTCATAACCTTCATATGAATATGAATACGTGTCTTCCATTATACTGAATAGGAAGCAGAGTTCTGTAACAAAAACAACAAGCAATTTATCAAAATGCTTTTAAACCACCATAGACACTGGGGGGTATCACTATCACCAGTATCACTATTAAAAAAAAATCCTCTAAGTAGTAAAATAACAGAAGAAATTCTGCATCATGCGTACATATATCATTTCCAATCAGTCCTTCTCTGACAAGCAGAACTGTCAAAAAAGGCCAATAAAAAGCACAATGCTAGCAGAATTCTCCCGTAGCTTCCCTTATTTTTTCCATAAACTGCTTGCACTTTTATGATAATGATTTTTTTAGACCTTAAATTCCCTTTGATTGGTTACACGCATGCCTGTTTGTATGAAGGAAATTGCCTAATGTTTTGTGACTTCAAAAGCTAGTGTTTAAACCACATAGAACAGAACACAAGTGGCATGCTATTCGTGTTCGAGTACAACTTTAAGCGAAACTTGTAAGACTGACTGCTAAGTATGTTTTTCATTTGAGGAGGCTGTAATGTCTCTCGTTTTGTATTATATCTGATATCTACCACCTGTAAAATGGTAGCAATCCTAAATTTGGAAGATTTTCTATTGCAACATGGAATCGTTAATCGTATGCATCTTAATTCTTTTGCTGCTTTCTGTCTTTAAAACTGAACCGAAAACAAGTGTTTACTGTATGAAAATACATTGTGACTCTGGACCACAAAACCAGTCATAAGGGTCCATTTCTTTAAATTGAGATTTATACATCATCTGAGAGCTGAATAAATAATCTTTCCATTGATGCATGGTTTGTTAGGATCCGACAATATTTGTCTGAGATACAACTATTAGAAAATCTGGAATCTGAGGGAGCAAAAAAATCTAAATATTGAGAAAATCTCCTTTAAAGTTGTTCAAATGAAGTTCTTAGCAATGCATGTTACTAATCAAAAATTAAGTTGTGATACATTTACGGTATAAAATTTACAAAATATCTTCATGGAACATGATCTTTACTTAAAATCCTAATTATTTTTGACATAAAAGAAAAATGTATAATTTTGACCCTTACAATGTATTGTTGGCTATTGCTACAAATATAGCTGTGCTGCTTATGACTGCTTTTGTGCTGCAGGGTCACATATACATATTATCTTTAAAGCATTAGTTCTTATGTCATCTGAAGATAACTTACCTCACAAAGTAAGCTTCACAATGCTGTTTGCTATGAGGCGTCGTATAGGACTGAAATCAAACTTCACCCCCCTTCCGTCCGCAACTTCTTGCAACAGGATCTGGTTGCAGCACTCTCAGCTGCGGTTCTAGTAATGAGGTCATTTGCAATCTTTTTTATTTTTTAATTTAACTTTTATTTATTTATTATTTATGAATTCAATTGCTAAACATTTTGAGGTAAGACTCAAAATGGTTCCTTTTTTCATTTTTAGATTTTTCCAAAAAAATTAAAAAACAAGAATTATGCTTGATTTTCCGTTTTTGCGTTCAGGGCTAGAAAATGGATAAACAGCTTGAATTTTCGATCTCTGCATGTGGGCGGGAATAAAAGGCAGAGGCAGAATTAGTAAAAATGCTTGTTTGTTTTTTTCTAATAAAATATATTATGCATTTAAAATTAGTTTAATATGCTATATCCATTAAAATTAAAGCTTAAGAACATTTTGATTTTTAAACATTTTGATTTCAATCTAACACTGGTGACACAGATACTTATGTCTATGTCATTTTGAAGTAACACCACAGACTTTATTTTCCAAGTTACTATATAAGCTCTGTGGTGTTACCAGAAAAGACAGTATCAGACGTTTTCTAAGTACCAGATCCTGCTGGATGATCACTTAAACTTCTGTATTAAGTTTAGTATTGAGTTTTGCTGAGAATCACCACATGCACCACATACACCCACAAGACGTTCATTCATCTTCAGAAAACAAATCAAAATCAGAATAAGAATCAGAATGGGCTTTATTGTCAGATATGTTTACACATACAAGGAATTTGTTTTTGTGACGGAAGCTTCCACAGTGCAACGGAATGACAGCGGCAGAACAAACAACACGGATAGTAAAAAGATAAAAATTAAATTAAAAAATTCAAATGAGGTTATTTTTAATGTTCTATTACCTTTTATTTCCATCCATTAAAAGTCTATTTTGTAGCTTCAAACAGTAAATAAAGACTTGCTTGATGCGCAGAAATGATTGTCAATACTTCATGTACATCAAGCATGCAGGTTTATATTTGATGAGCTCTATGTATGTGCATCAGACAATGTTTATATGTGAATAAAAGCCTAATGTCCTAATAAACTTTTTGAAGTTTGAAGAGATTGGTTGTGTGGACTTTAAATAGATGGACAGAAAATGATGAGAGAATATTAAACACAACTTCATGTGTGTTCTGGAGATGGGTTTGGAATGACGTTAGGTGATATGTGATGACAAAATCATTTTTGGGTGAGCTCTGTCTTTAAACTGTAAGTGGAGTTTGTGCGTGAGAATGTGTCAACTGCTGGACATTTGTGATTGATGTTTGTTTATGAGGTGTCTCTGTGTGTCTATGAATAGCTTGTGGTTATAGGCTTTTTCCATTCCTTCCCAGGATACTCACAGTTTGACTTCGTATTTTACTGACAGCAAACCTACTGACAATGTTTTTCATAATTGTTATTGTTCATCAATTCATTCTTACTCAAGTTTACCAAAAGCATTTGTACAAAACCATTCTGTTTCACAACACCCAAAGACAAAAAGTCCACAATTAAACTTATTAAACTCAATTCAACAAATATGCAGATAGTAAGGTGTAAATGTTACTTTGTGATGTGGTTACTAGGGTACTTTTGGTGACCGGTTGTTTACTGTTCAGAAGAGCCCACCTTGAGTCTGCATGTTGCTGAAGGAGCTTCTGATTAACATTTACATTCACTCTGCAATAGCTGCATAAGAGGCTCAACTCCTGCTGCAGAAATCATCCCACAAACCATGACACCTCCTCCTACACCTTTCCTACACCTACACCTTTGGACAAAACCTTCTAAGATTTTGTCCACACAGGCTTCAGTCTTTTCTCAGTTTGATGGTGAACAAAATGTTTCCCATCTGATCCAAATAAATTTAAGCTCGCTCTGATCACTAAAGTGAACTTTGGACTAGTTCTTCTCTCTCCACACAACATGCTCCCCTCAGCAAAGATGAGCTTTGCCTTTTGATTCTCTCTGCTGATGAGAGGCTTGGTCACGGCAGAGTGTGTTTTCAGTCTGACTTCTCTTAAATGTGAACTGTAATGGGGCAGTCATGGCCTAATGGTTAGAGAGTCAGACTTGTAACCAGAAGGTTGCAGGTTTGAGTTTCAGGTCCGGCAGGGATTGTCAGTGGGGGAATCAATAATCAGTACTCTCTTCCACCTTCAATACCACAACATGAGAGGTGATACACTCGAGCAAGGCACCGCACCCCCAACTCCCTTCTCGAAAATGCATCCATCCCATCTCAATTTTTCGCATACTTTTTTGAGCATTTTTTGACATTGTTTTTTCACATACATTGTCAGTGTCACCTTTGCTTCTTGCTAGCCATGTTCTCAGCCGATCAAAAAGTTTAGCTTTTCGGCCACTGGGTTCTTGTTCTTTTTGCCTGCAGTATCCATTAACAGCCAGTCGGTCACCATAGGAAGGCAGATATTCCTTCAGCTGGTCATTTGTCATAAGCTGTGTGACACTGCAATCAATCTGCAAAAAGAATATACTTTAAATCTAAATTTACCGTTCTCTGACGTCAGTGACCCTGCGAGGAATAATTCATAAATATTACTATTAATTAATATTAAATATTTAACTGAATTGAAATTGGGTGAGAAATGAGCTGAGATGGACAGTGACATTATTGTTTTCTGCAGAGCTACTTCATAGCAGGATTGATCTCATTTCATAACTGTTTTTGAACATAACTGAATTAACGCTGAATTGAATTCGGCTGAAAAATGTCGCTATTTATCATTCTTTAAGACCATAATTCAAATGTGTATTGAGCACTATAGAATTAAAGGGGACTTGGATTAACTATAATGTATAAGGAATAATGTACAGTCAACTGGTTGTTATAAACCCAGGGGTTTAGAGGTGGTTTGTTTTTTTAATCAGAGACACAGGATTCAGTACTCGGTATTGAGTACTCGGTGTATATAGAAAGAAACAAGACAGAGCCGTTTAAGCACTTCTACTGGAGAAAATTTCAACAGAATATATTGTTCCAGAGTTTCTCTGTGACAGTTTTTAGGGACTGCAGGCTACATGTGACACATATATACTTAACAGTTTCATGAATACCTTATCCTGTTGCATTCGCTGTATGATGTCATCTGAAACGTTTCTTGACTTCATAAAGTCATAAATGTCATCCATCCAAGAAGACAATGATGTGTATAATGATACCTCAATGCTGGTTACATCTATCAACATAAATGTTATTAAAAGTTATGGTTTCGGTCCTTTTTGTATGACAGACAATTCTCAGTCAGTATTGGCCAATATTATGTAGCATATTCTTCATCTGGTGTTCCTCAAGGATCAACTTTGGCACCGTTATTGTTCTCGCTGTACATGTTACCCATTGGTTCAATCTTTAGGAGATTTGATGTGTTGTATCATTTCTATGCCGATGATACCCAGCTTTGCATACCTGTGATGAGTGGGGCGGGGCCGAGAGCCGTGGGAACGGAGCGAGGCCGGTGGAGTTAATGATAACGAGCGACACCTGCGCCACTCATCGGTCTCCATTTAAGCACAACGACAAGCCTGCTTTATACCAACTAACAGCCTGTCATCCAGACATTTTATCTCGTAATTATGACTTAAGTTTGTCATAATTTTTACTTTTTGAGGCATGAATTTGTTTCTTACCTGCCGGAAATGGGATTCCTTACATTGGCAAAAAGCACATGCTTTGTGCTGAAAATGAGCCTACAGTGCAAAATAAGTGAATTCAAGACAGTAATGACCCATTTCCCAAAGTACAAACAAAATAACATTTAAAAAATTGTAATTACTTGTATATTCACAGTTTGTTAAAAAAAAATTTGTTCTCATATTTCTGTCCTTTTCTCCACTCAGTAAGTAACAGACATGGTGGATTAATGATCCATATTGTTGGATTTTTTTTAACACGGTCAATGGCTCATATACTGTTCATTCACAATGGCTGCTTTTGGCCTTCATAAACATTGTTTTTACATGAACAAATGGAAGAAACACACTGTAACTCTAAACTCAGTTCAGTGTATTTGCAACCCTATTCTGTGCATTTCAGATGTTGTCACATCCTACAATCTGAAAAACTGCTCAATTACACCAAAATACACCGAAAAAATGATTCATTGAATTTACTACATTTTTTAAGTCGAGTGGTTGCAATCAATTTGTTTATTTAAATGTAGCTAAAATAAATTGTTTGCAAACACTTACCTTAAAAAAAAAACACTTTTTTTCTCAGTGTACACACAGAATGGTTTTGATTTTGTGTTTTACTTTGTATTTATTTATGTTTATTAATGTATATGTTGTTAGAACGCTGTAATTTTTGCTACAATTTCACATCAATAAAAAATAAGTAGAATTAAATAAGCAGATAGAATTAAGTGTCATGGGTTGTGTGGTTGTAGTTAAATATAAATGAAAGATAAATGAAAGACGGGAGAACGAAACTGCATGAACTCACTTTTTCCCTTTTAATTAACTTATAAGAACGGACAAACACAAAGGGAGAACTGAGGACTTTTAAAGGAAAGGGAACAAAAGAGCAAACAACGTAATTCAACTCAGGTGGGAACAATGACAGATAATTAACTAATGAGGACAGGAACTAAACCAAAATATAGCTGCAAGCAGCAATGACGGGGCCAAGCACATCAGCGGCAACATGAGGAGCTAAGCATAGCACGGAGCATCAGATAAACTTCAGCAATGAGTAATTGAAGGCATTTTAAGATTATTGTACTCCAAATGCTTGAAAAATCATTTAAAACTGCTAGTAAGAAGACTGAATGACTTTTCACTTTTGACCAATGGGTGGCACCATTATCAAATCGATGTGGTGTGTTCTGTGTGAGGTGACTATGGCACACACAAAGTTTGGTGTCAAAATGCCAAAGCATTGCAGAGATACAGCCTCAAGTGTCATTTTGGCATCATGCCTCAAATTCGTTGCTGTGGTATGCGAAAATGGTTTTGTCTATCGACATGAAATCCATAACTTTTGGTCAGCATGGTCTGAAGATGATATGACTCGATTTTGGTGAAAATCGGACAAACGGTTTAGGAAAAGTTCGAAAAAGTAGGTTTTCGACATAAATCAAAATGGCGGACAGGAAGTTCGGCTTACTATGACATATTTGGTATGTATGTTGTCGGCATGACCCAAGGAATAATTTGAGACCAGTTTCATTACAATAGGCTAATGCAGTCAAAAGTTATTAGCATGGTTGGAAATTTCAATATTAATAATTAATCAATGGCTTATTACTCTTGACCAATGGTTGGCGCCGTTACCAAACTATAGTAGCGTGGTCAGTGTGAGGTGACATTGTCACGTACAAAATTTGGTGCGAATGTGTCAAAGTTTCGCTGAGATGCAGCCTCAGATGCAGTTTGGCCTCTTTCCAGCCAATTCGTTGATGCGCCAAACGAAAACTGTGTAATATATTGACACAAAATCCATAACTTTTTTGCCAGCACAGTCTGAAGATGATCTGACTTAATTTTGGTGAAAATCGGACAAACTTTTGAGGAGGAGTTAGAAAAAGTAGGTTTTTAACATAAATCAAAATGGTGGACAGGGAGTTCAGATTTCCTAAGCGAAAATTGGTATGTATGTTGTCGGCGGCATGACCCAAGGGATATTTTGAGACCTGTTTCATTACAATAGGCTAATCCAATCAAAAGTTATTAGCATTTTTTGGAAATTTCATAATTAAAGGTTAATGAATGGCTTATTACTCTTGACCAATAGGTGGCGATGTTACCAAACTGACGTGGTATGTTCAGTGTGAGGTGACAATGTCACATACAAAATTTGGTGCGAATGTGTCAAAGTTTCGCTGAGATGCAGCCTCAGATGCAGTTTGGCCTCTTTCCAGCAAATTTGTTAATGCGCTAAACGAAAACCGTGTAATATATCAACACAAAATCCATAACTTTTTGCCAGCATGGTCTGAAGATGATCCGAGTCAAATTTCGTGAAAATCGGACTTACGGTCTAGGAGGAGTTCGAAAAAGTAGGTTTTCAACATGAATCATAATGGCGAACAGCAAGTTTAGCCAATTATTGCAAAATTTGTATCGATGTTCTCGGCATGACCCAAGGAATCTATCAACATCAGTTTGATTACAATAGGCTAATGTAAGCAAAAGTTATTAGCATTTTTAGAAATTTCATTATAACTTTTGACCAAAAGGTGGCGCTGTCCCCAAACTTTTTGAGTACCATCAGGGCATGGTGCCGAAGAACCACACTGAGTTTTGTAACGATACGTTAATGTGTTCGTAAAATATAGCATTTTACGACCAAATTCAACATGGCTGACTCCCAAAATGGCTGATATGGGAAAATCAGATATGGTTGGACTCGGCATGATGCACCGAATCTAAAGAAATCAGTTTTGTGATTTTTAGCCTAACCATTCACAAGTTATAAGCAAAAATATGCATTTTTCATATCTCCTGACCACTAGGGGGCACAGTGCCGAAACACTGCAGGTAGCCTCAGGTCATGCTTGTTATAACACACACCAAGTTTTGTCTCAATATGCAAAACCGTTGCAGAGATATAGCCTCAGATCCATTTTTGCATGCTTTTTGTAGAATTTATTCGTGCATTATTCAAGAACGCTTGGACTAATTGACTTGAATTCCATAACTTTTTGCCTGCGTGGTCTGTAGATGATCTGAGCCAATTTTGGTCAGAATCGGATGAACTGTCTAGGATGAGTTCGAAAAAGTAGGTTTTACGAACAGTTGAATATAGCGAAAAAACTAAACCTTACGATTTTTGAATTTTGGACTGGAGTCGACTCGGCTTGAGCCAAGGATTTAGAGGAAAAAGGAAGTTTCATTTTCTGGCTTACGGTTCAAAAGTTATTAGCATTTCAAAAGTGAAACTTTGGACATGTGGTGGCGCTAGAGAGTTTGAGATAGAGACTCCAAATTTGCTGTGGTTACTATTGACACTGTCCTCTATCAGTGTGCCAAATTTTACAACTTTCCCGCAAGCGGTTCTATGGGCTGCCATAGACTTCGAGCGGAAGAAAAAAAAGACCGCTAACAAACACAATAGGTGCCTCCGCACCTTCGGTGCTTGGCCCCTAATAAGGACAGACGGTAACTCAAACAGGAAGACACGTGACATTAAGTAGATAACTAATTAGAAATATAAATACACTAATATACTAATATTAATTAAAATAAACTGTATTTAAAATAAGTGGGAAAAAAGCCCATCAAACAAATGGAGCAAGCCACAAAAAAATGATGAGCCATCGGTTCGTAACAGGACCGGGGCTGGCTGTGACAGGGAACATGGCCAATATTTGCCAGTTTTCTCCATATCTGTGCCCTGAAACAAGCAAAAAATCAGGCTTATTATTTAGTCATTATTATTTTGACTTCCTGGAGTGTCTTCCTACTGTTGCAACTTGTGATGAAGACGAGGCCACCAGCTCGCCTTCGGGGAAAAATGTGAGTCCGTGAAGGGATGTAAAAACGATGGCTCACTCGAAAAAGCACTTTTGTGCAAGGTGGAATTTATTTACAGCGCCAGAAAGATTGTCCACAGTGAAGAATATATACAAGTCCACCTAAAAATGACAAAAATCCAAAGTACCAAATAAACAACAAAAGGGAAAAATAAACCAGAAAATAATCCAACACTGATATAATCAGGTAACAAATAGGTATCCACAATATATTGAAGGGGTTTGAGGTTTTTGCTTGAGGCACCGCAGTAGCACTCTTGCATCGACTTGGTAAACAAGTACTGTCTTTCTGTTTGGCCTCCGCTTATATAGGCCAAACCCTGCCCCCTTTTTTGGGCCATACCATACACAGGTAAAAATAACATTTAACATATCCACACCACATCTTTAGGTCATCTGTAGTACTTCATAATAATTACCTCCGATATATATATATATATATATATATTAATAAACACATAATCCCTTAAAACATAATACATTTAACACATCATTTCCACACTTAAATACACACTGAATCACCTATTCATATTAGACAATGGTTTCGTCAGCTTCCGGTTGCGCTGTGCGGCGCGACCAAGCCCGTGATGTCATAATCAACCACCACTTGTTCGTTCGATTTGGCCGGCGCGGTGTTTCCTGCCGGAAGACTGACTACGCCCACACAGACAAACATCACAGGGACGAAACGACACAACAAGTGCAATGTAAGTGTATGAATTGACCAGGAAATGGATATGAAGGGGAGAGTGCTGCAGTGGGAAAATGTCCATGTGCTATCAGGATCGCGTGTGCACCCGCTACTCCGATAGCGGCAGCGGCAGGGAGGAACAATACGGAGGATGAATGAAGTAAGTAGGCGAGTATTTATGTATGTGTGTGCGTGCATGTGTATATATGTGTCAGTGCTGCTTCCCCAGCGGTGGCAGCTAATGTGACTTTATCACATCACCTTCCCCCTCTCCAAGCCGCGTACTGGCCGGAAACCTGGACAGGTAGTCGGCTACCACGTTGAGTCTGCCAGGTCGATGCCGTATCTTAAAGTGGTACGGCTGCAGGGCGAGGTACCATCGTGTGACTCTGGCATTGTGGTCCTTCATGGACTGGATCCAGGTTAGAGCCCGGTGGTCAGTTTCTAGATCGAACTCTCGTCCAAGGAGGTAATAGCGCAAGCTGTCCAGGGACCACTTGATGGCGAGACCTTCCTTCTCGACCGTCGAATATCTTGTCTCCCTGGGGAGTAGCTTGCGGCTGAGATAAACAACTGGCCTCTCTTCACCTGCACTTCCCTGGGCAAGGACCGCTCCAATCCCTGTTGCGGATGCATCTACTTGCACCAGGAATCTCTGAGAGAAGTCTGGACTCTGCAGGACTGGGCTGGAGCACATCTTTTCTTTTAGGGTATTAAAAGCGGTTTCACAGTCATCGGTCCAGGGAATAGGGTTTGTCACTGTCTTGGACAGCAGGTTGGTCAGAGGAGCCGCGATGGAGGCAAAATTTGGCACAAACCTCCTGTACCAGCCCACCAGTCCTAGGAACGACCTCACTTCCTTCTTAGTTTTTGGTTGTGGCCTCCTTCGAATTGCCTCCAACTTGTCCACCTGTGGTCTCAGCTGTCCGTTGCCCAGGTGATATCCCAGGTAGTTCACCTCTTGCCTTGCCCATTCACATTTTGAAACGTGTAATGTCAATCAAGCTTCCTCTATCCTCTTAAGGGTTTGCCGGAGATGTTGAAGATGCTCTGCCCAAGAGTTGCTATGGATTACTACGTCATCCAGGTAAGCCGCAGACCAGTCTTCACAGCCTCGCAGTACCCTGTCCATCAGCCTCTGGAATGTGGCTGGTGCCCCGTGAAGGCCAAAAGGAAGGACCGTGAATTGAAATAGTCCTAAAGGTGTTCGGAATGCTGTGTAGGATCTGGACTCAGGGTTGAGGGGTACCTGCCAGTACCCCTTACACAGGTCTAGTGTGGTAATGTACTGGGCTCTTCCAATCTTTTCCAGCAGATCATCCACTCTTGGCATGGGGTATGCATCAAACTTAGATTGGGCGTTGAGCTTGCGGAAGTCAATGCAGACACGCAGGGAACCGTCTTTCTTGGGTACGATCACCATTGGGCTGCTCCACTCGCTTATTGAAGGTTCGATCACTCCTAGCTCCTTCATCATCTTGATCTCCTCCTTTAAAGGTTCCACCAGCCTCTCAGGCACCCGGTAAGGACGTTGACGTGATGGTGATGGCTTGGAAAGATGGATGGTGTGATGGGTCAGCTCAGTCCGTCCAGGCCTCTGACAGAACAAAGCAGGAAACTGGCTCAGGAGGTGCTGCAGTTCTTTACTTTTGGAGTCTTCTAGGTGAGTTAAACTCACCACAGACGGCTGTCGCTTTGCATCCTCCGATTCCTCTTCCTCTTCCACCTCCACCTTCCTTACCAGCAGTGATGTTTCTGGTCCCTTACCGGGTGGCACCTTCCACTCCTTTAAAAGATTCACGTGGTAGGTCTGCCTGGTCTTGCCCTTGTCCGGATGATGAACTTCGTACGTTACTGGTCCCATCTTGCGGACCACGGTGTATGGCCCCTGCCATTTAGCCAGTAGCTTGCTCGTTGAAGTTGGCAACAAGAGTAACACCTTCTGCCCAGCTTGAAACTGTCGTAGCCTGGCGTGTTGGTCATACCATCTTTTCTGCCCTTGTTGTTTTTCTTGTAGGTTCTCTTTAGCTTGCTCTCTGTACTGCCCCAATCGATCTCGCATCTCTAGCACGTACTGCACAATGCCTTTCTCCTCCTTCTCTGATGCAGGTTCCTCCTCCCAGCCTTTCTTCAGCAGGTCCAGGGGTCCTTGTACCTGCCATCCATAGAGGAGCTCGAATGGTGAGAATCCCGTTGACGCTTGGGGGACCTCCCGGTAAGCGAAGAGAACAAATGGTAGCCACTTGTCCCAGTCTCGACCTGTGTCTGCAACGAACTTCCGAAGCATGTTCTTGAGAGTTTGGTTGAATCTCTCCACCAGACCGTCCGTCTGCGGGTGATAGGGAGTTGTTCGGATGGCGGTAATGCCCAATTGCTTATTCAGCTTTCCCCATCAGCCTTGACGTGAAGTTCGTTCCCTGGTCCGTGAGTATCTCCTCAGGTATGCCGACTCTGGAGAAGAGTTGAACCAGGGCATGAATGATCTTAGGTGTGGTGATAGAACGGAGTGGGAAGGCCTCAGGATACCTTGTGGCGTAGTCGCTGACTACTAGGATGTAGCGATGTCCAGCACTGCTCTTTTCCAACGGCCCCACAATGTCCATGGCGATCCGCCTAAAAGGTGCAGAAATGACAGGAAGAGGTTGCAGGGGAGCTCTGCCCCGCTGGGACACAGCACTTGTCTTTTGGCAGATGGCACATGTATTACAGTGTGTTTGTACGTCAGTGTATAGTGTGGGCCAGTAAAATCGTGAGCTAATGCGTGCGTATGTTTTCTGTTGGCCCAGGTGGCCAGCCCATGGAACAGTGTGTGCAAGGTGCAGAACAAGAGGACGACAACAAGATGGTACAATTAAACGCATCACATCATTAGTTTGCACATACAACACATCATTCACCACTACATGTTTTTCATTGCACAGATTTGATGGTTCGTCACACTCAGCTTTGACAAATAAAGGCTTCAGAGTTTTATCTTCCCTTTGAAGTTGTGCTATGTTCCCTGGGACCTTCCAGCCATTGACTTCAAGACCCTCCACTGAGGCCTCAGAGGCTGGGGTACCCAGGTACTTCTCAAGCCGCCGTTGGCGTCGTGACTTTTTAGGGCCTTTAGTCGCGCCCTGCAACAGACTACCATCCAAGTCTGGCAGTGGCTGCAGACCTGCCCTGGCTTGAGCTCTAGTAAAAGCAGGACATGATAAATCAACAGTGGTGGCAGTAGCAGAATGTTCAGAGTCATTGATGGTGGGTTGCAAGAGTTCATAAAGCACTGGCAAGTCTCTTCCTAGAATCATATCAGCTGGTAAATTGTCAGCTATGGCAACATTAAGTAAGTACACTTGTTCCTGTACCTCCACCATTACCTCCGCTCGGGGATACTGCTTTACGTCCCCATGCACGCATTGAACAGAGGTAGTATTCACATAATTGACATTATTTACAAAGCATGATTTCAACATTGACAGAGAACTCCCAGTGTCCAAGAGTGCTTTCAGTTCATGTCCATTAACAATCACATCATATACATTCTGACTCTCCCCCACAGAGTCAAAGTCACAGTCCCCTTCTCTAGGCACATAACAAAACCCCGTGAGTTTCGCTTTGCGAGCAGGACACACAGCTGCTTTGTGACCTGGCTGCTGGCAGTAAAAGCAAAGCAAGTCTTTGGCCATTGACTTTGGGCCTTGTGCGTTGTCAGACAGTTCAACACGACCCCTTTCAGACTCAGAGTTATGAGTAAAGCCACGTACAGTACCTTTGAGTGGTTGAGTACGAGGACCACCACGATGAGCATTGAGGTACTGCTGTGCCAACTTTGCTGCCCCCCGTCCTGACCTCGGCTCGTGCTCTCTCACCCAGGTGCGTGCGTCGTAGGGTAACACCCGAAGAAGCTGTTCGAGGACGATAGCCTCGCCGATCTCCTCTTTAGAGTGCTCCTCCGGTCGCACCCAACGCTTGTACAGATTCTTTAGCCGGTGGTAAGTCTCTGTTGGTGACTCTCCAGCTGCGACCGTAGTCGATCGGAAGCGCTGACGGTAGGTCTCTGGAGAAATGTTGAATTTCTCCAGCAGTGCTTCCTTCAGGTCCTCGTAGACCTCCGCCTGCTCCTCATCCATTGCCAGGTACGCCTCCAATGCCTGCCCTGTCAGCAACGGAACCAACCGATAGCTCCACTCCTCCTCCGGCCACCTCCAGGTCCTGGCCAGACGCTCGAACCGCCGAAGATAATTCTCGATGTCTTCCCCCTGCTGGAAGCTCGGCATCTTCGGATCAGCCCAATGCATTGGCTCTCTTGGTGCGGTGACATTCGGGGAGTCTTGGACGTAGGCTGGTCTGTGTCTGGTGGATACCTTTGGTGCTGGCGTCGGTAGCTCCATTCGGACGCTCTCCGCATCAAGCGAGGTCTCAGCAGGACGAACTGACTGCAAGATGGACTCCCGAAGACCTCGGAGCTCCCGCAGATATCGATCCTCTCTCTGCTCTTGAGCGTCGAGAAATCTGCGCATCAGGGAAAGCATTCCCTCGCCAGCTGTAGCGTCAGGAGCGACGAGCTGGGTAGGTGGTTGACTGGACTTTGGGGAAACTTTGGAAAAACTCGTGGCTCCCTCCTCATCCTCCGTAGTCTCAACCAAATTCCAAGCTGCATCCTCCTCTGACGCCACCTTCACTTGGGATCGTAAACCCGGCCTGGGTTTTCTACCTTTCGGCGCTGTCTTACGAGTAGCCATCCCACCTCTGCCACCAAATGTGATGAAGACGAGGCAACCAGCTCGCCTTCGGGGAAAAATGTGAGTCCGTGAAGGGATGTAAAAACGATGGCTCACTCGAAAAAGCACTTTTGTGCAAGGTGGAATTTATTTACAGCGCCAGAAAGATTGTCCACAGTGAAGAATACAAGTCCACCTAAAAATGACAAAAATCCAAAGTACCAAATAAACAACAAAAGGGAAAAATAAACCAGAAAATAATCCAACACTGATATAATCAGGTAACAAATAGGTATCCACAATATATTGAAGGGGTTTGAGGTTTTTGCTTGAGGCACCGCAGTAGCACTCTTGCATCGACTTGGTAAACAAGTACTGTCTTTCTGTTTGGCCTCCGCTTATATAGGCCAAACCCTGCCCCCTTTTTTGGGCCATACCATACACAGGTAAAAATAACATTTAACATATCCACACCACATCTTTAGGTCATCTGTAGTACTTCATAATAATTACCTCCGATATATATATATATATATATATATATATATATATTAATAAACACATAATCCCTTAAAACATAATACATTTAACACATCATTTCCACACTTAAATACACACTGAATCACCTATTCATATTAGACAATGGTTTCGTCAGCTTCCGGTTGCGCTGTGCGGCGCGACCAAGCCCGTGATGTCATAATCAACCGCCACTTGTTCGTTCGATTTGGCCGGCGCGGTGTTTCCTGCCGGAAGACTGACTACGCCCACACAGACAAACATCACAGGGACGAAACGACACAACAAGTGCAATGTAAGTGTATGAATTGACCAGGAAATGGATATGAAGGGGAGAGTGCTGCAGTGGGAAAATGTCCATGTGCTATCAGGATCGCGTGTGCACCCGCTACTCCGATAGCGGCAGCGGCAGGGAGGAACAATACGGAGGATGAATGAAGTAAGTAGGCGAGTATTTATGTATGTGTGTGCGTGCATGTGTATATGTGTGTCAGTGCTGCTTCCCCAGCGGTGGCAGCTAATGTGACTTTATCACACAACTAATCATTAATAAGGACGAGGACTGAGTATATAACCAACAAAAGGCTTTCAGAATCTTCATAATTTATATGAATCTCTGAAAATATTTTTAGTTCAGTACCCCTTCATGGTGCAGAATCTTGCCCAAGTCGAGTCTCTTCGTTGGCTCACGATGCAGGCAGGAGCAGATTAACTCTGTGCAGAAAGACAAGATCTTGTAAGATTTTAAAAATCTTTTAGTGTGTACCCAGCATTAAGGATTTTTAAAATCTTATAAGATCTTCAAAATGTGAGAGACCACAAACATGATGACAAAAAATCCTAGATTTAACCATTTTGCTCCTATAGTGTCTGGTGTCCTTGGGTGTCCCACACATAAGGATTTTTAGATTGTAAATATAAAATAAATAAATAAATTTGATCGAATTTAACTTATGCGCAAAATTGGAATATCGCATAAAACATTTGTAAACAAGCACTGTTTCCATCCAACGAGTCAAAGAGAAAGAAATCGTCACTTCCTGGTAAATTGGCACTAAATAGCCTATAGAAAACTAGGATAAGCTACTGCATATAATAATTTTCATATATGAAAAATTACTTGCGCCTCAGAGCGAGCAGACGAAACGCAATAAATGCTGTCATTGCTTTCTGAGGTGAATGCTGCTGTTTGGGAACGCAGTCGTGTAAGACAATTATACAGAAATACTTCGACAGACTTTGCTCAGGCATTTCAGAACGACCATAACAACATTTCAGATGCTGTGAACAAGATCGATCCGCTCCTAGTCAAGTTATCCCATCTTATAGCGCAAAGTCACATGACTTTTTTGATGCGCTCGGAGGAATTTATTCGCAAAATGCATTTCCATCTCCCATTTTTCGCATTAACCCTTTTTCGCAAAAGTCAAAAACCACCTCAAGTGAGCATAAAAACTTTTTTTCGAATTAAGGGATTTTTATTCAAAATTTGGCATTTCCATCACTCGTTTTTCATGCGACACTTCAAAATGTGCATTAAAACAGGGTGATGGACACCCAGCTAATGATGTGCATGTGCCGAACAATGTGTTTCTCCGCGGAGAAAGTCTCAACATTTCCCGACCAGACCTGATATTTAGATTTTTTTTATTTGTTTGACAGGGAAATCTATGCGCAAACAGAAACACACACATGCACATATATACATATATTAATTTATTAAAAAAAAAAAAAAAAAAAGGCACCTCAAGAAACTGATTTCGGACAGGCTTCTGAGGCAGCGGTTTAATAATCTACAACAAAATAGAATGAGTTTTGGTGATAACTAAACAAAGATTTAATTCTATTTCTCAATAGAAATAACATCAAAAGTGCAAAAAGTTAATCAGAAATATACATTTACACACAAACTAACCACCAAACGCAACTTTCAGACGCCATCTTTATTTTTTAGCTCAACCGCCAAGGAATGGAACGCACAGGATTGTGGGATACCAAAGGCAGCGAAGGATACATCTATGCTGCCTTCAAAAATCGATCAGATGAAGGTATCTCATGAGACAGGAAGTGAAGCTAACTTTAAATTCGAACGTGCCTTGATGCCTTCCTACCTTGCAATGTGTCCTCCGAAGACAGCGTTTTTCAGGTTTCAAATGCAGCCTTCGTGTGCACATGCCTGGTATTCCTCCTCCCTGTACCCTATGCAAATTTCAGTTTTGGCTTCCAAGGATCATAAAAAGAAGATATGAGGTAAAACTCTTAAAAACAAGCCGCGTTTAGCGCAAATTCTTTCCCTTACCAGCGGCGCACAATCGCTCCTCCCTAAAACCCAAACTTATCGTTGGAATCAGCACAATCGGTGATTGTTGTAAAATGCAGTCTTTTCTGTTGCTAATTTGCGGGACGTGTGATAAAAATGTTGAAAGCACATTACAGTTTTTTATAATCAATTTTGCACTAATAACATAACCTTCATGTCATTTTTCAAAACTCTAGACGCATAATTCACAACCGATGATCAAAATGTACATTTTTCAAAACACTTAACACTTTTTCCAAATGCTTGGATACAGTACCCATGAGTCAAAAATCTTCTGTTCATTGAACTAAAATCACCGTATTATTATAAAATCAAAGTATTATTATTTCAAAATGCAACTATCAGTTGATACAACTGATCAAAATGCTACGTAACTGTTGCATTACTCTTGAAGCATAGTTTTTTTTTATGGAAAATGATGAGCAATATTAAATGTTTAGATTATGAAAGTGAAGCAACTGAGGACTGAGTATGTTCAGGTATGATCAGTTTCATGATGCCTGTTGTTGGGAGATATATCATATATATCTATATCATTATCAGTATTTGTTTTTGTTAAAATAAATGTCTTTTTACAGGGTGATAGAGCTGGAAGCTGATGAAAACCATTCATATTTTTGGATAATGCAGGCTTTAAACTGGCCAAGAGATGGGAGAAAGGTTGAGAGTCCAGCAGTTGAGAGCGGCCCAGAACAATGTTTTCTGACCACCCCCCCACTGAATGTGATTTTGAGGGGCCCCATAGCAAGATCAGTGCAATGGCACCAGAATTCCTGTCAATGGCACTGAGTGCAATCATGGTTTCAGGCCCATCCACAGTTTATCACCTTATATTTACCCCCATACTCTCCATTTCCTTACTGTAACCCGACTGAAGAATATTTCTCCACATGGAGGTCGAAGGTTTTCCACCCTCACAAACTCTCTCTTCTCCCGGCCATAGATGATGCGTACAATGACATCACATGGAAACACCGATGTCAGGCCTGTATTTGATAGATTGTAAAAAACTG
This sequence comes from Acrossocheilus fasciatus, assembly GCA_036784905.1. Lineage (NCBI taxonomy): Eukaryota > Metazoa > Chordata > Actinopteri > Cypriniformes > Cyprinidae > Acrossocheilus > Acrossocheilus fasciatus. The sequence continues at coordinate 984,790 of CM071949.1, read as the reverse complement.
TAATCTGTGCGAGAGACGCTGCAAAGCTGAATGTGTGCGCACTCTAAAACGGACAAGCAAATTACACTTTGGGCTTCGAATTAAATAATGAAAATATGTAGTATATATATATATATATATATATATATATATATATATATATATATATAATACCGGACTCAGAAACAACATATGGGTGCCAAGGTGACTTGGTTTTAAACTATGGTCTTAGATTTTTACAGGCTCGTATAACCCCACTACTTAAGAAACCCACCCTTAACCCATCTCTTTTAGAGAACTACAGACCGGTTTCCCTTCTTCCTTTTTATTGCAAAAACACTTGAACGAGCTGTGTTCAACCAAGTCTCTGCCTTTCTCACACAGAATAACTTCCTGGACAGCAACCAGTCTGGCTTCATTACTTATCTTGCTGGATCTGTCCGCTGCTTTTGACGTGGTTAACCACCAGATCCTCCTGTCAACCCAATTAGAAAAGGGCATCTCAGGAACCGCACTCCAGTGGTTTGAGTCTTACCTCTCAGAAAGGTCCTTCAAGGCATCTTGGAGAGGTGAGGTGTCCAAGTCACAACATCTACCTACTGGGGTGCCTCAGGGCTCGGTTCTTGGACCACTTCTCTTCTCTGTCTACATGTCACCACTAGGTTCTGTCATTCAGAAACATGACTTTTCATATCACTGCAATGTTGATGACACTCAACTCTACCTTTCATTCCATCCTGATGATCCTACGATAGCTGCTCGCATCTCAGCTTGTCTAACAGGCATTTATTGCTGGATGAAGGACCATCACCTTCAACTCAACCCTGCCGAGTTATAACTGCTTGTGGTTCCAGCAAACCAATCAATTCATCACAATTTCACCATCCAGTTAGGCATATCAACCATCAACTCCTTCAACAACAGCCAGAAACCTTGGAGTTATGATTGATGATCAGCTGACTTTCTCAGACCACTTTGCTAAAACTACCCGGTCCTGCAGATTTGCTTTATTCAACATCAAGAAGATCAGGCCCTTTCTTACATTTACATTTAATCATTTAGCAGACGCTTTTATCCAAAGCGACGTACAAATGAGAACAATAGAAGCAATCAGACCATCGAGAGTGCAGCAGTATCCAAGTGCCATGACAAATTTCAGTTAGTCCAGCACAGTAGACGTAGCTAGTTTTTTTTTTTTAAGACAGACAGACATAATAGGTAAGTGTTAGTATTAGTTGATTAGGTGCTGGCGAAAAAGATGTGTCTTTAGATGATTTTTGAAAATGGCTAAAGTACCTCTTTGTGATGGCACCACAAGGCGTCGTTCACTTGCAGAACGCAAGCTTCTGGAGGGTGCATAAGTTTGAACTAGTGAGTTTAGATATATTGGTGCAGTGCTAGTGGTTGTCTTGTAGGCAAAAATCAGTACCTTGAATTTGATGCGAGCAGCTATTGGTAGCCAGTGCAACCTGATGAAGAGAGGGGTAACGTGAGCTTTCCTCGGTTCGTTAAAGACCACTCTGGCTGCTGCATTCTGGATCAGTTGTAGAGGTTTGATAATACTTGCGGGAAGGCCTGCCAAGAGCATGTTACAATAGTCCAGTCTGGAGAGAACAAGAGCTTGGACAAGAAGTTGTGCAGCTTGCTCAGAGAGGAAGGGTCTAATCTTTCTAATGTTGTATAAGGCAAATCTGCAGGACCGGGCCGTTGTAGCAATATGGTCTGTGAAGCTTAACTGATCATCTATCACAACTCCAAGGTTCCTGGCTGTACTGGAAGGAGTTATGGTTGACGAACCCAGCTGTATAGAGAGGTTGTGGTGGAGTGATGGGTTGGCCGAAACCACGAGCAGTTCGGTCTTGGCAAATGTTCTTTCAGAACATTCTTCACAACTCCTTGTTCAAGATCTTGTTCTGTCCAGGCTGGACTATTGCAATGCTCTCTTGGCAGGTCTTCCAGCCAGTTCTATCAAACCTTTACAATTAATCCAGAACATGGCAGCAAGATTAATTTTTAATGAGCCAAAAAGAATGCATGTCACACCTCTGTTTATCAATTTGCACTGGCTACCAATAGCTGCTCGCACAAAATTCAAGATATTAATGTTTGCTTAAAAAAACCACCTCTGGCTCTGCACACCTTTACCTAAATTCATTACTTCAGACTTATGTGCCTCTAGAAGCTTGTGTTCTGCAAGTGAACGTTGCTTTATTGCACCATCCCAAAGAGACACAAAATCACTTTCACTGACTTTTAAATGAAATGTTCCTCCTGGTGGAATGACCTGCCCAAATCTATCCGAGCAGCTGAGTCCTTACCCATCTTCAAGAATCGGCTAAAAACACATCTCTTCCATCTTTATTTGACCCTCTAACTCTAGCACTCTCTATTCTAATTCTATTCTTTAAGAAAATCTCTTTTACAATTGCACTCTATTAATTTACTAACTGCTTGTTTTCTTAAAAAAAAAGAAAAAAAAAACAACAACTAACATTAGCTTTTCTAATCTTTTTGTATTCTATCTATTTGTTTTCTTTTTATTTGTTATACAATTAACCTCTAAGCCTCTAACACTAGCTTGCTCTATTCTTTTTATATTCTGTTTTATTTTTATTATATAATAAAAAAAATAAAAAACCTTGCTATGTGTACTGCGTTAAGCTGACTAAGACTTGTTATAGCACTTGTGTATCATTGCTCTTTTGTTGATTTTATTTCTTCCATTGTCCTCATTTGTAAGTTGCTTTGGATAAAAGTGTCTGCTAAATGTTATTGTAATGTAAATTTAATCTAGTGCTGGGAAGTGTTTTGTTTTGTTTTGTGTTTTTTTTTTTTTTAATGAAAACTGCAAATCACGTCTATAAATCTATGAATACAAGATAAAGCATAAACTACCAAATACATGCAAATATATATTATTTTTTAATGCTTATAAGCATTGAAGTATTGAAAGATAATGTATCACAATGTTTACCATATCAAAAACAAATAATGCTGAAGCATCTATGTGAATGTATTGTGTATGGATTTAATTTATAGGCATATGAAATATTTAAGAGAATTACAAGCACTTAATGAAACAGAATGGTTAGAACATGATTTTTATTATATTTTTATGCATGCATGTTAGCAAAACAAAGAGAGAGAGATGTGGAGCGTGAAAACATTTGTTGATCTTGCCGAAATGTTTAATACATGCATTCAAAACCCCCAAATTCTTTCTTTAAATTTCAGACAGCATTGGAAAGTCTGTTATCCTCAGAATTGGTGATTGAAGTTGCTCTGAAATCACTTTGGGTCTCTTCATCGATGGCGCTCTCAATTTTCGAAAGAAAGGAATAGCATTTCTTATTTAAGTCTCTGGCCATGAATGCATAGATGAACGGGTTTAGAAAGCTGTTTGCACTGGCGAGAATGACGGATACTTGTATGGCTATGTAAAGGGCTTCGTTGTGTTGAGATATGTCCAACACTATAACGGATAATATTTGAAATGGCAACCAACAGATGAAAAAAGCTGCGATCAGTAACGTCATGATCTTGAAGGGCTTGGTGGATTCGGACATTTGGTTTGCTCTACGTTTACAGATCAGGATGCAGTAACAGGTGAAGATGGTCAGGAATGGAATCAAAAGCCCAAAAGTAAATTGCATGGACACAACTGTTTTGTAGTGATTCTCATAGTCACTATTGCATATGTCTATTGATCCTATAGTTACAATCTCTCTGAATTTGGCAGATGGGATGCTAAGCAAAGACGACACAATCCAAGCCAACACAACAACTATAGAAGCTTTCTTTACAGTGCACTGATTCTGGGCCCAGACGGGAAACTTGACTGTGATGCAGCGATGCACACTAATGATGACCAGGATGAAGATGCTGCTGTACATATTGAGGGGCATCACAAAACCATCGAGCTTGCACATGAAGAGCCCAGAGTTCCAGCTTTTCTTCACAACGTAGTCAATGGTGAAAGGGAGAGTAGCGCAGAAAATGAAGTCAGACAGAGCCAGACTCAGGTACCAGGTGGTGTTCACTGACTTCTTCATCTTAAAACCAGTAATCCAGATCACTGCACCATTTCCAATGATGCCAAGAAGGAATATGATCACAGTAAAGATCACTGTGATTACACATGCTGCTTCCCTGCAGTATCCAGGGTATGCGTGCTCACCATGACCTTCATATGAATATGAATACGTGTCTTCCATTATACTGTAGGAAGCAGAGTTCTGTAACAAAAACAACAAGCAATTTATTCAAATGCTTTTAAACCACCATAGACACTGGGGGGGGGGGGGGTATTGATATATTAATATCACAATTAATAATTACAATTCTTGCACTGATCTGCTGCGCTCAAGGTTTAAAAGTTAGGTTTTCAGCCTGGTTTGTTTTGTTTTGAAGGGACCATGTACAATATTAAACATAAACTTTCCATTTCACTATTAAAAAAAAAAAATCCTCTCAGTAGTAAAATAACAGAAAAAATTCTGCATTATGCGTACATATATCATTTCCAATCAGTCCTTCTCTGACAAGCAGAACTGAACAGAAAAGGCCAATAAAAAGCACAATGTTAGCAGAATTCTCCCGTAGCTTCCCTTATTTTTTCCATAAACTGCTTGCACTTTTATGATAATGATTTTTTAGACCTTAAATTCCCTTTGATTGGTTACATGCATGCTTGTGTGTATGAAGGAAATTGCCTAATGTTTTGTGACTTTAAAAGCTAGTGTTTAAACCACACAGAACCATAGAACAGAACACAAGTGGCATGCTATTCGCGTTTGAGTACAACTTTAAGCGAAACTTGTAAGACTGATGACTGCTAAGTATGTTTTTCATTTGAGGAGGGTGTAATGTCTCTCGTTTTGAATTATATCTGATATCTACCACCTGTAAAATGGTAGCAATCCTAAATTTGGAAGATTTTCTATTGCAACATGGAATCGTTAATCGTATGCATCTTAATTATTTTGCTGCTTTCTGTCTTTAAAACTGAACCGAAAACAAGTGTTTACTGTATGAAAATACATTGTGACTCTGGACCACAAAACCAGTCATAAGGGTCCATTTCTTTAAATTGAGATTTATACATCATCTGAGAGCTGAATAAATAATCTTTCCATTGATGTTTGGTTTGTTAGGATCGGACAATATTTGTCTGAGATACAACTATTTGAAATCTGGAATCTGAGGGAGCAAAAAAATCTAAATATTGAGAAAATCACCTTTAAAGTTGTTCAAATTAAGTTCTTAGCAATGCATATTACTAATCAAATGAAGTTTTGATATATTTACGGTATGGAATTTACATACTGGAACATGATCTTTACTTAATATCCTAATGATTTTTGGCATAAAAGAAAAATGGATCATTTTGACCCATACAATGTATTGTTGGCTATTGCTACAAATATAGCTGTGCTGCTTATGACTGCTTTGCTCCAGGGTCATATATACATATTATCTTTAATGCATTGGTTATTATGTCATCTGAAGATAACTTACCTCACAAAGTAAGCTTCACAATGCTGTTCGCTATGAGGCGCTGTATAGGACTGAAATCAAACTTCACCCCCCCCCCCCCCCCCCCATCCTTCCTGCCGCAACTTCTTGCAACACGATCTGGTTTCAGACTTGCACTTGCGGTTCTAGTAATGAGGTCACTTGCAACTTTTTTTTTTTTTAATTTAACTTTATTTATTAATTATTTTGGAATTCAATTGCTCAACATTTTGAGGTAAGACTCCAAATGGTTCCTTTTTTCATATTTAGATTTTTCCAAAAAATTAAAAAACAAGAATTATGCTTGATTTTCCGTTTTTACGTTCAGGGCTAGAAAATGGATAAACAGCTTGAATTTTCAATCTCTGCATGTGGGCGGGAATAAAAGGCAGAGGCAGAATTAGTAAAAACACAGATACTTATGTCTATGACATTTTGAAGTAACACCACAGACTTTATATTCCAAGTTACTATATTTAGGCAAATCAGCCTAAATCCAGACTTTTCTAAAATGGAGGCTGCCATCATGATGATTTCAAGATCAGGGGACATTTTGGAAATATTAATAAGTATGTATTTATCAAAATTTTGATTAAAATATGTCAGATCTGCAAGTTATCAACATAACACCACAGACACTAATAAAGTGCGACACATGAAATTGTCAGAAATTTAGCTAACTTTAAGAAAATTAATAAGAAAGAATGTACTCCCCATGTACCCCCCCAGATCAACCAGCACCTGCAGTGACCTTTACACACAGGAAGTAGTACAAATAGCATTCTCCCTTTTCTTAAAGGGGCTACATCCATTGTTGTAACACCACAGACATGAATTTGGGGGACACAACTTTTTTCTAAAATATAACAAAATATGTTTGTTTGTTTGTTTGTTTGTTTGTTTGTTTGTTTTGTTTTTTTCATTGTTAAATTTTAGGGGTAATGTTAAATAGCCATTATAAAATAGCACATCTCAGTTACAAGAATCAAACCCCTGAAATAATACTTCGAACAATAAAGTCAGAGTTTTTTTTTTTTTTTAATTCTGCAATATGATTATCAGTTCTATTAGTAATTATATGTACAATTTACCCTGATCATCCAATTCAAACAGTTTACACCCCCTGGATCTTAATGCATTGTGTTGCCTTCTTGAGAATCAGTAAATGTTTTCACCTTATATAATAGTTATGTATGAGTCCCCCGATTGTCTTCCATGTTAAGAGATGGATCTCAAAAATCATACAGTCACTGTTGGAAAGGGTTCAAATATGCAGAAGATGCTGGAAAACCAAAGAATGCGCAGGAGCAGGGGGATTTTTCTGAAGAACAGCAGGAAGTTGAACTGCTCAAGAACAACTGTCACAAAACAGAAAAACATTCGTGGATCATCCAGGAAACACACAGTATTAAGATTCAAGGGTATGTAAACTTTTGAACGGGGTCATTTTCATGAATTAATTTAGCTATTATTTTGTATTGTGGAGAATATATAAACATCTGTTATGTGAAATGGCTTATTCAGGACTGTATTAAATAAACAATAACATGCAATTTTCATGATCCCTCTTATTTTATTAAAATTATTAACATTTTGCATATTCTGCAAGGGGCATGGAAATTTATGAGCACAACTGTATATGCATACGAGTTATACAGCAGCTGTGATTCAGCATGTTATCAAAATGATGATCTCCGTGATATGCATGGAGAAAAAGAGAGACAAGACAGTGTCTGTATGAGAGACAGAGACCTCCTGTGGAGCAAACCACAACTGCAGTTACTTTCTCATTGTGTCTACAGTATATCAGTGCTTATCCACTGGTGGATCATGACCCTAAAAAGGTTGCATCTGTTCTGAGTTGTGGACTTGCTGACCTGCAGGCTCATGATCTAACACGATACAACACAGGTGGTCCGATGAATTGTGAACATATTAAGGAGTATTTTAAACGTGGTTTTGCTAATTCTTGCTTTATTAGCGGAACGACATGGAGTAGCTCTGAGCAAACGCACTCTTGAAAGGATTTTAAGCAAGAAACGGCAAGAAAATTTGCTGAAGCTGGTTGCCTTCACATTTTAAGTTGGCTCAACTTTCTTTCTTTTTTTTTTTTTATACAGTGCATAGCAAGAGTTTATCTAAAAACATTATTTAATTTAATCTGAATGGAGTAAGGCTCTAAGATTTTGTTCACACAGGGCTTCACAACACACGCACACACACAAACAGAAACCTGATCATTTTCAATACACTTTATTAGATTTATTTAACTGTAGCATAGACCTGGTGTTTAAGGGCATAATTAACTATAGTTATTATGAATTCTTAACACTTTGTTCATTTCATAGCGAAAGTCTGGGTAGTTATCATAATTCACAGGCAGCTCCAGGTAACAGCCACATGTGTGTGCAGTGGGTCATCTTTGAAAGCCTTCTAGCTGTGTGAAGCTAACGGTGATGTTCTTTCCCAGGAACAAATCTGACTCGGTGCAAAACCGAAGGAAGAGGGACAGGTGTTGTTTATCTGATTCTCTAAGAAATGTACTTAGATACCTGCCAGTTTGTTTTAGTTGTACATTCATCGTAGCAGGGTAAGCTACTGATTTCATGACCTTTCTTGATGTCAGTTGGAGTTCATCATAGGCAGCTGCAATGTCCTGGAGCTCAATTCTCATTGGTGCAAGCACATCATGCCACTGCTCTATCACAAACACAGGTTCTTGAATCACTCTTTGACGGTTATGATGATCCATGACCTCAAACAGCTCTTCTTTTTCCACATCTTCAAAATGCAAATGGCCTGATTCTAGGATCACCCTGTCTGATTATGTAACATATCTGAGAAACCAGTCCACAAGACTTATTGTGACACATCCATGGGCTGCCTGTTCCAGCATTACAGGTGCTATTTTTACAGGCAGGTACTTCTCTTTTAGACAACCAACTGCAATGATTCGGCCAGTGCTTTCCCACTCTTGTTGACCAAAGTCATGTGGTAGATAAGGGACCTTAAAACTATTTCCCAAAGTGCATTGCTCATTAAAGATATTCCAAAACTCAGATTGCACATCCCTAAACACCCCCCCCCCCCCCCCCTTCATCAACAGCATTTTATAGCCGTCCATCAGGAAGAATGACTTTCATAGATATGTTATCTGTCAAGACACTTTTGTCACAAAAATGTGCAATAAGCTGTCAAAGGGTCTGGCCGCGATGAATAACAAGAATTTTCTTCACCCTTTCACTCTGAACAAACGGCTCTGATGAGTTATCAATTGGAGAAGGAACAGAATATGATTCCTCTAAAAGAGGTAAGGTGTCATCTAGCGCAGTGTCTTCCAGCCCAGAGACGTGTCCAGCGGAGACTGATACAGTGCTACTATTCTCCAGATTGTCCACCTCTGGCTGTCTGGCTGCATCATTCTCAATCGCACTTGATGCATCAGTCACGCTAGTTATTGAGTCAGACAAAAAAACATCATCACTGCCTGTTGCAATTACAGCGCTACTGCTTATGTAAATTAGATCATTCTCAGAGAACAGAGCGGATTGGCTGGTATGTGGGGGAGACCAGGGACCTTGCATGCTTTCCACTCTCTGCGCAATTGTTTCGCTGCTGAAGGGGAACTGTGTGTCTGCACTTTTATTTGTTAGCATATCTGTCTTTCTTTCAGTAGAGGAAATTTAAATGTGTGATTCTGGAAACGAGATCTAAATTTAGCGGGAACAGTCGGGTCAGGAAGAAAATGATTCAAAGCGGACAGTGGGTGAACAAAGAGTAAATATATCGCGGGAGCGGGCGGGTGCGGGATATAACCTCACGGGAGCGGGTGGGAGCAGGACTTATAAAACAGTCCCTCGCAGACCTCTACCATGAAGGCTTACATAGAGGAGGAGCTGTCAAAGGGCTTCATCAGACCATCCACATCACCAGCGTCAGCAGGCTTCTTCTTTGTCAAGAAAAAGGATGGAGGATTACGCCCCTGTATTGATTATCGTCATCTCAATGAAATCACAGTTAAATTCCGTTGTCCTCTGCCGCTAGTTCCAGCCGCCCTTGAAATGCTCCATTCTGCCAGGTACTTTACCAAGCTTGATCTTCGCAATGCATACAATCTTATCTGTATCAGAGAGGGTGATGAGTGGAAAACCGCCTTTTCTACCACCACTGGGCACTACGAATATCTGATTATGCCGTTCGGGCTTGTCAACAGTCCATTAGTCTTTCAGTCATTCATGAATGATGTGTTCCAGGACATGTTAGGCCAGTGGGTGATTGTCTACATTGATGATATATTAATCTACTCTGACACGTTTGAATCTCATGTGCAACAGGTTAGGGCAGTACTCCAACGCCTCATCGACCATCAGTTGTATGCCAAAATGGAGAAATGCGCGTTCCATCAGACCTTAACTTCATTTCTGGGATACATCATCAGTGCGGATGGGGTGGCGATGGATGAGAGGAAGGTCAACTCAGTGTTAAACTGGCCCACACCTAAAACCACTAAAGATCTGCAACGTTTCCTGGGGTTTGCCAACTTCTATAGACGCTTCATACGCAACTTCAGCACCATAGGGGAGGCAAGCGCCATCTGGCCTGGTCCACAGCTGCCTCAGAGGCTTTTCAGCAACTCAATGAGCATTTCACCTCCGCACCGATACTTCATCACCCTGATCCTGAACTCGAATTCACAGTTGAAGTGGATGCCTCTAACACAGGCATCGGAGCCATCTTGTCTCAACGTCAGGGTAACCCCGCTAAGCTCTATCCTTGTGCCTGTGGGATTACAAATTTATTTAAATGTTTAATTTAGATTCCAATGTTATAATGTACAAACTGAAGAAGTTATATACATTGTATTTAGCATTTATGGTGAAGATGGTGACATCAAATGAATGACTGTGATATACAAAGTTTGTAGCAAGAGGTTGTCAGGTCCTGTTCTCTTATTGTAAGTCAAATGAGCCAGACGACGGAGACTCTTGCCTTTTGTTTGTAATTGCTTTTGAGGCCCCTGTCTCAATCTTTGGGCAGTTAGGCTGATTAGATTAGGAGTGGTTAAATGGGCCAGGATGCTATGTCTGAATACTTCATTTGCATGCTTTGTTTAAGGTCGTCACCCAGGTGCTTTGTTTCAAATCCTAAGCACTGCCCCCTAAATGTAAAAACTACAATGTATCACTGCTTTAGTTAGACTTGGAAGACTACAGCGAAGAGCAGTGAGTTCTCAATAAAGAGGAACTTCTGCATGAAAAGATATCCCAACGTCTCCTGGTCTTTGCTTCGAAAAGTGGAACAAACTTTAGAAGATAAAAGTTCACAACATGCCTATTACTCCAGAAAACTCAATGCTGCCGAAGGGAACTATGATGTTGGGGATCGAGAACTGCTAGCCATGAAAGCGGCCTTTGAGGAGTGAAGACATTGGCTAGAGGGCGCCAAGAGACCTTTCATTGTACTCACGGATCACAGAAACTTGGAATACATCAGGTCAGCCAAACGTCTCAACCCCCGTCAAGCAAGATGGTCACTGTTCTTTTCCCGATTCAACTTTCATATCATTTACCGCCCTGGCTCAAAGAATGGGAAAGCTGATGCCCTCTCAAGGCAATTTGACTCCACAACATCCTCAAATTCTCCCAACGAACCAGTCATACCCACATCTCTTATCCTCGCTCCGGTACAATGGGACATAATGACCGAGATTACCGATGCACTAGCCAATGATCCCACGCCATCTGACTGCCCACTGAACTTAACTTATGTTCCTGCTAATCTTCGACAACGAATCCTACAGATGATTCATGACTCTCCCAGTTCTGGTCATCCCTGCATCACAGCCACGGTTCATCTTGTTACCAACCGGTTCTGGTGGCCATCATTACAAAAAGACGTTATCACTTTCATCCAGCACTGTGCTACCTGCAATATTATCAAATCTTCTCATCAATGCCCAGCTGGTTTACTTCAACCTCTACCCATACCTCAACACCCCTGGTCTCACATCGCCATCGACTTTGTAACTGATCTCCCTCGTTCCAGGAATCATACCACCATTTTTAGTTATCGACCGCTTCTCTAAAGCATGCCGCCTCATTCCTCTCACCAAGCTCCCCACAGCCTTCAAAACAGCAGAGGCTTTGATGGAACAGATATTCAGATTCTACGGACTACCTGAGGACATTGTTTCAGACCGTGGATCACAGTTCACCTCCAGAGTCTGGTCTGCTTTCTGTCAGCAGCTTAACATAAATGTCAGCCTAACCTCCGGCTATCACCCAGAATCCAATGGCCAAGTGGAATGACTCAATCAGAAATTAACTCGATTTCTAAGATCTTACTGCCACAACAACCAGAACGACTGGAGTCATTATCTGCTTTGGGCTGAATATGCGCAGAACTCATTACGCAAGCCTTCGACTGGTCTTACACCCTTCCAGTGTGTTCTTGGTTTCCAACCTCCACTATTCCCCTGGTCAGGGGAGCCCTCTGATCTGCCCGCTGTCAATGATTGGCTACATCGCAGTGAGGAGACATCTCCAACATGCTGTACGTCGGGTCAGAGAACAGGCTAATCGCCATCGGAGACCAGTTCCTCCCTACGCTCCGGGTCAGTGGGTGTGGTTGTCCACCAGAAATCTTCATCTTCGTCTCCCGTGCAAGAAGCGCAGTCCCAGGTACGTGGGTCCTTTTTAAAATCATTCGTCAAATTACACCAGTTTCTTATCGTTTAGCACTTCCTGCCAATTACCGTATCTCACCCACTTTCCATATCTCTTTGCTCAAGCCCACCGGTGGTCCGAGAGGGGAGGGGAACCAGGAGGAGGCCACTGAGGAGAGCACCCCTCCCATCGTGGTGGATGGCAAGGAGGCATACCGAGTCAGGGAGATCTTGGATTCCCGATGCCAAGGCAGGGTATTGCAATGCCTCATAGACTGGGAGTGGTATGGCCCTGAGGAGAGGTCCTGGGTCAATGCCCAGGACATCCTGGACCCCACGCTCACGGATGATTTCCATCGCGCTCATCCCAACAGACCCGCTCCTCGACCCCGTGGAAGGCCTCGGCATAGAACCACCCCTCGCTTCAGGAGCCGCTCGCAGGGAGGGGGCTCTGAACACCACCGGAGGGCACCATCACCAGAGTATTAGTTCTGAACTGCATCTCTCACTCATTGCGAAGTCTTGTTTTGCCCTGGCTAACACTTCTGAGCGTATCTCTTGTCATTTGTGATCTCCTGTTTATGACCTTGGCCTGTTTACCTGACTCTGTGATCCTCTGCCACCTGCCCTTGTAATCTGATCTCTGGACTGTTTGTTACTTCTCCTGTCTGCCGCCTGCTTTGACTTAAGCCTGGTAATCGTTTACGAATTTGGATCTGTCTCTGTCACCCCTGTCGTTGTTGTCTGATCTTCGCGTGTTTGATTTTGCCTTTGAATAAAAGCTGCAAATGAATCCCCATGCTTCAGACCCGTCATTACAGTCTGACTGTGTGTCACTAGGGATGATTTTCTTCTTGGTTGTCAAGTAAAAACACTAGTAATTTGGTCTGCTCATAAAGTTTTCCAACTGTAATCTGGTCATATATTGCTTGTTCTTTAAAGTCTGTTACATCAACCAGAGAATCTGTGAAGTTTCCCTCGGAACTCTTCTCACCAGGAAAAAACAACTTGACAGCCTTTTAAAGTAGATCCTTTTTTCTACAGTCCTTTGACACAGAGATTTTCCGTGTACCCCCACCTTTTTTTGTTCGGACCTGAGTAAACTTCCCTTCTCGAAAATGCATCTATCCCATCTCAATTTTTCGCATACTTTTTTGAGCATTTTTTGACACTGTTTTTTCACATACATTGTCAGTGTCACCTTTGCTTCTTGCTAGCCTGGTTCTTAGCCGATCAAAAAGTTTAGCTTTTTGGCCACTGGGTTCTTGTTCTTTTCGCCTGCAGTATCCATTAACAGCCAGTCGGTCACCATAGGAAGGCAGATATTCCTTCAGCTGGTCATTTGTCATAAGCTGTGTGACATTGCAATCAATCTGCAAAAAGAATATACTTTAAATATAAATTTACCATTCTCTGATGTCAGTGACCCTGTGAGGAATAATTCAGAAATATTACTGATTCAACTGAACTGAAATTGGGTGAGAACTGAGCTGAGATGGACATTGACATTATTGTTTTCTGCAGAGCTACTTTGTAGCAGGATTGATCTCATTTCATAACTGTTTTTGAACATAAACGCTGAATTGAATTCAGCTGAAAAATGTCACTATTTATCTTTCTTTAAGACCATCATTCAAATGTGTATTGAGCATTATAGAATTAAAGGGGACTTGGATTAACTATAATGTATAAGGAATAATGTACAGTCAACTGGTTGTTATAAACCCAGGGGTTTAGAGGTGGTTTGTTTTTTGAACCAGAGACACAGGATTCAGTACTTGGTATTGAGTACTCGGTGTATATAGAAAGAAACAAGACAGAGCCGTTTAAGAACTTCTACTGGAGAAAATTTTAACAGAATATATTGTTCCGAAGTTTCTCTGTGACAGTTTTTAGGAACTGAAGGCTACATGTGATACATATATACTTAACAGTTTTGTGAATACCTTATCCTGTTGCATTCGCTGTATGATGTCATCTGAAAGGTTTCTTGACTTCATAAAGTCATAAATGTCATCCATCCAAGAAGACAATGATGTATATAATGATACCTCAATGCTGGTCATGTCTATCAACATTAGGGTTGGGTACCGAACTCGGTACTTTTAAGGGTACCGACCGAATTGCGTCGGTACTACCGAGTATCGATTCACACTAAATCATTCGGTACCAAATTTCGCTGCCTGAGAACGCATTTGGGCGCATGAGAGAGAGAGAGATGATGATGATGTCACCACTACAACTCTTTAAAACACAACACATGGTAAACCGAAATGTTCTGAAGTGTGCTTAAATTTCTAGGGTCATGGTTTCCGTGAAGACGCGGACAGGATGGCGGAGTTCATTCATATAAACTGAATTTACTCTATAGCGCGGAATGCCACGGAATTCGTCAAGTTTTGGATGAATAAAAGAATGTCTGTCACTTAATTCAATTCGCCATATGAGCTAGTGTATGTGAATATTAAAACGCAAAAAGACGGTTTAAATATGAATCCTGCATGTTCCGTTATCCCCGTTATGTATGAATGGCAGAGATGCGGTTTCGTTTACTACACAAATACCGACGCACACGTGAACTCGCGGTGATTTTCTCTGCATCTCACAACATGAACATACAGGCTGTTAGAGTCACTTCATGAGAATTTTACCGTTACATTTGAGAAAACCAGCATATCATATTGTACACACACACTTCACGGCAACCTGTCAAAATAAAAGTGCGGTTTAACATGTAACAGGGGGGGCGATCAACCAAATGGAGCAAGCCACAAAAAAATGATGAGCCATCGGTTCGTAACAGGACCTGGGCTGGCTGTGACAGGGAACATGGCCAATATTTGCCCCGTTTTCTCCATATCTGTGCCCTGAAACAAGCAAAAAATCATTCTTATTATTTAGACTTCCTGGAGTGTCTTCCTACTGTGTTACAACTAATCATTAATACGGACAAGGACTGAGTATATAACCAACAAAAGGCTTTCAGAATCTTCATAATTTATATGAATCTCTGAAAATATTTTTAGTTCAGTACCCATTCATGGTGCAGAATCTTGCCCAAGTCGAGTCTCTTCGTTGGCTCACAATGCAGGCAGGAGCGGATTAACTCTGTGCAGAAAGACAAGATCCTATAAGATTTTTAAAATCTTTTAGTGTACCCAGCATAAAGGATTTTTAAAATCTTATAAGATCTTCAAAATGTGAGAGACCACAAACATGAGGACAAAAAATCCTAGATTTAACCATTTTGCTCCTATAGTGTCTGGTGTCCTTGGGTGTCCCACACATAAGGATTTTTGATCGTAAATATAAAATAAATAAATTTGATTGAATTTAACTTATGCACAAAATTGGAATATCGCATAAAGCATTTGCAAACAAGCACTGTTTCCATCCAACGAGTCAAAGAGAACGAAATCGTCACTTCCTGGTAAATTGGCACTAAATAGCCTATAGAAAACTAGGATAAGCTACTGAATATAATGATTTTCATATATGAAAAATTACTTGCGCCTCAGAGCAAGCAGACGAAACACAATAAATGCTGTCATTGCTTTCTGAGGTGAATGCTGCTGTTTGGGAACGCAGTCGTGTAAGACAATTATACAGAAATACTTCGACGACAGACTTTGCTCAGGCATTTCAGAACGACCATAACAACATTTCAGATGCTGTGAAAGAGATCGATCCGCTCCTAGTGACATGACTTTTTTGATGCACTTGGAGGAATTTATTCGCAAAATGCATTTCCATCTCCCATTATTCGCATTAACCCTTTTTCGCACAAGTCAAAAACCACCTCAAGTGAGCGTAAAAACTTTTTTGCGAATTAAGGGATTTTTATTCAAAATTTGGCATTTTCATCACTCGTTTGTGACACTTCAAAATGTGCATTAAAACAGGGTGATGGAAACCCAGCTAGTGATGTGCATGTGCCAAACAATGTGTTTCTCCGCGGAGAAAGTCTCAACATTTCCCGACCCGACCTGATATTTTTATTTTTTTATTTGTTTGACAGGGAAATCTATGCGCAAACAGAAACACACACACGCACATATACTGTATACATATATTAAAAAAAAAAAAAAAACACTCCCCAGAAAAAAGAGCACTTTCTCTCAAGGGCGAAAAAGGGCAGGTGCTCAAGAACCCTTTGACGTCTATGGCTGCATCTGAAAACTTAGGCTGACTTGCTACCTCACTGCCTTAAGAAGCAATGAATTTGCAGGCAGCGTTTTTGCACGAAAGGCACCTCAAGAAACTGATTTCGGACAGGCTTCTGAGGCAGCGTAACGGTTTAATAATCTACAACAAAATAGAACAAGTTTCGGTGATAACTAAACAAAGATTTAATTACTATAATACTAATTTCTCACTAGAAATAACATCAAAAGTGCAAAAATTTAATCAGAAATATACATTTACACACAAACTTTCGGACGCCATCTTTATTTTTTAACACAATAGTCACGGAATGGAACGCACAGGATTGTGGGATACCAAAGGCAGCGAAGGATACATCTATGCTGCCTTCAAAAATTGATCAGATGAAGGTATCTCATGAGACAGGAAGTGAAGCTAACTTTGGATTCGAACGTGCCTTGATGCCTTCCTACCTTGCAATGTGTCCTCCGAAGACAGCGTTTTTCAGGTTTCGGATGCAGCCTTCGTGTGCACATGCCTGGTATTCCTCCTCCCTGTACTTCATGTTTTTAGTTTGAATAACAGGATGCATCTGGGCAGGGGCCCAGTAAAGGCGGGGACGTCTGCACACTTTAGGCCTGTGGCTGAGATATTAAGCTAATTTTACTGCTAATTTCAGTTTTTGCTTCCAAGGATCAGATATGAGATATGAGGTAAAACTCTTAAAAACAAGCTGCGCTTAGCGCAACTTCTTTCCCTTACCAGTGGCGCACATCCGCTCCTCCCTAAAACCCAAACTTATCGTTGGAATCAGCACAATCTGTGATTGTTGTAAAATGCAGTCTTTTTTGTTGCTAAATTGCGGGAAGTGTGATAAAAATGTTGAAAGCACATTACAGTTTTTTACAATCATTTTGCTCTAATAACATAACCTTCATGTCATTTTTCAAAACTCTAGACACATAATTCACAACCGATGATCAAAATACATTTTTCAAAGCACTTAACACTTTTTCCAAATGCTTGGATACAGTACCCATGAGTCAAAAATCTTTTGTTCATTGAACTAAAATCACCGGTTCAAAATGATACAACTTAACATCAAAGTATTACTATTTCAAAATGCAACTATCAGTTGATACAACTGCTCAAAATGCTACGTACAGTAACTGTTGCCTTACTCTTGATGCATAGGTTTTTTTTTTAATGGAAAATGATGAGCAATATTAAATGTTTAGATTATGAAAGTGAAGCAACTGAGGACTGAGTATGTTCAGGTATGATCAGTTTCATGATGCCTGTTGTTGGGAGATATATCATATATATCTATATCATTACCAGTATTTGTTTTTCCTAAAATAAATGTCTTTTTACAGGGTGATAGAGCTGGAAGCTGATGAAAACCATTCATATTTTTGGATAATGCAGGCTTTAAACTGGCCAAGAGATGGAAGAGAGGTTGAGAGTCCAGCAGTTGAGAGCGGCCCAGAACAATGTTTTCTGACCACCCCCCACTGAATGTGATTTTGAGGAGCCCCATAGCAAGATCAGTGCAATGGCACCAGAATTCCTGTCAATGGCACTGAGTGCAATCATGGTTTCAGGCCCATCCACAGTTTATCATGAGAACCTGTGGCCAAGTCCACAAGACAGGTTTGATAAAAACACAGAAGTGCAGTGAGGAACACTACCGTTGACATTTTACTGTAGTTTTTTCTTATATTTTTTTTTATCAATTTTTTTTTCACATTTACATAAAGTTTTTTGAAAAACCTGTTGGAAGTTGATTATTTCATTTATAATTTTCACATTTTGTTTAATGATTCCAGTGTCTGTACTTTTCTCTCCAGTCTATTACAGTGATGCATGAATGTGTAGAACCATATTGAAAGCTGCATCATGTGTTGTGCACTACTATATTTAATGATTGTGCTAAAAACTACACAGTGAAACTATGGGTATCTTGTGTGTGGGTGATCTAAAGTAATGTTCCTATGATATTTCATAATAAATGAGTTTTGAACCAATGCTTCTGCAAATGCAAGGCTTCTTGAGAGATATGAACGCAAAATGCAAACTTTTGAACACTGAACAGCCTGTGTTACAAATAATGAAGGTTGCACAAACTCCAGCCTGTCAGGACATCGAGTCCACAGGTTTCCTAACAAGAACAGTGTCTTCCGGGCCTCGGTGCGTTTGTGCCGCTGAAGAGACGGGACTTCACCGATGCATCTGCTTCAAACAACGAGGTGCTGCGATCACTTTATACCGTAACCGGAAGATTATCATCCCGGCGATATGATGCAGTTCAACATGGGATGCTGAAGCAAGAGCCTAGTGAGACTCGGTGTGGTTTCTTCGGTGCACACAGCAGCTTCATCGGGTCCCGGTGTTCCGGTGAATTCAGTTCCCCTGTTTCCCCCTCATAGCGCATGCGCAACTTCAGTACATGCTTTTGTTCGGACGCCCATTTCCATTTTATTTTTGTTGGTGTATGTGTTTGTCAAACAACTTAAGCCTAAAACAACTCAAATTAAGAGCCTCATTTTTCCCTACCTTGCATACAAAAACACCACAAGATGTGCCGTCTTGTTGCAGTGGATGAGGAACTTTAGCACAGGTCCACCTTGAAACTTTGCAGCCTTTACTCCTCCATAAAGGCTCTAAAAGGAAAACAAATTAATTCATGTTCCACATTGCCATTGCAGTTTTAATACTAAAAATTCTTTCCATGTCTTGCCTTGTTTTTTCCAGGCACTTCTTTACTTTTGTCGGAGACTCTCCCAGTGGATCCAACAATGGAAATTGTTTTGTTTTTTTTGGAAGGGAAAATTACCTAAAAATTTAATAATTCAAAAACTGTATGATAGTGACTGCATATTGAAAAAGGAGTTACACACCCAAGTTTTGTGTGGAAGTAGTAGTAAGCAAGAGAACAATGCTTTGCTTAGCAAGCAATTCTGTTTTAGTTAAGTAATTGTGGCAGGAACTACTGGCGACAGTGTGGCAGTTGGATATTATGCTTAATACTCCTACCTATTTAAAGATAAGCATTTGATACAAGTTGAATCAGATTTGATTGCCACATACTATAGATGTCATTTAGAGATGCATTTAAGAATACTCACAGCAAGAGTCCAGTGGTGATGCTCATTTATGACCCCCAGAACAGTTACATATTGGCTTGGATCAAACTAAGATTACAATAATTGAAAAACATTGATTATTAAAAACAGAAAGAAAAAAAATAGCCAAATACAAATATTTAAAAAATATATATATTACTGCTATACCTTAAAAATATATATTCAGTACATAGACTCTGTCTGGAATTACGTTAACATACATTTTTTAAGCCTTTGTATGATCCTTGCCATATTTTGCTCATTGCAAAGCAATCGATCATATACACCTTCTCTTTTTGCTCCTGGTTATGCTTCCTCACACAGCTAAAAATGTATGCATTAATAACCTACAGAAAAAAGGAAAAGTGGTTTTACATTGGTATAATACAATAACATTTTTTAAAACTGAATGATTATCATTAGTATTCAGGTCTCAATCCCAGGTGGAGTCTGAACAAGAGGTCTCTAATGCTTCTGGAGAGCTAATGTCCTGTAGACGTTATTATAACTTGTACATTTACAACTTTATAAAACAAGTATAAAAAAAAGAGTTAATTTTAAGCTCCTGAAAATCTTCATTTCTTGTAAAAAAAAAAAAAAAAAATCTTCATAACTTGTATTCTGCATGCTTTAAACAAGGCTTCGTTGGAATAATTTGAACATGACCATTATAACTTGTGTATTTACAACTTTATAAAACATAAGCATCTTAAAAAAAAGTTAAAGTGAAGCTCCTGCCAAACATTATTTGTAATAACTTGTATCGTTTGTATACACATATCTGAAAACTCTAAAATACATTATTTCACAAACAAACAAAACAACCGTGCAGCTCCTCACACCTCTGTCCTCGCTCTTCCAACGGCCCTTTGAAAAGACAACAATTAATGAACCACTGTGCCACTTTTTCAGTTAAAACAGACGATTCTTGTCTTTTTAAAGATTGTATTTCCATTTAATAATCACAAATATCTTAAGACTTACCTATCTTGCTCTCTACTACATGACTATCTCTACTACATAATATTCTATCATAAACGGATTTGTGTAAACAAGGGCACAGGGCAACATTTAAAGGCATAGTTCACACAAAAAAAATTATTTGTCTCATGTAATCACAATTGTCAAAATATGTCCATCTGAAATTTTCTTTAAAAAAAAAAAAAAATTGGGGGGGATCACGTGACTCTTCGACGGCGATGCAAGCTTAGTCTTTCGCTCTGCTCACTTTGCCAAATATTATATGATCCTGTCAGTAAAATTTGAACCACTCTGCATTGGACCCATCATGAGTGCTAAGGCAGACAAAGGGGATCGGAAAAGAGAGATTGAGCAATCGCCAATGAAGAAAAAATTCAGAGATTCCGCCATCTCCAGAGAAGATCTCGACGATGCTATTGCTAGCCGTATTGAACTAGCATTTAAAGAGCAGCAAAGCACTTTGACTTCGGTTGTGAATTCGGCAGTAAGAGATGCGATGGACTCTGTACTGATTCCAGCATTGCGCGAACTGCGTGAGGACATACAAGCGACCAACAAGTCTGTTAAAGAACTAAGAGAGGAGTTTGAGGCCATAGCTACCGCGGCGAAGCAGACACGTGACCGCGTTGATTCTGTGCAAGCAGATGCACGTGAGGATAGGAGGGCAGTCACGGACGTAAGAAACCAGCTGGAGCGACTCACCGAGAAGATGATGGATATGGAGGATAGGTGCAGGAGGAACAACGTATGACTGGTGGGGCTGCCAGAGGGGGCTGAGGGATCCGAAGCGGCTGGTTTCCTCAGAGTTAATCTTCCGAAGTGGATTCCTTCCTTGAGGGGCCGCGAAATTGGGATTGACCGGGCGCACCGCGTGTATGACGGAGGGAGAGGCTCCGATCGGCCACGCACTCTTATCTTTCGTGTCCTGAGATGGCATGACAGGGTGCTCGGCAGGCTTATCCGGTTAAATGCGCACAGAACAATGTCACACTACTATTTTTTCCCGACTTTAGTCCAGCTACAGCGATCAGGAGAAAGGCATTTGGTCCGGTTTTGAAGAAGATGACAGCGCTTGGCCTCCAGCTCTTCCTCATCTATCCGGCGGTACTTAAACTACGGCACAAAGGGGAACAGAAAAGCTTTGATTCCCCTCGAAAAGCGGAGGATTTTATCAGCTCCCTGTCTCAGCAGAAGACATATGCTGCAGCTCTGCGGGGCGGCGACGGGGGAACAGCGGCCGCTGTCTCTCCGGTCCAGCGGGAGGAACTTGATGGCCGGGATGGACATGGTTCTAGCTGCCCAGTAGGGGATGATGGTAGGATGAACATGGACGCTTGCTAAGTCTATTTTTTGCTTTTTCTGCTCTCCTCTCTACTACCGAGATACTGTCCCTATATATCCGGTACAACAATCTCGTTGCTGGTAAGACTGACACTCCTTTTTTTTCTCTCTTTTTTTTTGGTGGGGACTAATTGAGAGTAGGTTTAATTAAAAGTATTTTTTGGCTGTGTGGGCCTTTTCGGGAGACATGTCTTGCGTTGGAGTGGATCGGTCACGAACCATCACTATTTTTGTTGCTCAGTCAGACCTATATTCTCGGTAATGTGCGGTCTGAGTTGTTCCTTGTTTACGGTTGTTGGTTGTTCAGGTTTTTACTTTTTACAACAGACATTTATACTGTTATTTATTTTACCTTATTTCTAAAGGGTTTTTTCATCTGGGAGGTTTGGTATCTAAAATGCACGTCAGCGTTTACATGCTATTTACAGAATGGAAGTGCTTCTGTTTTTTTTTTTTTTCATTTATTGAATACAATTTTGGGATTATGAATATTCAATGAATACTCTAAATATTTTATCACTGAATGTGAATGGTTTAAATTCCGCTGTTAAACGAACCCGGGTGTTAGAATATTTACACCGTAAATCTATTTCCTGTGCCCTAATTCAAGAGACGCATTTAAAACAATCTGACGTGGCACGTTTTCAGAATAAATATTATAAATGAGCTGCTTTTTCCTGCACTCAAAATAAAACTAAGGGGGTGCTTATCCTTGTTAATCGAAAGTTAAATTTAACAATTGAACACCTTGGTAGTGATGAGAAGGGTAGATTTGTTTTTATCCGATGCAAAATATATAATAATAGGTTAGCATTGGTCTCTATCTATGGTCCGAATGAGACAGACAGTGCGTTCCTTACACAGATTTCCAAAACATTACTTGAGCAGACTGATTGCCCATTAGTGGTGGGTGGTGATTTTAAAGGAACACTCCACTTTTTTTTGGAAATAGGCTCATTCTCCAACTCCCCCAGAGTTAATAAGTTGAGTTTTACCGTTTTTGAATCCATTCAGCCGATCTCCGGGTCTGGCGATAGCACTTTTAGCATAGCTTAGCATAGATCATTGAATCCGATTAGACCAGTAGCATCGTGTTCAAAAAAGACCAAAGAGTTTCGATATTTGTCCTATTTAAAACTCGACTCTTCTGTAGTTATATCGTGTACTAAGACCGGCGGAAAATGAAAAGTTGCTATTTTCTAGGCTGATATGATTAAGAACTATACTCCCAGTCTGGCGTAATAATCAAGGAACTTTGCTGCCGTACCATGGCGTAGTGATATTACGCAGCGCCTGAAAGTAGTCCCCAGCTATATTATAACTAGGTACCTAGCTGGGGACTACGTTCAGGCGCTGCGTAATATCACTGCGCCTGCTGCGGCCATGTTACTTTTTATTGATGGTCAACAAAATGGGGCCATTCAAAACCTTTATAAAGTCCTCCTTCCTCTGTAAACTGTCTTCTAATGTCTGACTCAACACATGCAGGTGAGGGCTGCTCAACACCGTAGGCCCAGAGGACAACTTGTCAATATTGATGGTCTTATACCAATGGCATCAAAAAGTGACTTACAGGTAGTTGTGACCTATCTAAATATAGGCAACTTGTAATTGAAGAAAACACAATTATTCAGATGGTTTTCAAATCTTTTATATACTATGTATTTATACATACAAGTATTTAGCTCAGAGTAATAAATGATCCCTAAACGCACTCATGTCTGCTGGCCTGGAGAGGTGTATAAGGGGTCTGAAGTGCATATATATCTGTAGCACATGGGTTCAGACCTGAATACACACAGACTCATGGGGACTCGTGTCACGGTGGGGACCTAAACTGAGGTCAGAAAGTTTCCTGTAAGGGGTAGGTTTAGGTGTAGTGTGTTCTAAACCGTTCCTAATCTTCTGCTACAAACCAAAAATATGTACATTTTCTACACAAAAATGCTACATACTGTTTAGAGCATAGTATAAACAGGCGAATTGGGATGCACCATACATATCAACAGCATTCAATCATTTTAAACAAATCTGAGTTACAAACAAAAACAAAATCATTTCCCGGTGTGTTACCTTCTGTCGTTGGCCTAGTTTCAGAATTTAAAGTTGGAGCCGAAGTGTGTGCTGTATCTGCTATACAAACACGAGATATTACAATCGTTAAATTCACAAAATAACTCTATGACATACAAAACTCAATTTACACAAAAAAATCACTCTTATGACTCGCCGCCTCGCGGAGCAACTGGGCAATCGACCTTTTTTCCACCATGATGGATCTACAAACTCCCGCCAAACTGTTCGACTGCAATATTTTCATACAAGGTTATATATTGTGCAGGCAAACAATCGAATGCAGAACTTTTATAACGATCAACCAGTGGTGGCATAAAGACCGCCTTCTCTGATGCTTGATACACACCCTCTCATTAGCATGTTAAAATAAATACAGAACATTAAAAAATGAATAAACGTTTGAAAGGGGAGAAAACAACAACAACTTTCTTTAGCATTTGTTTTTTTGTTTTTTTCCCTCCAACATTCGTTTAATTTATTTAATTATTTATTTTCTCGCACATTTAATTATTTATATATTTAATTATACAGGAATATGTGGATTTATATATTTATTTATGTATTTATTTGCACATTTATTTATATATATATTTATTTATGTATTATTTTGTGGATTTATTTGCGTATTTATTTATTTATTGTTTTTGCAGGTTTGGTCCTCCATAGTCATGGGTGTTAGCAAGACAAATTAACTATACTTTGCCTTTTGTATAATTAGCTGTAAATTCGAGGCACAGGTAGCTTAGTCTGTTGTTCATCACCTCCACAGCAAGACAAACACAACCGGAAAGGGATGAGGGCTTCACTTCTGCGGCTCTTTGTCTGTGACTGTGATGTGCAGTGGATCCGAGAAACACATCGTAACTCGACAGTCTCATTTCTCGACCTGACCTGATATTTAGATTTTTTATTTGTTTGACAGGGAAAGCTGTGCGCAAACAGAAACACACACACACACACAAGTTTGTATTTCTATACTTGTGAGGACTCTCATAGGCGTAATAGTTTTTATACTGTACTTACTGTATGTGCTATTGTCCTACACCAACCCTACCCCTAAACCTACCCCTTACAGGACACTTTTTGCATTTTTACATTTTGAGATAAACTTCATTCAGTATTTTTAATAATTTATTTGCCTTGTGAGGACATGCCAAATGTCCTCACAAAGTCAAAAATGTCAGGTTTTACTATCCTTGTGAGGACATCTGGTCCTCACTCTGTGGGTCTTACAAGAACACACACACACACACACACACACACACATATATTAATTTATTAAAAAATAAATAAATATATAAAAATTCCTAGAAAAAAGGGCACTTTCTCTTGAGGAAGAAAAAGGACAGGTGCTCAAGCCCCCTTTGATGTCTATGTGTGCACGTGCCTGCTGGGAAGTGTTTTGTGTTTTGTTTTTTTAATGAAAACTGCAAATCACGTCTATAAATATATGAATACAAAATAAAGCATAAACTACCAAATATAAGTCATAAGTCACCTTTATTTATATAGCGCTTTTACCAATACAGATTGTGTCAAAGCACTTAACAGTATCAAATTGGAGGACAGAGTGTCAGTAATATATAATAAGATTAAACATTAAATTTTCAGTCAAAGGCATTTCAATATTGAATTCAGAGATGTCATTGTCTAGCTCAGTTTAGTTTAAATAGTATGTGAGCAATCAAATCGGCGATAATCGCTAGAAATTAGGTGTCCCCAACTGAGCAAGCCAGAGGCGACAGCGGCAAGGAACCAAAACTCCCTCTGAGACAGAATGGAGAAAAAAACCTTGGGAGAAACCAGGCTCAGCCGGGGGTCAGTTCTCCTCTGACCAGACGACACCCACAGTTCAAAAGTTTCAGGTTCTAACAATAGTAGTATTATGTAGTTAGGTATTTTATTATATTTTTAGTTATATTTTTTAGTTTTAATGTATTTTAATCGAGGTCTCCGGGGGTCATCTGGGTGTCCTGGTCTCCGCTGACGATCAGGGCTGCAGACATCATCTCTTGGTGCTGATCCTCCATCTGATCATAGGAAAGAAACAGACAAATATTAGCGTAGATGCCATTCTACTTACGATGTAACGAGTACACCGTGTGTTATGGGAAGTGTTCCCGGTTCCGGTTGATCTAATTAATGCAGCCTAACAATCCTTTAACAGATTTGAATAATAGAAGCGTATTAGTGTGTTATGTGTACGCCAGGCTAAAGAGATGGGTCTTTAAACTAGATTTAAACTGATTTTGATATTCTAGGTATTATCAAACGGCCAGAGTTTTGAGAACGCAGCGGACGTGGAGGACTATAATGTGATAAGAGCTCACTCAAGTACTGAGGAGCTAAACCATTCAGGGCTTTATAAGTAATTAACAAGATTTTAAAATCTATCCGATATTTGATAGGGAGCCAGTGCAGTGTTGACAGAACCGGGCTAATATGATCATATTTCCTGGTTCTAGTAAGGACTCTAGCTGCTGCCTTTTGGACTAACTGTAGTTTGTTGATCAAGCGTGCAGAACAACCACCCAATAAAACATTACCGTAGTCTAGCCTTGAGGTCATAAACGCATGAACTAACATTTCTGCATTTGACGTTGAGAGCATAGGTCGTAATTTAGATATGTTTTTGAGATGAAAAAACGCAGTTTTACAGATGCTAGAAACATGGCTTTCAAATGAAAGATTGCTATCGAACAGCACACCTAGGTTCCTGACTGATGAAGAAGAATTGACAGAGCAGCCATCAAGTGTTAGATAGTGTTCTAGGTTGCTACATGTGGGGTTTTTAGGTCCGATAATTAACACCTCTGTTTTTTCAGAATTTAGCAGTAAAAAATTACTCGTCATCCAGTTTTTTATATCGACTATGCATTCCGTTAGTTTCTCAATTTGGTGTGTTTCACCGGGCCGCGAAGAAATATAGAGCTGAGTATCATCAGCATAACAGTGAAAGCTAACACCATGTCTCCTGATAATATCTCCCAAGGGTAACATGTAAAGCGTGAAAAGTAACGGCCCTAGTACTGAGCCTTGAGGTACTCCATACTGTTCTTGTGATCGATATGATACCTCTTCATTCACTGCTACGAACTGATGGCGGTCAGATAAGTATGATTTGAACCATGCTATATATGCAAATATATATTTTTAATGCTTATAAGCACTGAAGTATTGAAAGATAAAGTATCACATAATGTTTACCATATCAAAAACAAATAACGCTGAAGCGTCTTTGTGTATGTACTGTGTATGGATTTAATTTATAGGCGTATGAAATATTTGAGAGAATTACAAGAACTTAATGAAACAGAATGATTAGAACGTGATTTTTTATTATATTTTTATGCATGCATGTTAGCAAAACAAAGAGAGAGAGATGTGGAGCGTGAAAACATTTGTTGATCTTGCCGAAATGATGCTTAATACATTCATTCAAAAAACCCAAATCCCCCCCCCCCCCATATATATGTATGTATACGTGTTAATTAGTAACACAAATGGTAAGATAAAAAGAGTAAATATTTAACAGTAGTCACAATTTTTTTTTTTAAATCATTAAACAATACAATGACTTTTAAAGTACCTTATATTGAACCTCTATTTAAATTTATTTTTAAACTTCTACTTCATTTGCAAACTCAAAAATGCAACAGACAAAACAAATGCACTGATTGTTAATGCTAAGTTGTGTCTATAGGCCAGCATTATCCAATCACACTTGGAAGAGAATAAAGAGAGATATCTTTAGTCCATGACTCGTGTTAAAATTTCAGACAGCATTGGAAAGTCTGTTATCCTCAGAATTGGTGATTGAAGTTGCTCTGAAATCACTTTGGGTCTCTTCATCGATGGCGCTCTCAATTTTCGAAAGAAAGGAATAGCATTTCTTATTTAAGTCTCTGGCCATGAATGCATAGATGAACGGGTTTAGAAAGCTGTTTGCACTGGCGAGAATGATGGATACTTGTATGGCTATGTAAAGGGCTTCGTTGTGTTGAGATATGTCCAACACTATAACGGATAATATTTGAAATGGCAACCAACAGATGAAAAAAGCTGCGATCAGTAATGTCATGATCTTGAAGGGCTTGGTGGATTCGGACATTTGGTTTGCTCTACGTTTACAGATCAGGATGCAGTAACAGGTGAAGATGGTCAGGAATGGAATCAAAAGCCCAAAAGTAAATTCCATGGACACAATTGTTTTGTAGTGATTCTCATAGTCACTATCGCATATGTCTGTTGATCCTATATTTATAATCTTGCTGAATTTGGAAGATGGGATGCTAAGCAAAGACGACACAATCCAAGCCAACACAACAACTATAGAAGCTTTCTTTACAGTGCACTGATTCTGGGCCCAGACGGGAAACTTGACTGTGATGCAGCGATGCACACTAATGATGACCAGGATGTAGATGCTGCTGTACATATTGAGGGGTATAACAAAACCATTGAGCTTGCACATGAAGAGCCCAGAGTTCCAGCTTTTCTTCACAACGTAGTCAATGATGAAAGGGAGAGTAGCGCAGAAAATGAAGTCAGACAGAGCCAGACTCAGGTACCAGGTGGTGTTCACTGACTTCTTCATCTTAAAACCAGTAATCCAGATCACTGCACCATTTCCAATGATGCCAAGAAGGAATATGATCACAGTAAAGATCACTGTGATTACACATGCTGCTTCCCTGCAGTATCCAGGGTGTGCGTGCTCACCATAACCTTCATATGAATATGAATACGTGTCTTCCATTATACTGTAGGAAGCAGAGTTCTGTAACAAAAACAACAAGCAATTTATCCAAATGCATTTAAATTGAACCCGGGCTGTAACCACCATTGTCACTGGGGAGGGGACTTGTAATAATTAGAATAATTAGAAATGTCCATTCTGCATGATGCGTACATATATCATTTCCAATCAGTCCTTGTCTGAAAAGCAGAACTGAACAGAAAAAAAGGCC
This sequence comes from Acrossocheilus fasciatus, assembly GCA_036784905.1. Classification (NCBI taxonomy): domain Eukaryota; kingdom Metazoa; phylum Chordata; class Actinopteri; order Cypriniformes; family Cyprinidae; genus Acrossocheilus; species Acrossocheilus fasciatus. The sequence goes on along the minus strand of CM071949.1, from coordinate 955,997 downwards.
AATAAAAAGCACAATGCTAGCAGAATAGCTTCCTTATTTTTTCTATAAACTGCTTGCACTAATGCTTAAATCCCCTTTGATTGGTTACACGCATGCCTGTTTGTATGAAGGAAATTAATTTTTTGTGATTTAAAAATCTATTTCAGTATTTATACACAGAACCACAGAACAGAACACAAGTGGCATGCTATTCGCATTAGAGTACAACTTTAAGCAAAACTTGTAAGACTGATGATGTTTGTTAAGTGAGGAGATTGTAATGTTTCTCGTTTTGTATTATATCTGATATACCACCTGTAAAAGTGGTAGCAATCCTAAATTTGGAAAATATTCTATTGCAACATGGAATTGTTAATGGAACTGCTCTTGGTCTTTAAAATTGAACCGAAAACAAGTGTTTACTGTATGAGAATACATTGTGACTCTGGACCACATCTGAGTCATCTGAGGAAGCAAAAAAATCTAAATACTGACAAAATTGTGTCCAAATGAAGTTCTTAGCAATGCATATTACTAATCAAAAATGAAGTTTTGATATATTTACGGTAGGAAATTAACAAAATATCTTCATAGAGCATGATCTATACTTAATATCCTAATGATTTATGGCATGAAAGAAAAATGGATAATTTTGATACTTACAATGTATTGTTGGCTATTGCTACAAATATAGCTGTGCTGCTTATGACTGCTTTTGTGCTCCAGGGTCACATATACATATTATCTTTGATGTATTAGTTCTTATGTCATCTGAAGATATCTTACCTCACAAAGTAAGCTTCACAATGCTGTTTGCTATGAGGCGTCGTATAGGGCTGAAATCAAACTTTAAACCACCATCCTTCCTGCCGCAACTTCATGAAACAGGATCCAAGTAGGGCTTGCTGCACAACAAGATCTGGGGGGTGTGGATGGATCCACAGAGGGCGGAGATGGGTGGGTTTAGGAATCAGGGGGTGGAAACGGGTACGTTTAAGTATGTGTAAGGTGGGAGGAGTTGGATCTGGATCCAACCACGCCCCCTGGATCTTATGTTCTGCAGCGAGACGCTCCTCACAGGATCTGGCTGCAGACTTGCACTCTCGGGAATAAAAGACCCCTTTCCGCTGATTGGTCAACCAAACATTAAACCATGTCGTCATTAGTTCTTCTGCAGTTTTGCTGTATGTTGTAAGTTGTTTATTGCAAGTATATTTCATCACTTTCTCATCAATCAACCAGACCAGTGGTTCTCAACCGGTGGGGCGTGGACACTCTCCCGGGGGGGCGCGAGTAGGCTACAGGATGGGAGGGAAAAAAACCTGAAAAAAAAAAGTTAGCAAAGTTTAAGGTCCTTGCACCCTTACTGAGTCCGAAACTGTCGTATTCGTTTTTTCATATTCGTCATTTCGTGGCTCTCAATTGCCAAAAACACCCATCAAAATATTTGCTACGGATGCGAAAAATGCAGAAAATCGAACCATCCGAATTAATTTTTATGACGGACGGAAGTTTCAGAGGCTGCAAACGTATAAAACGTGAGCCCCTCTCCCATCCAAAAGCACTCACAGGCGGTCAGTCTCTCAGTAGCCTCGCGCAGCAGTCACACCCCTCCGCGTCCAGGCTGCAAATGAACCGCGCATGCGCATGGCCGCCGCCGTTCCCGCCCTGGTTTACAGAGCGGGGTGTAAATGTAAATGTTCACTAACTCTCACACAAAAATAAATCACTGCATTTAAATTGACTGACGACATAGCTCTCCATTCACTCTAGTCTAGTCTAAGGCCAAGTTCGCTTGCGCCAGCTCTCGCTAGTCTGTTATCAATCTCGATTTACATTTACTACAAAACCCCAACAGTCTTTTTAAAGACTAAACCCACAAACATTCTTGTTAAAGATTAGATCAAATCTCAATTTTTTTTAACTGCTAGGCAGTAGCTACACTTAGCTAAAACTATCCACAAGACTAAGACACACACACACACACACACACTACAATCGTTAAGTATTAAAATAAAATCTGAATTGTCTGCAAAATAATTATTTTGTTTGTTTAATTAAAGATCGTGCGTAAGTCCCGACTGATTAGCCCCTGATACGTCTCTCAACATAGCCACACACACAGTTACATATTGCCTAAACTTTATTGAAAACGCATAACAAAAATGGAGAAATTTCTTGTGAGGACCAACAAGCCAACCGCCGCACCACCAGCTGCAAAAAAGCTTCGAAGGTACGATGAAGCATACCTGCAGTTTGGGTTTACAGTCACGGCTGATCTGAGACCTCAGTGTGTCGTGTGTGCCGAGGTGCTGGCAAACGACAGTATGAAGCCCTGCAAATTAAAAAGGCACCTAGAAACAAAGCATGCTGGCATTAAAAATAAACCGGCTGAATATTTTAAAAGAAAGCTTGATGGCCTCCATCAGCAACAGGCAACCATTTCAGTGCACAGCACTGTGTCTAAACAGTGTTTGGAGGCATCGTATGTAGTGGCCAAAAGAATCGGTAAACTGGGTAAACCGCATACAATCGCCGAGACTCTCATTTTGCCGGCAGCGCAAGACATGTGCAGAATAACGATAGGCGATAGTGCAGCAGCCAAACTCAGTGCAGTACCACTGTCCAATGACACCGTCGCTAGGAGAATTGTAGACATGTCCAATGATATCAGAGAGCAACTGATAGAGTTCGTAAAAAAGAGTCCTTACTACGCGCTGCAGCTGGACGAATCCACTGATATTGCTGGGCAGGCACAGCTCCTCACCTATGTCAGGTATCTGCGGGACAAGGCGATTGAGGAGTGTCGTGGCAATTTTAACTGACTCTCATCAGCATAAGAGACAAACTCAGTCTTAATAAAAAAGAGATTTATTCTTTGCAAAGAAGGTCAACAGTCATACAGACACACACAGGTTTCTGCAGAGTGCGACAAAAGGGGAGGGCAGTCCTCCTCTTTTATACACTCTTTAAGGCACTCAAGGCCAAAAGATCACATGTCAAAACATCTGTACTTTTCCACCAAAAGAACAAAGGAGGGAACACCCTAGTTTATTACACCCTACTCCCCTTGGTTTTTAGGGCTTTATAACCCTTCAAGTCATAAACATACACCCCCCCCTGTCCTCTTCTTATCTGGTCCCCAGCCCCAAGATCCTCTTATCACTCCTCTGTGTAATGCATTCAAAATAATAAAGCAAATTTAAGCTATTACATCACATTTTTACTCTTCATCTCTGACTTTTGTATAAATGATCACCCTCTTAAATTTGTGAAAAAAGTTTAGAAAAACCTGCTAAGGCTTTTTTTGCGGGGACAGACCCTAATTTTAAGCAAGCTGAACAGTACAGACATAGATGGGCTAAGCCCTAAACAAAACATCTTAACATTCAATTTTCACCTTATTCTTTTTTTTTCTTACTTCACTGTAGCTCTCACTACTAGTGGAATCTCCCTCAGTCTTCTCTTCATACATGTCCACAAACACATTGTCAGGATAAACACTCATTTTAAGCATTTGATGTGATACCTTAGTTTCTGCCAGTCTCTGTACTGAGCTGGAAATGAACTGGACAATACATGGTAAACACAACAGTAGCAGCACTCCTGCTGCCACAAATGGTAATACAGTGTTAAACAGCCAATATCCCCATCCGCCCCACAGATTATTTAACCATTCAAGCCATACATCATTTGCTCGTTCACACTCTTTTACGGCCATTCTCATGTGAGTGATTATATTGGTGACGTTATCGCTGTAGTCTGGAATAATGAAACAACATGATGTACCCAACATTTTACAAAGTCCTGGTTAATTTTGTTTGCGAAGGCAAATTAATTGGTTGCAAAACAAGTACATATTCATTATCTGGAAGCCGGGCTAAATGAGTAAACACTGCTACTGCACTTCTGACATGGGTCAGACCCTCAGTCACTTCTCACATACCAAATACTAAATGGTGGTTTACCAAAGAGAATTTCGAATGGGCTTAGGTTCACCCTGGATCGTTTTCTCATTCTCATGTACATGAGAACGATCGGGAGCGCTTTAACCCATGTGAGTCCAGTTTCCTCACAACGCTTAGCCAATTTGTTTTTAATGATCCCGTTCTGCCGTTCCACAGCGCCCCCTGAGGCTGCGTGGTAACTGCAACGTGTTCTCAAATTGATCCCTAAAAATTCACCCACTTATTTTATTGCCTCATTGACAAAATGTGTTCCATTGTCAGAACTGATTTTTTGTGGAGCTCCCCATCTCGGGACTATCTCAGTCAGCAGGGCCTTTGCCACCGCCGCTGCATCTTGTTTTGATGTTGGGAACGCCTCGACCCATTTGGACCACATATCCACCAACACCAAACAGTACTTTTTCCCTTGACATGGGGAAAGTTCGATGAAGTCCATTTGTAGATATTCAAAAGGGCCTGTCGCGGGCGGTTGTGACACTTGAGACATTTTTATCCCTTTCGCCACATTGTGGGTGTTACAAATGACACATCTTTTACAAAAATTTTCTGCAAACGTTGTAAACCCCTTTGTAAACCACAGTTCTTTCATTTGTGCAACCATTCCTCCTTTCGATACATGGTCTTTCCCATGTGTCGACTTAGCATAATGTGGAAAGAAGTGTTTAGGTAAACAAGGCTTGCCATCACAGCTCATCCAGACACCCTCATTCAGTTTACAGCCACACTGCTTCCACTTGTGCCTCTCTGCCCCTGAGGCAAAGGCCTGCATGCTCTGTAAAGAGGAAGAAATGCCTGGGTTACTTTCAGATAACAAAGTCCACTCTGTTTCTTTTGTCTGCTTCGCCGCCGCGGCCTTCGCTGCTGCATTAGCTCTGGCGTTTCCTGTTGATATGAAATCTTTGTTATTTGTGTGTGCGGCGCATTTGCAAATGGCTATTTTGTCTGGCAGTATAATGGCCTCCAGTAAGGCCGCCACAAGAGGAGCATTTAATATTGGGCGCCCATCTGACTTTAAAAATTTCCTGTGTTTCCACAGCGCTCCAAAGTCATGTGTGACGCCAAATGCATACCGCGAATCGGTATAGATTGTGACGCATTTGCCTGCCATCAATTTGCACGCTTCTGTTAACCCCACAAGCTCCGCTGCCTGTGCTGAAAAGTGTGGTGGCAATGAGCCAGAAACCACAACTTCAAATTCAGTTGTTACCGCGTAGCCAACTTTATTCTGCCCTGTTTGTGGATCTTTGTAAGCCGAGCCATCCACAAAGAGGACATTTTCGCAGTTTTCAAGCGGTACATCAGAAAGATCTGGACGCGGTGTACACACTTGTTCTAGCGCAGTTAGACAACAATGGTGCTCCTCCCCATCCTCCGCCGTCGGAAGGACAGTAGCAGCATTCAAGGTTGTGCATCGTCTGACAGTGATATTCGGCATATCAAGCAAGATAGTGTGGTATCGCAACCACCGCGCCGTCGATAAGTGCGATGTTTTCTGTTCTTGCAGGATCATGGACACAGCGTGCGACACATTCAAAGTCATGTCAGAGTAACCTAAAAATTCTCTAGACGCCATCACAGCCTGTTCAGCAGCAGCCACCGCCCTTAGACAGTGTGGCAGGCCTGCTGCAACTGGATCTAGTTTGCTGGAAAAATAAGCCACAGGTCGCAATTTATCTCCATGATGCTGCAACAACACAGAAGTCATAAACCCATTTTTTTCATCCACCATCTGAACAAAAGGCTTGGTTGGTACCGGTAGGCCCAGAGTCGGCGCCAGAGACAGCTGAACTTTCATGTTCACAAATGCCTCCTCTGCCTCCCCTGTCCACTCAATTTTGTCACATGACTTCAACCCCTTCCCTGTTGTTAGGGCTCTCAGAGGCTGCTCAAGAATTGCATAATTTGGAATAAACGTTCTGCAGTATGAACACATTCCCAAAAATGACAGCATTTGCTTCTTCGTGATCGGTTTCGGTACATTCTTGATGCCTTCAATTCTTTTGTCAGACAGGGATTTGCTGTTTGGTGTTATGACATGACCCAGAAATGTAACTTGTTGTTTTACAAAATGTAATTTAGACAAGCTGACCTTGTGGCCCTCCCGAGCCAGATGCTGCAGGAGGGTCAAAGTGTCAGCCACACATGTGGACTCGTCTTTAGCAGCCAGAAATAAATCATCCACATATTGTAGCAAAGCAGTTCCAGCTGTCAGGTTCAATGGCTCCAGGCTTCGCCTAAGCGCTTCGTTATAAAGAGTGGGGCTGTCACAATACCCCTGACCCATTCTCGTGAATGTATAGCCTTTGCCATCAAATTCAAATGCAAAATTGACTGTCTTTGTCCACTGGCACGCTAAAGAATGCATTGGACAAATCTACCACCGAGAAAAACGTTGCATCTTGTGGTATTTGTGACAAAATTGTGTATGGATTTGGAACTGATGGAGCCCTTTGCCTGACAGCTGCATTTACTGCCTGCAAATCTTGCACAAACCGCCACTCTGTGGGTTGACCTTTGTCCCTTATCTTTTTTACAGGGAAGATTGGTGCTCTTACTGGGGAATCACTGCATTCAACAATTATGCCTTCTTTCAAAAGTGAGTCAAATACTGGTTTAATTCCCAGTATTGCCTCCTTTTTCAAGGGGTACTGACGTTGACACGGCCTGTAATCAGATTTTGGGGTGATTACAACCGGTTCACATCCTTTGATCAGTCCCACATCATATTTATGCTTTGCCCACAGCTCGGATGGCACATCCGCTAAAGCCGGGTGAATCTCTAAGGCACAAATGTTTGTCATGCAGTGATTTCCCTTCATGTTTTTGTCAATGAGTGTCACATTTCTCTCTACCTCAATTTCATGCCTACACTAAATGCTCCCAAACTTTTGCTGTGTTTCACCCCAACGCTTATCTCACACCAGTCTGTAGCATCAACACAGTTTTTAACAAATCCCCCCAGCTCAGCCCAAGCCTGCTCTTCGGCCTTGGATAGCGATAAGTGAGGCACAGACTCTGACATTAGAAAAAAAGGAAGCTGTTTTTCTGTCAGGCTTACTGAAACAGCACACATACTTTCTTTCCAAAAGATTTTCTCAAAACTCAAAGTTTCTCCTTTTCCCCCCTCAAACCAGTCTTTCTCATACTGGTTTTCTCTTTCCACTACAACATGTGACGTGCAATGCAGATTGCCAGGCATCACTATTTCCGTATTAAACGGCTTAGTCTTATTTTTAGCCAGTTCGCACATCATTTCAGCCCAATCATGATTTATGATGTGCCATTCGTATGCCCACCGAGGTTCTGTTCGCAAACAACACCATTGCTCCCCCTCTTCCTCCACTCTGACACCCGAGGAGTCCGCAACCAGCGTCAAATTCAGTTTGCACAACAGATCTCGGCCCAAAATGGGCACAGGACATTTTGGTGAATAAATGAATGCATGTTTCAGCACTCTTCCCCCCTCTGTTTCACAATTTAGAGGTACCGTAAATCTTTCAAAAATTGTGTGCCCTGATGCAGAAACATACTCATTTGTTTCGTCTGTTATTCTCGGTTGACATGGCAAGTCACATGGTCGTATGGATGACCTCGAAGCCCCAGAATCGGCTAAAAATTCAATCAGTACCCCCTCAATCAGCATGGGGTATTTCGGCATTTTCTTAAATGCTTCGCTTTTATACATCATTACACATTTATCAGAATCTTCATTATTCAAATCAGAATCACACAAAGAAATGCAAGCTTTTTTTTCATTGCAAAGAGCAGTATATACATCCGTGTATGTGTGTGTGTGTGTGTGTGTGTGCGTGTTGTTAGAAAATTTTCACTTCCCTGTTCTGTGGCTCTCGGAGACTGCTCCCCCTTCTCCCGTCCCCGCTGCTCTCCACCATCCTCGCTTCAGTCTGCTTCTTGAGTTTGCTGATTTTCTGGGCACTCCGTGGCCCAGTGTCCATCTTTTTTGCACAGTCTGCATTTGGTACACTTGTAAGTCATGTGATCGTTAGTCTCGCAAATCCAGCAGGCCCACTTCTCAGGATTCCTTCCAGCCCCGTTTGGATTCCTCTCGCTCCGTTTTTTACCTCTCCCCCATCTCATCTGTTGGCGGCGCTGGCCAGAGGGTTCCCCCGTTCCCGCGACAGCCTGTATCACAGCCAACTGTAGATCTTTGTCGGCCCTTGCTTTCACTCTCTCTCTCTTTGCCATCTGCAGTTCTTCTGCATGCAAAGCGTGTGCTAAAATGGCAGACAAACGTCCATGTTTCCATTCGATGTAGCTGGTTTTTACTGCCAACGCAATCTCAGGTCTCAGTCCATTCCAAAACCAGCTTCGCAGATGACATTCCCACGTGTCAGGCTGATTTCCGCGGTCGCCGGGCTCCTCCAAGCCGCTGTGTTTGTTGAATACCTCGTACAGGCGATGATAATAGTCCTGCACCGACTCCTCTCTGTTCTGGCAGCAGTTGCCAATCTTTGATGTGTCCACCCGCGCCGGGAATGCTGTTCTAATGCTTTCAGCCAGCTCCTCAACAGCAGCGCGGTATTCCAAATTGTCTCTATGTCCCCATTCACAGTGGCCTCTTCGATAGTCCTCTCTTGGCAGCCTTCCACTCACTTTGTGCCAGCTCGAAGCCCCCAATTTCACTGCCAGCAGCCTCTTCAGCTCGTACACAGTGGGGCTAAACTCTTTGCAGAACATTACCAATTCTGCGGAAAATCTGTCGCCCGCCTCATCCGGGCTCGGCAAGTGAGCCATGGCCTCTTTCATATCTGCCACTGTCCACGGTCTAAAGACCATCATGGGTCCATCAGGTCCCGAAACTTCAATCATCGGTGCTGTTACACTCACGTTTTCTTCTTTGACCGTTTGTCTGGTCTTTCTCTTCTTCGTCGGCGGTGCTCTGTATGCCATCTCTTCTTCGTGGGGGGTTTCAGGAATCATGTCGGGGTCTTCTTCTTCTTCCTCCTCTGCCTGCGGTGCTGTTGGTCTTTTTGGTGGAGAGCAGTCGAGGTCAGGGTCCAGTTTCAGGGCTCGCAGCTCCGCCACGGGATAGTGATGATAGGGTGGTGGGGCATGTTTAAACACAGAAACATCAGAGCGGTTAGTAAGGCTACGTGATGTAGTTACTTTTTCTTCACATTTTTCATTTTCTTTTTCTTTTTTGCTATCAGCTCTACACGCTAATTCTTTTTGCAACGCTCTTCTTTCTCTCTTCTCTGCCTCCCTCACCCAGCAATTCACCGTTTCCCCACATTTATCACACTTGTGTTTCGCACAGCACCCTTTCTGTTTTTCACTCCCTTCTTCGACTGATTCTTTCACTACATTTAATCTTGTGACACTCAGTGTTCCCTCTTCTGGAAAATCATGATACTTAATTAATTTCCCCATATCTTGCATGCATTTCTGGCCATATAATTTTTTTTCATTTGCCAAAATACCGGTGTATCATATTTAGCGAGCTTGCTCTGGGACTTCCCCATATTGGTTTTTCTCTCTGTCTCTGTGGATTTTCCTTTAAGCGCTTAAATCTTAATCTGTCGGACGTCTCCAACAGATCCGATCTTTATCCCAAGACCGGCCAGGCGGAGCGCACCCTGCAGCTCCGATTAATACCCGCACAGTTTCAATTCTCTTTTTAAAAATGTGTTAACTGCTTGCGCGTGATCTCAACTTCTTGCTTCGAAATCTCCGGATCTCCTGATCTCAATTTCTGGCTCAATTTCCGATCACGCCAGTTGCAGCAGTTTCAATTTCCCCCTAGAAATTTATTAACTGTGCTGTATCTACAGACGTATCTCAGTTTCCCCCGGAAACCTTCTGATCACGTCACCACAGAGTCAGCCCCACAAATATGTTTTTTTCCCTTTTCCTAATTCAAATTCTAATTTTCAAAAACCCAAATTCTTTTAGAAAATTTTGATTGTCTCTTACCAGAGAGTCCCGTTGCCACCTCGGTTCGTTTTCTGATTCCAGTGGTGTCCCCTCCGGGCCTCGGCGGTCGGTCCCTATCGTCCCTTCAAACCTATTCGGGGTTAGGGCTGGACTCTAAGTCCAGGATGTACGGTCACCGTCCGCTCTCAGGTCCAGAAGACACATCCAAGGAATCCCACTTCTGACGCCAAATTGTCGTGGCAATTTTAACTGAGTCTCATCAGCATAAGAGACAAACTCAGTCTTAATAAAAAAGAGATTTATTCTTTGCAAAGAAGATCAACAGTCATACAGACACACACAGGTTTCTGCAGAGTGCGACAAAAGGGGAGGGCAGTCCTCCTCTTTTATACACTCTTTAAGGCACTCAAGGCCAAAAGATCACATGTCAAAACATCTGTACTTTTCCACCAAAAGAACAAAGGAAGGAACACCCTAGTTTATTACACCCTACTCCCCTTGGTTTTTAGGGCTTTATAACCCTTCAAGTCATAAACATACACCCCCCCTGTCCTCTTCTTATCTGGTCCCCAGCCCCAAGATCCTCTTATCACTTAGAGCAAATGGCCCCAGGCCCATTCTTTTCTAAACAGCCAGGCCTAAAGAGTTTGAATCACACATTCTCAAAAGCATGGAAAATAAGCATAAAATGAATTTTCCTCAACAAGGAGGATGTCCTGTTTTGCCGGCCTCTTCAGTCGCACACTACAGGAGAAGCCATTTTCAATGTCCTTGATATTTTTATCCGTGAAAATGGTTTGGCTTGGGACCGATGCGTTGGCCTATGCACGGATGGTGCGCAGGCAATGACGGGGCGTGAGCGTGGCCTAGCTGCTTGCGTTCAGCAAGTAGCTCCACTTGTGAAATGGACACATTGCATGGTCCATCGCGAAGCACTAGCTGCTAAAAAAATGCCGGTTCTTTTTGACTCCGTGCTGAACCAATCAGTGAAAATGATAAATCTCATCAAATCATGGCCGCTTGTTTGGGGTCCTCTGCCAGGAGATGGGGTCAGGGCACGAACAGCTGCTTCTGCACACTGAAGTTCGCTGGCTCTCCAGGGGGCGGGTGTTACAGCGGTTGTATGAGCTGCGAGAGGAGGTGAAGTGGTTTTTGACAGAAATCAGATCAGATCTGGCGAAGCATCTGGATGACACTATGTGGCTTGCATCTCTGTCCTATTTGGTCAATATATTTGACCGCTTGAACGGCCTCAACCTGTCTTTGCAAGGCCGTGAAACTCATATTTTGCTCCTTGCAGAGAAAGTGCACACCTTCACACAAAAACTAGACCTCTGGCATGGCCGCATCAGTCGAGGGAACTGCGACATGTTCCCCAGCCTTGCAGACTTTATCACTGATGCAGGCACGTCACACGATTTCTCCTCCCTATTTCAATCAGCGTCTGAGCACCTGTCAGCAATGAGAAAACAGTTTGCGATGTACTTTAAAGAGGATTATCGCTCTTTTGCGTGGGTTCGAGATCCGTTTGTGTGCACAGCAAACAAGCTATCAATTGATATGCAGGAACAGCTTATTGAGCTGAAGAGTGACAGTAGACTGAAGGAACTCTTTAGCTCCTCCCTCTTTCGTCATTCTGGGCAGCATCGATGCAGGAATATCCTGAACTCTGTGACGTCGCTTTGAAGATTCTCCTTCCTTTCGCGTCGACATATTTGTGTGAGGCAGGATTCTCAAAAATGACTGCACTCAAAACGAAATACCGCAATCGTGCACAAATTAAGGATGATTTGAGGCTATGTTTATCAAACATTGAGCCAAGAATTGAGGATCTTTGCAAGGCAAAGCAGGCTCAGGTCTCACATTAACATCACCTACCTGCAAGCTTCTGTAAAAAATGCAGATGATGCCTACTATTAGGCCTAGTAATAATAACAATAATAAAGCATAAATTAATATCAGAGGTCTGGTGCCAATTCCCAATTATAGCAATAGCCTAGTAATGATAATAGGCCTATACTGATGATGATAATAATAACAATAACAACAGCAACAACAATAAAGCATGTAACCTCATATAATTATATAGCAATAGCCTTAGTAATGATGATAGGCCTACTACTACTACTACTACTACTAATAATAATAATAATAATAATAATGTCTGCAAGCTCACATTAGAAGTCTGGTGCTACTGCCAATTATAACAATAGCCTAGTAATGATAATAGGCCTACCTACCGCTACTGATGATAATAATAATAATAATAATAATAATAATGTGGGCCTAAAAATAATAGCCTATGGCTGGCTATCTATCTATCTATCTATCTATCTATCTATCTATCTATCTATCTATCTATCTATCTATCTATGCAAGGCGGTGTGGGGTGTGGGGGGGCACTGGGGCCCAAACTGCAATGAACCAGCTTTGGGGGGGCCCAGCTTGCAAAAGGTTGAGAACCCCTGAACCAGACTAACAAATGGCTAACGAATAGCCCGTACTGGGGCAGAGCCTATAGACAGGGTTTCTGTGTAGGCATAAATTTAGCAACCTGTGCGAGAAATACAAGTCATTATTTTCTCATAGCCTAAATATTAATTTATTCGCATCAGCACCCACAGCTACCCATCACACCTAGCCTACATTTTTGGCACAACGCTTGTTTTATTGAGCTGAGTTTTGGGCAAGAGATGAAGATGAAACCATATAGATATGTAAAGATATGACATTATTTCATATCAGTTTACTATATGGTCACATCTATTATTCTATTTTTTTTTTTTTTTTCATTGTTAAATTTTAGGGGTAATGTGAAATAGCCATTATAAAATAGCACATCTCAGTTACAAGAATCAAAACCCTGAAATATCACTTCGAACAATAAAGCCAGAGTATTTTTTTATTTTCCAATATGATTATCAGTTTTATTAATAATTACTAGCCAATTATTATTTTTCTAATCTTATTAAATATGTATGTCATCTTAATGTTTATATTTGTTTTTGTTATGCTGGTTGAAAGTCTCTTCACATCCTGATAGCAATCCCTAAGTTAAGTGCTCTAAATGTATTTATATCGTCTGTGGACGGCGTAGGACCATAAAATGTTCGTCTAATCAGATTCCTCTGTCCAAGGGTTACGATAGGCTGTCGTACTTGCCTATCAATGAATGTATTTGCATAACTCCATCCCCACCCTGTTTGCTCAGACCAACACAATCCATTAAGAGCTGGGGTGTGTAAACTTTTGAACAGGATGATGATGTGTAAATTTTTCTTTTGTTTACAGATTTTTTTTTTTCAGTTGGTACTGCACTTAAGAAACTACATAAATACTTAAATGTTTCCCAGAAGACAAAATAAGTACAATTTACTCTGATCATCCAATTCAAAAAGTTTACACCAATGCATTGTTTTGCCTTCTTGAGCATCAGTAAATGTTGTCACCTTATATAATAGTTATGTATGAGTCCCGTGATTGTCCTCCATGTGAAGAGATGAATCTCAAAATCATACAGTCACTGTTGGAAAGGGTTCAAATCTGCAGAAGATGCTGGAAAACCAAAGAATGCGCAGGAGCAGGGGGATTTTTATGAAGAACAGCAGGCAGTTGAACTGCTCAGGAACAACGATGGACTCATGAAAAACTGTCACAAAAACATGAAAAACATTCATGGATCATTCAGGAAACAACACACAGTATTAAGATTCAAGATGCAGGAATTCCAGCACTGTACCAACCAGGCAGTTGACTGGGTCGAGCTGGCGGTCTCCGCACCATGAAGTGAAAAGTTTCCACTTCAAGGCGTACAGTTTCCTCGTTGAGGGAGCTCTGGATTGGAGTATGGTCTCAACACCCTCGGTTGAGAGACCGGAAGCTATGAGCTGTGCCCCTTCAGGGGCCATACCCACAGCTTCCACAACTCCGGGCGGGGGTGCACAAGGGTGCCCCCTGCCTTTGGGAGGAGATCCCTCCTGACGGGAATCTCCCATGGAGAGCCGTCGAAGAGAGAAATCAGGTCCGAGAACCATACTCGGCCCGGCCAGAACGGGGCTAATAGCAGCAGCCGGACCCTGTCCCGGCGCACTCTCCAGAACTCTGGGGAGTAGAGCAATCGGGGAAAAGCGTACAGACGAAGCCTCAGCCAAGTCTGTACCATGGCATCCAGCCCCAGTGGAGCTGGATGAGTCAGAGAGTACCAGAGGGGACATTGTGATGTCTCCCAGGTCGCAAAGAGGTCCACCTGAGCCTGGCCAAACACTCTCCAAATCTGCTTCACCACCTCTGGGGGAAGCATCCATTCCCCGGACCGGGGAATGTCTGCTCCCACATTGAGATGCCCAGGGATGTACACTGCTCTCAGCGAGAGGAGTTTGTCCTGGGACCATACAAGGATCTGGTGAGCCAGCTTGTACAGGGGGCGCGACCGCAGACCTCCTTGGTGGTTGATGTAAGAGACCACCGCTGTGTTGTCGGTGCGCACCAAGACGTAGTAATCCCTTAGGTCTGGAATAAAGTGTTTCAGAGCCTGAAACACAGCCAGCATCTCCAGCCAATTGATGTGCCACGTGAGATGGCGACCACTCCACAGACCGTGGGCAGGGTGGCCACTTATGACCGCTCGCCAACTGGTGAGGGATGCATCTGTCGCTAGCGTTACGCGGTGACACGGAGCTCCCAGCACTGGGCCCTGAGACAAGAAACAAGATTGTCTCCACATGTCTAATGCACATAGGCATCGCCGCGTGACCTTGATCATGCGAAGGGGGTTTCCCCTCGGGGAGAACCCCTTGGTCTTGAGCCACCGCTGTAGGGGTCTCATGTACAGCAGGCCAATACACATTGGACGCAGCTGCCATCAGACCCAGCAGTCTCTGAAACTGCTTGACAGTAAGTGACAAACCTTCTTTCACTCTCCTGACTGCCGTGAGGATCGACTCGATCCGAGCAAGCGACATACGTGCCTGCATCCTGGTCGAATCCCACACCACACCAAGATAAGTGGTCCTCTGTAATGGAGAAAGCACACTCTTCTTGGCGTTCAGTCTTAACCCCAAAACTTTCGTGTGAGCGAGAACAACATCTCGATGTTGAGCCACCATCTGCTCTGAATGAGCGAGAATCAACCAATCGTCGATGTAATTGAATATGCGGATGCCTTGTAGCTGCAACGGAGCTAACGCGGCATCCACACACTTCGTAAAAGTGCGGGGTGAGAGTGCTAGGCCGAAGGGAAGAACCCGATATTGGTAAGCTTTGCCCCCGAAAGCAAACCTCAGGAACGTCCTGTGAGTAGGAAGGATGGAGACATGGAAATATGCGTCTTTTAGATCGATCGTAACAAACCAGTCCTGGGACCTGATCTGAGACACGACCTGTTTGAGCGTGAGCATCTTGAACCTCGGTCTGCTGACTGAGCGGTTCAACTGACGCAGATCTAAAATGGGACGCAACACTCCATCCTTCTTTGGAACTATAAAGTACCGGCTGTAGAACCCGGACTCTCTCTCGTGAGGAGGGACCACCTCAATGGCTTCCTTCTTTAAGAGAGTAACTACTTCTCGTTCCATTACCAGAGCCTGCTCGGGACCCACCAGAGTGGGATTCACCCTGTTGAATCGAGCCTCTCTCTACAGTGTGCAGGACCGTCTGAGACACATTTGGCAGTAGTTTCCACGCTGCAAAATAGTCTACTAACGCAACCAGTCTCTCGAGACTGGCCTCTGGTGTAATCAGAGCGGCTAGCAGCTCTAGAGATCCCCGAAGGGGTGGCAAGCATCTCAGCTCCGCTACGTTTCCGGGCGGAGAAAACTGAGATATGTGCTCGCTGGAACACTGTACATGGCAGGGTTAGCAGGGCGATCTCCTGAGGGCACTGAGGAGAGACGGGCACCGTGTACTGCAGTGAACGCCGCTCTTCCCCAGCGGGGGTTACTTTTATAAGCCCTGGGCCATAAGCATCAGGGCCTCTTGGCTGAAGACCTCTTTGCCTGAAGGATGATCCGTAGATCCAGCTTAGGCTTCGAGGCCCCCGACCGAGAACCTTTCTTACCGCCCCGGCCCCGCTGCGGGGGAGCACGGGTAGCGACACTCTCTTTCTGAGCCTCTCTATATAAGGAGCCAGCACGCGGCAGGGGCTGCTCTCGTCCAGCAGCCCTCTGAGCTAGAAAGCGGCGAGGGAGAAACCGCTGGAACGCCGCCACCTGCTTCCTGGCCTCCTGGTGCCTGTCGACGACGGAATCAACAGCTTCGCCGAACAGGCCAGAAGGCGAAAGCGGGGTGTCCAGGAGGAAGACCCTGTCACGGTGCCTCTCCGCTGCCACCAGAGCTGCCATAGACCGCCCAATAGCACGGGTGGTCTCCTTGGTGGCGCAGAGAGACAAATCAGCGGTTTTGCAGAGCTCACTGATATCGTCCGCATTGATTCCCTCACCCTCATCTAAGTCTTTGAGCAGGTCAGCCTGACCTGCTGCCGTGTACCCCTTGCCCACCAGCGCTGAAGATGTCGGCAAGGTCGGAGCCTTCAGAGACGATGCAGCGTCAGGGGACTGATAGCTCGCGAGCGTCTGTTTCACCTGAGGCATCGCTCTGTAACCACGCTCACTTGTCCCCGTCACATTACCGTAGTAATCGGACGAAGGGGGACGAAGACTCATTGCTGGATACTTCATGGATGCAGTAATTAAAGCTGGGGGGTGTCGTGCTAGCGTAAGGAAAGATTTAGGAACAGAAAATGTTCATTTCGCTTCAAAATTTTGACTTTTTCTGAGGATTGACCAGAAAGAGACCATGTTACTTTTGGCCCAAGCTCTGGAAACCAGCGCATCGAGAGATGGTGGCTCACTCTGCGAAGTGAATGTGTCCAATTTTGGATAGACTTCTTTTACAAACTGAGAGAGGATGGGCACTTCGCAGACACTCTTTTGGACAAATCCTTGGTCCAGTTCTGTTTCCTTAACAAAATCCAGGTGAGATCTCATGATTGCCTGTGCATTAAAGGTGCAGACAGAGCGAGAATGGCAGGCAAACAACACCCCCCCCCCCCCCCCCTAAACACACCTAATTCAGATAACCAGCTTGTTAGAAGAGAGCTATGTGCATTCCTACCTAAATAGTAAGCCCATACTAAGTGTACTATACTATATCCATGACCCATATGTTGCTCTCTAACACTTTGTTCATTTCATGGCAAAACTTTGGGTAGTTATCATAATTCACAGGCAGCTCCAGGTAACAGCCACATGTGTGTGCAATGGGTCATCTTTGAAAGCCTTCTAGTTGTGTGAAGCTAATGGTGATGTTCTTTCCCAGGAACAACAAGGGACAGGTGTTGTTTATCTGATTCTCTAAGAAATGTACTTAGATACCTGCCAGTTTGTTTTAGTTGTACATTCATCGTAGCAGGGTAAGCTATTGATTTCATGACCTTTCTTGATATCGGTTGGAGTTCATTATAGGCAGCTGCAATGTCCTGGAGCTCAATTCTCATTGGTGCAAGCACATCATGCCACTGGTCTATCACAAACGCAGGTTCTTGAATCAGCTTGTGATGTGCCATCTCCTCCAAGAGCTGCTCGATATTATCTGCTGTTGGGACTCTTCGACAGTTATGATGATCCATGACCTTAAACAGCTCTTCTTTGTCCACATCTTCAAAATGCGAATGGCCTGATTGTAGGATCACCCTGTCTGATTCTGTAACATATCTGAGAAACCAGTCCACAAGACTTCTTGTGACACATCCATGGGCTGCCTGTTCCAGCATTACAGGTGCTATTTTTACAGGCAGGTACTTCTCTTTTAGACAGCCAACTGCAATGATTCGGCCAATGCTTTCCCACTCTTGTTGACCAAAATCATGTCGTAGATAAGGGACCTTAAAACTATTTTCCTCATAAGAGACATTCCAAAACTCAGAAAGCACATCCCTCAACCCCCCCCCCCCCCCCCCCCTTCATCAACAGCATTTTATAGCCGTCCATCAGGAAGAATGACTTTCATAGATATGTTATCTGTCAAGACACTTTTGTCACAAAAATTTGCAATAAGCTGTCAAAGGGTCTGGCTGCGATGAATAACAAGAATTTTCTTCACCCTTTCACTCTGAACAAACGGCTCTGATGAGTTATCAATTGGAGAAGGAACAGAATATGATTCCTCTAAAAGAGGTAAGGTGCCATCTAGCGCAGTGTCTTCCAGCCCAGAGACGTGTCCAGTGGA
The DNA here is from genome assembly GCA_036784905.1 of Acrossocheilus fasciatus. Taxonomy (NCBI): domain Eukaryota; kingdom Metazoa; phylum Chordata; class Actinopteri; order Cypriniformes; family Cyprinidae; genus Acrossocheilus; species Acrossocheilus fasciatus. Next base: position 937,932 of record CM071949.1, on the reverse strand, counting down.
GACTGATACAGTGCCACTATTCTCCAGATTGTCCACCTCTGGCTGTCTGGCTGCATCAGTCTCTGCCTGTTGCAATTACAGCGCTACTGCTTATGTAAATTAGATCTGGCTCTACATTCTCAGAACAGAGCGGATTGGCTGGTATGTGTGGGAGACCAGGGACCTTGCATGCTTTCCACTCTCTGTGCAATTGTTTCGCTGCTGAAGGGGAACTGTGTGTCTGACTGTGTGTCACTAGGGATGATTTTCTTCTTGGTTGTCAAGTAAAAATGCACGACTGGTAATTTGGTCTGCTCATAAAGTTCTCCAACTGTAATCTGGTCATATATTGCTTGCTCTTTAAAGTCTGTTACATCAACCAGAAAATCTGTGAAGTTCCCCTCAGAAGTTTTCTCACCAGGAAAAAACAACTTGACAGCCTTTTAAAGTAGATCCTTTTTTCTGCAGTCCTTTGAAACAGAGATTTTCCGTGTACCCCCACCTTTTTTTTTGTTCGGACATGAGTAAACTTCCCTTCTCGAAAATGCATCCATCCCATCTCAATTTTTCGCATACTTTTTTGAGCATTTTTTGACATTGTTTTTTCACATACATTGTCAGTGTCACCTTTGCTTCTTGCTAGCCTTGTTCTCAGCCGATCAAAAAGTTTAGCTTTTCGGCCACTGGGTTCTTGTTCTTTTCGCCTGCAGTATCCATTAACAGCCAGTCGGTCACCATAGGAAGGCAGATATTCCTTCAGCTGGACATCTGTCATAAGCTGTGTGACACTGCAATCAATCTGCAAAAAGAATATACTTTAAAATACTTGAAATATAAATTTACCGTTCTCTGACGTCAGTGACCCTGTGAGGAATAATTCAGAAATATTACTGATTCAACTGAACTGAAATTGGGTGAGAACTGAGCTGAGATGGACAGTGACATTATTGTTTTCTGCAGAGCTACTTTGTAGATTATAACTGATCTTAAACTGTTTTTGAACATAACTGAATTAACGCTGAATTGAATTCAGCTGAAAAATGTCACTATTTATCATTCTTTAAGACCATAATTCAAATGTGTATTGAGCACTATAGAATTAAAGGGGACTTGGATTAACTATAATGTATAAGGAATAATGTACAGTCAACTGGTTGTTATAAACCCAGGGGTTTAGAGGTGGTTTGTTTTTTGAACCAGAGACACAGGATTCAGTACTCGGTATTGAGTACTCGGTGTATATAGAAAGAAACAAGACAGAGCCGTTTAAGCACTTCTACTGGAGAAAATTTTAACAGAATATATTGTTCCGAAGTTTCTCTGTGACAGTTTTTAGGGACTGCAGGCTACATGTGACACATATATACTTAACAGTTTTGTGAATACCTTATCCTGTTGCATTCGCTGTATGATGTCATCTGAAACGTTTCTTGACTTCATAAAGTCATAAATGTCATCCATCCAAGAAGACAATGATGTATATAATGATACCTCAATGCTGGTTACGTCTATCAACATAAATGTTATTAAACGTTATAACTGGTTTTGGTCCTTTTTGTCTGACAGAAGATTCTCAGTCAGTATTGGGCAATATTCCTCTTCTGTAGCATATTCTTCATGTGGTGTTCCTCAAGGATCAACTTTGGCACCGTTATTGTTCTCGCTGTGCATGTTACCCATTGGTTCAATCTTTAGGAGATTGGATGTGTCGTATCATTTCTATGCCGATGATACCCAGCTTTACATACCTGTGATGAGTGGGGCGGGGCCGAGAGCCGTGGGAACGGAGCGAGGCCGGTGGAGTTAATGATAACGAGCGACACCTGCGCCACTCATCGGTCTCCATTTAAGCACAACGACAAGCCTGCTTTATACCAACTAACAGCCTGTCATCCAGACATTTAATCTCTTAATTATGACTTAAGTATGTCATAATTTGGATTTTTTGAGGCATGAATTTGTTTCTTACCTCACGAAAATGGGCTTCCATACATTGGCAAAAAGCACATGCTTTGTGCTGAAAATGAGCCTACAGTGCAAAATAAGTGAATTCAAGACAGTAACGACTCATTTCCAAAAGTACAAACAAAATAACATTTTAAAAAGTTGTAATTACTTGTATATTCACAGTTTGTTAAAAAATAGTTTTGTTCTCATATTTCTGTCCTTTTCTCCACTCAGTAAGTAACAGACATGGTGGATTTATGATCCATATTGTTGGATTTTTTTAACACGGTCAATGGCTCATATACTGTTCATTCACAATGGCTGCTTTTGGCCTTCATAAACATTGTTTTTACATGAACAAATGGAAGAGACACACTGTAACTCTAAACTCAGTTCAGTGTATTCACAACCCTATTCGGTGCATTTCAGATGTTGTCACATCCTACAACCTGAAAAACTGCCACACAATTACACCAAAATACACAGAAAAAATGATTCATTGAATTTACTAAAAAAAAATTAAGGCAAGTGGTTGCAATCAATTTGTTTATCTAAATGTAGCTAAAATAAATTGTTTGCAAACACTTATCTTAAGAAAATGTAGTATCATTTGTTTCAGTGTACACACAGAATGGTTTTGATTTTGTGTATTACTTTATGCATTTATTTATTTTTATTAATGTATGTGTTGTTAGAACACTGTAATGTTTGCTATAATTTCATGTCAATAAAAAAATAAGTAGATAGAAATAAGTAAGTAGATAACTGACATGGCATGCTGTTTTGTATTTTTATTTATTTATTTTATTTACTTATTTGTATTTATTTGTTTTATGTAAAACCCTAATAAAGATATGAGACAAGGCAAACAAGTAATCAATAATATACTAAATACTAATATAATAAAAATGTATCAATAATATTTAAGTATAATATAATTACTACTACTAATAGTAATATAAATATACTAATATTAAAGTGTCCCTATTATGGGTAATGAAAGGTTCATGTTTTGGTTTTGGGAGTTCCCAACAACAGGTTGACATGCATGCAAGGTCAAAAAACACTTTCATTTTCTTATAATATGCATTCATTTTTACCTTATTTGCTCATGCGACTCCCAAACGATTCGTTCAAAGATTCTCCTACTTTGCGTGACGCTAATCTGCAGTGATTGGTCGATTTCCTTCAAAGCAGTGTTTGTGAGCTTTTAACGCTCCAAAAGCGGCACCTAGTGGCAAAGAATGACTTTGCATTTTCATTCAGACCAACGCGAAAATCAAGTTTCCCCAGGTCTGCGCGCGCAACAAGTGGGCGGGCAATATGCTAATGTTTCATGTTGATGTCAACATGGAAGGTGAATTACATCAACCAAAATTATTATAAATATAACTTAAATATGACATCCTTTTATCAGTGCCTACTTATGACTATACAGCTACACTAGCTATAAATTATGAAGTGCCTCGCAAATGACATACCAACACTTTATAACAACTCTCATATAACTAATAAATTCACATTATATGTACATTAATGCTTAACAGATCATTAAATAAAACACATTGAAAAAGTTAATGTTCGAATAGTTAATGGAATTCAAATTTGATCATGTATTTTCATATGCATTCTGATCTGTTAAGGGTTTTTTTTTTTTTTTATGAAAATGCTTATAGAAAATGCTTCCTAATTATTGGCTGATTCATCAAGGCTGCAGTCATATCAAATAAATTTTGACTGTGCCCTATTTTTTTTTTACTAAAAAGTAAGCGCATATTCCTGAACAGAGAAAACTTCTGCAAATAAGTGCATTTAAATATTCTCATAACATGGTGAACTTCCAGTGCTTCTCCTGGACCGAAGCCCTCATCCTCAGCTGAGCTAGTCATCTGGGTGTATTTTTCACTAGCTCTGCTGTTACCAAATAATGCCTTCCAAACCCTCTTTATCTTTTAAAATTAATTTTTAATTCCTCCTCCCTTCACCTCATCCATGAGAAACCAGTCGGTGTTCAAGTAGTAGAAGTGGATGGGTTTCCACTGCATCGTTGAAAAATTGTGGTGTTGTACATTGTTGTAAATCATACACATTTCCACAATTCTCAGCTTTTTTTTTGTTTTTGCAGTGTGATTTTAGCAGTCTCATTTTCACTGCTATTCTCTAAACTGCAGATAAGCAAGGACTAAAGTTGTAGATGCGCAAGCAATAAGTTAGACGCAACAATAAGAGACAATTCGTTGAAGACAACCAAAGTTGCAAATGACCAAGAATAATAAGAAAGAAGAGTTGCAGGCTATAATCACATACACTATTTGTGTCAATTGCAAGTGACATCGCAGATATTGGAGAGTGCAAATTTTGTTTATTTTTTCTTGTCTTCACCACCTGGCTACTGTTGTAAAAAGTTACGTTTACATTTATGCATTTAGTAGATGCTAAAGCAACTTACAGTGCATTCAGGCTATACATTTTTTTTTTTGTATCAGTATGTGTGTTCCCTGGGAATTGAACCCACGACCTTTTGTGTTGCTAATGTAATGCTCTACCACTGAGCCACAGGAACAGACCAGATTAGCAGGCAAAGCTGCCTCTTGCACTCCAGCAGTATTACCCATACCGAGATGAACTGACAACAAAAGATGGGATTGTGATGAAAGGCCCAAAAGCTGTGATTCCCAAGTCACTGCAGAGAGAATACATCACAATTCTTCACAGAGGACATCCTGGAGCAGAATCAACAAAACGCAGAGCACAAGGTATAGTGTTCTGGCTTTCATTAAATAAGGACATCAAGAAGGCATGAACTTCATGCTCTGTCTGCAATGAAACACCACCAGCAGAAAGAACCATTAAAACAGCATCATACTCCAGAGCTTCCCTGGTCAATCGTTGCGACTGATCTATTTGAATGGAATAGCTAACACTGTCTTGTTCTGGTCGACTCGTACTCAGGATGGTTCGAGGTAGACCTTCTTCACAAACTAACATTAATCGCCGTGATTACAAAATTAAAAAGTCACTTCTCGGTACATGGCAGTCCCCAAAAAGTGATCACAGATAATGGAACGGTTTTCCAGTCAGCAATTCAAGAACTTTGCAAATACCTGGGACTTCATACATGTAACGAGTGGTGCGAAGCGCAAAAGAGTTGATGGAAATATCAAAGCGAGATGGAACAGAAAGACTCATGTCAACACAAACTAGGACAACCCTTCCAACTGACAAAAAGTTGCTGGTCCCTTCTACCAGAACATCACGTCAAGGTCACAATAAAGTGGGAATCATCAAAGACATCTGCAAGGAGCCAAGATCGTACTTGGTGGAATAAGAGGGGAGGGATTATAGAAGGAATCGTAGACATATCTTGCCAGTCCCTGAAACTTTGCCACCACAAAATGTTGAGTACAACCCTGCAGATCACACAAGTGTTTGTACGCCAAGACAAGACCAACTTCCCTTTCTGATTACTCAAGTGCAGAGGCGACACCACCTGACATTGAGCAACATCAGAGACCATAGTGCCTACCAAAGAACCCGAAAAAAAGTTTTATGTGACTCAGTCGGGCAGAATCTCAAGACCAAACGCAAAGTATATTTAGTGAAGCTGTTTAGAGATGGTTAAGCATTTGTGAGAAACTGGTAACTCGCTAGGAGTGAATGTTCTACGTTCCATTTGTTCATAAAATGTTACAGTTAAAGTATTAACAGCATATTTGGTTATACATGCTTTGATTTTGAGTTGATGTGGATAGTTGTTATTGTTAAGAGACTACTAAAGAAAGGGGATTGATTAAATGTTCTTAATTATATGTTTGTACCTGACACGTACCCATAGTCAGGATGTCAGTATGAGCTCCGGATGTGTACGTAGGCAATTGAATTGAAGTGAATTGTAGTCTGGTGAAATGCAACAGTAGTGTAGTGCAGTGCAAGAGTCCATGTGATGAGCGGGTGACCTCTGGTGGTGAGTGAACGGAAGTGCATGGACAGGATTAGTCGAAATTTATTGACACTCATCATACAACTAAACAATACAGTGATGCAACTGATGTGTTATTGCATGCTTTTTTGATGAGACAAAGATAATATAGGCTACATAACACCGTGACCCCAAAAACTATTTGGATACATAGCTAAGTCACTTTCAAAAGCTATGAAGGTTTTTGCACAAAATATGAAAATGGTATTTATTTTAGCATAAGTCACATAATATTTAACACATAAAAATGGCATTTATTTTAAAGGAAAAAAAACAGCACAGCTAAATACAATATATATAGCCTATATATTTGGACACTTTTAGTCAGACATTAGTGGAACATGTTCAAAGTTAAAGTAATAAACTACACGTGTGATGATTGACTAACAATTTGGTTAAAATGTTGGTTTAAAGAGACAAAATATGAATGTAAACAAAATCTTCTACAAAACAACCAAAAATTTCTACAATAAATTGTGTTTTGCAAAGAAGCAAAAGAGCTCATTCAAGGGCTTCTGACAACTGTGCATTTCTATATTGGGATATATAGCCTAAAAAGGGGTGATTATAGGAATTAACCAATTATGGGATATCAAAATCAAGAAGAAGCTATTTCTGTGACAGAAATAGCCTATATTAATATGATTTTTCACTTTGCCATCATAACACAATTTATTCTGTCTTGTACATTAGATAAAATAGGCCTATTTTGTTTACTTCGATTTACTTTGTTTACTCTTTGTGGTAACTGCTTAGTTAGGACTACATTAATTAAAATGGTAGCCTAATCATTTTCTCATATAATGTTTGCATCAAGTATGCTGAAAATGAATGAAGAAACATACCAGCTTGTTACAGAACTACATCTGAAAACAAACATTTATTTTGTCAGACAATGTTAAATAATATAGCTTGTATTTACTCACGTTGTGATACACGAAAATCTTGCTGAGCTGCCTTGTTTCTTGTCAGGGAACTTTACCGTAATATTAGACTCATCTAAAACTACATATCCCACAATTCTGCTCTTTCAAACCGGAAGTCGTTCTACTTCCTGGATACTTTAAACTGTCAAACGAAACAATAGTGAAGATAAGAGGCTGAACAACATCTGCTGTCACAAGCCTGGATAAAGTCATGAATTTCAACGGTAGAAAAAAAGGTTAGTTGTCATTTTATCACTTTTCATTTAATGTAAACCGAGTGTTGCGAGTAAATGAGTTTTGCGAGTAAAGTATCAAATACAGTCGGAGCTTCAGCTGTTCTACACTCGATTGTAAATAATTGTAGGCAAACAAGTGTTATTTATGTTTTTAACCCTCTGACCACAAAAGAAGATACATTATTAAAATATATTAATTTCCATTTTTGTTTCATAATCATGTATTTTGAGTAGACACTAGTAAATATTCCACTACTTTGTAGTACCATGTTGAATTTATGCACTGCAAAAAAACGCTTATCTTTCTTAATATTTTTGTCTCGTTTCTAGTCAAAATATCTAAAAATTCTTAACTTAAGATGCATTTACTAGATTAACAACATGAAGTAACATTCGGTCTTGTTTTCAGCGGAAAACATAAAAACTAAATTAAGTGCATTTTGCTTAAAATCAGAAAACAATTATCTTATTTTAAGAATATTTCACTTACCTGGCATTTAATTTTACCTATTTTAAGCAAAATGCTCTTAATTAATTTTTTTCTCCATGAAAACAAGACTGAATATCTTGCATCATTTCGCTTGTCTAGTAAATGCATCTTAATTTAAGAATTTTTTTGACATTTTGACCAGAAACAAGACAAAAATACTAAGCAAGATAAGCCTTTTTTTATTTATACTGAAGTCATTTCTCATCCTCCATATTTTTGCAGTGTGTTGTGATACATTTAAAAACTGAATGTCGTCATAGATACAGTCAGCAGAGAGAGTATTAAGATCTGATCTGAATCATGTTAAGCAATGCTTTGCATGCAGATTCAAGAGAAACATTGTTGAAAGCAGATTGTAATTCCTCTCGTTCTTTCTATTTTGATGATGCTTGCTATTTCAAACCTCACTGTCTTTTTGTCTGTTGTGTGTTTTCTTTGCTCTGCAGGTCAGTGAGAGGTGACTGCTGCAGACGGTCATGGAGGACTTCAGGAGGTCATATCTGAGGCTGTGTAAAGAGGGAGGAATAGAGACTCAGGAATCAGTTCTGGCTCAGCTGCACGACTCGAGGGCAGTGACGGGCAGCTGCAGACTGGACCTGAGCGGTCAGAGCATCACCACAGACTCCTGCAGCGTGCTGGGAAGAGTCCTGCAGACCGACACTGTCTTCACAGAGGTCCTCCTCAGCGACTGCATGCTCAGTGAGGAAGGTGGGTGCTGTGGACGGAGGAAACTCAGACAAATCGACCAAAAAATAAGACATTTTTTATTGCATAAACAAAGAAGTTGGTTTGTAGGATATTTGCAGTGTGACCTTTTTTTTTTTCATAATTTTTAAGGCATTTAAGATATTAACATGATTCAATAATCTTTTACAGTTTTTTTTTTTTTTTGCATTACAAAAACTATAATTTATGAGTAAAATGTGCATAATTGCCATGAAAATAATGTCACAATGTAAAATAAACATGGAAATAGAAATAAATTTTTATTGCATAAACAAGAAAATCTGTTTGTAGGACAGTTTTTGCATTGTGACATATTTTCAACAAAAAGAAAGGACCATTTTTTACATAAGAAATCTTTTTACATTGTTACATTACGTCAGGACTTTAAACAAATATTTACATGATTAATAAATCATTTACAAATTTCTGCATTAAACAAATTAGCATTTATGGATAAAATATGCATAATTAACATGAAAATAAAATAATGTTGCAATGTTAATTAAACATGAAAATGAAACCTGGAAAATCCAAAGAAAGAAAATGTTGCATAAACAAAAACGTCAATTTGTAGGACGTTATTTTCATAATAAAGTGTTTTATGGCAGTTGTAAAAATTACTGTTATTTAAGATATGTTAACGTGTACAAATAAATCTTAAAACAATTTTTGCATCACAGAAATGAGAATTTATGAGTAAAATAGGCATAATTGCTATGAAAATAATGTTGCAATGTAAAATCAACTTAAAAAATTAAACTGAAAAAATCCTGAAGTCTAAAGGAAGAATTTTATGACATGTAAAACGCAAAATATGATCAATAAATCTTTTATAGTTTTTGCATCACAGAGACTAGGTAAAATGAAAATTAGAATTAGAAACTTTATTACATGAACAAAAAAGTCAGTTTGAAAGTGCAACAAATATTGAAAAGACTAGTAAAACATTTACTGTATGCTCATGCCATGCAAAATAAACAAATAAATGAATACAATTAATTATATGTCTAACAATATGTGAAATTTATAAACATACTTTTTAAAGATCATACAAAATATAATATCTTAGCTCTTTGGTTTTAGTTTTGACTTGTTGTTGACCAGGTTTGTGAGATTTGCTCAAATGTTCCTGAAAACATAACATGAATCTTTTAGATGAGGGTATAATTATACTGATCTTCGCATGAGCCGATTAAGTTACTAAGTTATTACTATCTTTTTCCAGCAAGTAGTTTTGTGTAGTTGACGCTCAAAACCACTCACATTGTTCCATCTGCAGGTGCCAAGCTGCTATTAAATGGGCTTTGCTCCAACACCACAGTCAAAGTTTTGCATCTGAAGGTAAATTCAAGTTATGTATTATAATATACACTTATTTTGACTTCAATTTTTACTCCGTCTGTAATACAGTTCCTAAAGACATCATTTATTTTCAGGGGAACAACATGAGAGGAACAGGAGCTGAGGCTTTGGGACAGTTATTAGTGAGGAACAAGGTGCTGCGCAGGTGAGGATTAATTCATTAAGATTCATTTCTAGCCTATAACTGTTTTATTTTTTTCCTCCACGTTAAAAAACAGACAAAAAATTCTAAACTGTGTCTCAATGATTTAATTACAGTATATGAATGTTTCTTTGCCATTTTTGTATATTATCTAACATTTACAATCACCATAAAGTGCCTTTTGCAACACGTTTCACCTCAGTGATGTGGAAAATAAGAGGTTTTTGTGACAAAATGTAAAGGAATTTTTACATTTTGATTAAAAAAAAAAACAATGACAATGATTTTTTTATTTTTTAAGAACAAGCAATTGATAGTTTTCACGTGACGCCACACCCTTATAGGAACGCAAAACAAGGCTTTGCTCCACTTTTTACGCGGTTTGCATTAAGTATTAATTTAGTTAATTAAAAGGTGAAATTCAGTACACACCTCACTGATGATGCATACTTTATACAGGCAAGCAGATGAACCCAGAATATAAACGCAACGTGCAAAGCTTCACGTTAAATGGTTTACCATTGAAAACCATTATAAAGAAAACACGGAACCATTTAGAGCATTACGTTCATATTCCGGGCTCATCTGCTTGCCTGTATAAAGTAGGCATAATCAATAAGTTGTGTACTGAATTTGTTTGTAAACACATTAAGGCAAGTTAAGTGTTTTTCACAATGTTTTGTCTTGCTATTTAGTGATTGCGGCGGGTGCATATAATATATTGCAAAAGGCCAAAACTTGCGTTTTGCTGATATATCTTTGTTTTATTCTATGATCCAAATATTTGTGGTTTGGAAACAGATAGAAAATTGACATGTTTTGCCATTCAGGTCTTTGAGCCGGTCATGTGACTGAAAGCTATGAATGTAAATAAATAATTTGCGCAATCATTGTGCATTAAAGATGCAAAAGGAGAAAAAGTTGGTTCAGTAACCAAACTAACCTGAGAGCATAACATTTTCATTAAAAATTACTCTAAAATTGCTTTTAAAAAATTATGCCTGCTCTGACCTACCTAGTATTAAAGTTAAGTAATTTTTGTGTAAATGCATTCATGCCACCTCCAACAATCTGTGCATAGACACCTAAATAACACTTCAGAAGAGCTTCTGTGCCTCCTTTGCTGTTTAAAATTTGCATAAAATAAATGCATTGTTTGCCACCGTCGAGGATTTAGTTCTGTTTGAAAGTAAAAAAAGATTAAGGAAATATTGCAAATGTGTAACTGTTGTTTGTAGACTGGTGCTGGAGTGGAATGCTCTGGGGATGTGGGAGGAAGGATTTGCTGTGTTTTGTGAAGGTCTGGCCTCCAACACTTCTCTCATCCAGCTGGACCTGCGCAATAATCAGATCAACCACCAGGGAGCGGCGGAGCTCTGCATCGCTTTGAAGAGAAACTCCATTCTGCAAGAGCTGGGTAACAAATCCCTCACTCGCTGTCTGTCCACAAGCACTGTGCTGTTATTTGAGGCTGATGATGAGGTGAATGTTTAGAGAAATGCCAGAGGCTTTCCTTTAAGCCTCATTGCCTGCACTGTTCTGCGGTGTGCAGTGTTTATCAAATCTTTGTGAATTATTCCCATTAGCTTACTGTCTATATGTACAACAATATTAATTAATCTGTGCAATCATTTAAATATTAAATACCCTTTTTATGTATGTTAACACTTCTATCTAACTTAAAAATATCAGTAACTGATAGAGAAAGACCTTATTTATGGCTTACTGTATTTAAGGTCTATCTATCTATCTATCTATCTATCTATCTATCTATCTATCTATCTATCTATCTATCTATCTATCTATCTGTCTGTCTGTCTGTCTGTCTGTCTGTCTGTCTGTCTGTCTGTCTGTCTGTCTGTCTGTCTGTCTGTCTGTCTGTCTATCTGTCTGTCTGTCTCATATATGGCCTATTATCATTACACTACCACTCTAAGATTTTTTTTCTCTTCTACTCACCAAGGCTGTGTTTATTTAATGAAAAATACAGTAAAAATTGTAAAATATCATTACAGTTTAAAACAGCTGTTTTCTATATGAATATGTGTTAAACTGTAATTTATTTCTGTGATGCGCAGCTGTATTTTCAGCATCATTACTGCAGTCTTCAGTGTCACATGATCTTCAGAAATCATAATATATACTGATTTACTGCTCATCAAACATTTCTATCAGTGTTGAAAACAGTTAATATTTTTGTGGAAATGGTGATACATTTTATTTCAGGATTCTTAAATTAATAAATAAAACAGCATTTGTTAGAAATAGAAATCTTTTGTAACATTATAAATGTCTACTCCCACTTTTGATCAATTTAATGCATCCTTGATGAATAAAAGCATTAATGAATGCAAACTTTTGAATAATAGTCTATGTATCTATGTATGTGTAATTAAATCATTACAGCTTGTCAATGTGACTTAATATATACCATAAAGTTATTTTTTTGCAGCCTGAAAAGTTTAGGGCATTTTAAAATGATGTTTTCTAGCCTGGAAAAGATTATGAAAAATTATTTCATGATAAGGTTGCTGCATTATTTTTTCTAGTGAATCTCTGCAATAATTATTGTTAGAAATGTTTCATGCTGCAGTCTCTGATGTGTTTGTGTGCAGATCTCAGATGGAACAACATGGGGCTTCTGGGCGGCCGGTCGCTGCTGGAGGCGATGCAGCAGAACCGCTCGCTGATCAAACTAGAGATGGCTGGAAACAACATTCCCAGCGACACGCTCCGAGCCATCGGTGAGCCCTCGCCAGCATCCGCCGATACACGCGTCTAACACAAGCCTGTCCTTTATTAAGCAAATCCAAATGTTCCCAGAACAGTCCATGAGCCACAACGCAGAGCGACAGTCGATGCTGGGAGAGAGCCGCAGCAGGTCTCAAGTGCTCAGCAAGGAGATCCAGCTCCTCAAGCAGGAGAAGAGCCGGCAGGTGAGGAACACTGAGGTTATTCACCTAAACTGTGGATGGATGGATTACTAACTTGGGTTCTCTGCATGTGGCCTGAAGTTCCTGAGTCTGATGGAGACCATCGATCGACAGAAAGGCGAGATGGGAAGAAGCAGCAGGTCAGAGCCACTAACACTCAGTCCGGTATTAGACTGGCTTCAGAAAGCTTACTGAAATACTGTTTAAACTTATTATTATTATTATTCTGAGACAAAAGTTTCTGACTCTATCTATCTATCTATCTATCTATCTATCTATCTATCTATCTATCTATCTATCTATCTATCTATCTATCTATCTATCTATCTATCTATCTATCTGTCTGTCTGTCTATCTAACTATCTATCTATCTATCGTTCTATCATTCTATCTATCGTTCTATCTATCATCTATCTATCGTTCTATCTATCGTTCTATCTATCTATCATCTATCTATCTATCTATCTATCTATCTATCTATCTATCGTTCTATCTATCATTCTATCTATCGTTCTATCTATCGTTCTATCTATCTCTATCATTCTATCTATCGTTCTATCTATCTATCTCTATTGTTCTATCGTTCTATCTATCTATCTATCGTTCTATCTCTATCATTCTATCTATCGTTCTATCGTTCTATCTATCGTTCTATCATTCTATCTATCGTTCTATCTATCGTTCTATCTATCTATCTATCTATCTATCTATCTATCTATCTATCTATCTATCTATCTATCTATCTATCTATCTATCTATCTCTATCATTCTATCTATCGTTCTATCATTCTATCTATCGTTCTATCTATCTATCTATCTATCTATCTTTCTATCTCTATCATTCTATCTATCGTTCTATCTATCTATCTATCTATCTATCTATCTATCTATCTATCTATCTATCTATCTATCTATCTATCTATCTATCTATCTATCTCTATCATTCTATCTATCGTTCTATCATTCTATCTATCGTTCTATCTATCTATCTATCTCTATCATTCTATCTATCGTTCTATCTATCGTTCTATCTATCTCTATCATTCTATCTATCGTTCTATCTATCGTTCTATCATTCTATCTATCGTTCTATCTATCTATCTATCTATCTATCTATCTATCTCTATCATTCTATCTATCGTTCTATCTATCGTTCTATCTATCTATCTCTATCGTTCTATCTATCGTTCTATCTATCTGTCTCTATCATTCTATCTATCGTTCTATCTATCGTTCTATCATTCTATCTATCGTTCTATCTATCTGTCTATCTATCTCTATCATTCTATCTATCGTTCTATCTATCGTTCTATCATTCTATCTATCGTTCTATCTATCTATCTATCTATCTATCTCTATCATTCTATCTATCGTTCTATCTATCTATCTCTATCGTTCTATCTATCGTTCTATCTATCTATCTATCTATCTATCTCTATCATTCTATCTATCGTTCTATCTATCGTTCTATCATTCTATCTATCGTTCTATCTATCTATCTATCTATCTCTATCGTTCTATCTATCGTTCTATCATTCTATCTATCGTTCTATCTATCTATCTATCTCTATCGTTCTATCTATCGTTCTATCGTTCTATCTATCGTTCTATCTATCGTTCTATCTATCTATCTCTATCTCTATCATTCTATCTATCGTTCTATCTATCGTTCTATCGTTCTATCTATCGTTCTATCTATCTATCTCTATCATTCTATCTATCGTTCTATCTATCGTTCTATCATTCTATCTATCGTTCTATCTATCTATCTATCTCTATCATTCTATCTATCGTTCTATCTATCGTTCTATGTATCTATCTCTATCATTCTATCTATCGTTCTATCTATCGTTCTATGTATCTATCTCTATCGTTCTATCTATCGTTCTATCTATCTATCTCTATCATTCTATCTATCGTTTTATCTATCGTTCTATCTATCTATCTATCTATCTATCTATCTATCTATCTCTATCATTCTATCTATCGTTCTATCTATCGTTCTATCTATCTATCTCTATCATTCTATCTATCGTTCTATCTATCGTTCTATCATTCTATCTATCGTTCTATCTATCTATCTATCTATCGTTCTATCTATCTCTATCGTTCTATCTATCTATCTCTATCATTCTATCTATCGTTCTATCTATCGTTCTATCGTTCTATCTATCGTTCTATCTATCCTTCTATCATTCTATCTATCGTTCTATCTCTATCGTTCTATCTATCTATCATTCTATCTATCATTCTATCTATCTATCTATCTATCTATCTATCTATCTATCTATCTATCTATCTATCTATCTATCTATCATACTTTAAAACTGTTTCAAACTTAAAGCTTTTACAGCTACTTCATATTTCCGTGCTAGGCTCTCTGAAGTCAACCGACTGAACTCTCTTTGTCTTGATCACTCGTGTAGTTTTGGGTGAGTAAACAGTAACAGAAGGATGATGGCGTATGATGGACGACTAACAGGTTTTGTGTTTCTTGTAGAAGCTCCTCCATGCGTCTGGGGCAGTTACAGGAGGCGCTGAACGAGCAGAAATCATCTATAAACTCTCTCACAGCCAAGTAAGCAGCCTTTAAGAGTGCCGTGAATGTTTTGGGGGCATTAATGGCTGAAGTCAGTGGTGTGAAGGTGGGTTGTTTTGTGTTTGTGTTGTTTCTCAGGCTGCAGATGACGGAGGCGGCTCTGGCGCTGTCGGAGCAGAAGGCTCATGATCTCGGCGAGCTGCTGACTCGAGTTAAACAGGAGAAAGCCGAGCTCAGAGACAGACAGTGCAGAGAGATCAAGAAAGAGCAGGAGGTGTTTACTCATTCTACAGCATCTTACCGTCTCAGCTCTGTGACCTTTACTCCTTAATCCTCTGATCAAATGCATTTGAATTCAAAACAGGAATATAACATTATTATTTTTGATTATGAATTCAAGTAATTATTGCATATTTTTTGTTATATGCATATGAACTAGCATTAAAAAGTTTGTGGTCAGTAATATTTTTTTTTAAAGAATTTAATACTTTCTTCGTTAAGGATGATCAAAATTTGACTCGGTTTTCAATTTCATAAAACACTTTTTGCCAAACACAACACATAGTTCTCTATGTAACACACACAAATCTAACAGGAATTAATGTTATGGCAAAGGTGTTTGCAAATGTTTGCTTCTGAGATTTTGCAAGAGATGCGAAGCATTTTGCATTTTGTGTGCGATTCTTAGATTTGTGTGGAAAGTTTTGAAAAAAAGAGGCAAAGTTTTGAAAATGTGTGCAAGCAGCTGAAAAAAAAAACTGTAAATAAATGCTGTTCTTTTGAACTTTCTATTCATCTGTGAATCCTGAAAAATAAAATGCATGACAATCTCCACAAAAATATTGTTTGTTGAGCAGTAAATCAGTTTATTAGAATGATTTCTGAAGATCATGTGATGCTGAAGACTGGAGTAATGATGCTGAAAATACAGCTGCACATCACAGAAATACATTACAGTTTATCAGATATTCACATAGAAAACAGCAGTTTTACATTTTAATAATATTTCACTGTTTTTACTGTATTTTTGATCAAATAAATGCCTTGAACGGTAGTGTTTATGATTGCAATAGCATACCTGATCATTTAACTTCTCTGTTACTCCATAGTGACTGATTTCTGATGTTTTTGGTTTGTAGGATAGCGCTCTGAGGGAAGCGAAGCTCTTGAAGGAAGTGAACAGTCTGTCAGAGAAGAACCTCCAGCTTCGGAACAAGGTACAGAGGCGAAGCATTCGATAAGATGAGCAGCTCAGGTGTGAGAGGTTTATCCAGTGTGTTTATCGCTCGCAGCTGGAGGAGACCGAACGCAGATGTAAAACACAGCAGGATCAGATCTTCGAGCTGAAGCAGGAGCTCACGAACACCACTGCGGAGCTAAAGCTGCGTCTCGCTCAGACTGAAGGTGCTGCGGATCAGATGCATGCCAAAACCCTCCGGTGTTTGATTGTGTTTGAGTTTGGGATGTTTTCTTTATTATATTAGAACGTCTGGAAATGGAGAAGAGGAGATCCAAGCAGGCGCTTGAAGACATGGACAGTTTACGACAGAAGGAGGTAAAGATGTGAAACGCACAGAGAGTTTTACTTTAGGTTTGGCTTCAGTTAAAGCTCAGTGTCTTTGGTCTCCAGGTGGATCATCTGACGAGACACCAGGAGGAGAGCGAGAGAGCTCTTCAAGAACGCATCCTTAAACTTGAGGGACAGCGGATCCAGTTAGAAGAAGTACACAAGATTATCCACAACACTAAAGATTCAAGAAATAGCACGCTTGAGCACTAAAAATGCGTCTCGTGTTGTTCCAAACCTGTGTAACAGTGTCATTTTAGTGTCACTGAGATACCATTATCATTTTATTTTCATATTTTATGTTTACGTTTTCATTTTAGTTAAATCTTTAGTAATTTTGTTGCATGTTTTTGTCATTATTATTATCATTATTATTATTATTATTATTATTATTATTATTATAAGTTTTTATTTCAAATTTCAAGCACTACCAGACATTGTCTTGGCAATTATCTGAAATGTAGTATATTTATTTATTTTTTATTATTTTATTTTATTTCAGTTAAAGTTTTTTTTTATTTATACGAGTAACACAAATGTTTTTATTGTTTTAGTTTTGGTTAATAACCTGTAAAAAGCTATTATTATTGTTTTAATTTATTTTATTTTGAAAAATCCAAATACTTGGAATGTAGTGCATTAATCATATGCAACAGTTTTATAGTTAATTTTATGGTTTTTATGTCCTACTTTTGTGTTCCTTGCAAAAAAAAACAAAAAACAGCATTCAGGTTTGGAATGACGTTTTTGGGTGGACTATTCGTTTAATTTGAAAACCAACCTCAGCCTTGCTCACTTTGGTCTCATCGTTGGTTTTTAATGGTGCATAAAGAGGTCTGAGTGAATGCAGACTCACGTGTGCTCTTGTGTGCAGGATCTGAGCCGAGTGAAAGCGGCTCTGGTGACCGAGAGAGCTCAGGCTGAGGAGGAGCTGGGGAAAGTACGGGCCCAAGTGCGACTGGAGGAGGTACGCCGTACTCTTTGCATCGTTACTACATCAGTACCTGCAGTATTGTTCATCGAAGCCGCTTGATCCTCTGCAGCAGCAGCACCTGAGCAGCCTGGAGGAGAAACTGCGAGCGCTTCGTCAGTCTCGAGATGAATCGCAGAACCACTGCACCCAGCAGAAACAAACCATCGCGGAGCTGCATGCCAGAGCGGGCCAGCAGAGCATCGAGATGGACTCGCTCCGCCGCAGGATCCACGAGTTACAGCAGGTGTCTCAGCATCAGAGGACTTTTTCTATGAATTAGTGTTTATATGATTTTGGGTTACACTTTATTTTAAGGTGTCCTTGTTACAGTGTAATATTAAAGGTCATTGCACACTGAGTCTGAAACTTTCGTCCGTCATAAAAAAGTTTGAACCTGGTTTCGCATCCATAACAAGCATTTTGATAGGAAAGGATGACGAATACGAAAGAAAAAATGAAAATTTCGGACTCGGTGTGCAAGGATCTTAACTCTTTCCCCGCCAAACACAGAATTTTCCATTATTCATGAGACAACCTGCCTAACATGGAATTTTCTGTGTTTCCGTGTTCTCGCTGTTATACGCTAGGGGGCGCTATTACGCGTCTCCTGAATGAGTCTAGAAAGTGAGCATATGCATATGAAAAATAATGCAATCATCAACACTAACCGCATATAAATGAAAACTGTCTAATGTTACCGAGTGAAATGTGGATCCAGAAAGTGTTAAAGGCCTGTGAAGCTTTGGGATACTGATGGAAGCATCTACTGCATCTTTGCTTTGATAATATTACTGAATATGATCCAGATGTAGTATTGGATAAAAATGCAATTTGTGCTCAAAATGTTGCTTTTTTATGAAACCTACCTACATTCAATTGTAAAAAACAAATAACAAAAAAAAAAACAATGCTTGAAGCTAGAATAATACTGATTTATTTATTTATTTATTTATTTATTTATTCCTGAAAGTAGAGTGTCTGATCTTTATTTTGATGTTTTGCATGTTCATATTTTCATACAACAAAATATTCAGGGGGCAATGAAATTTTTGTGCAAATCAGCAAAAACACTGGCGGTGGCTGGCAACTTTTTTCAAAACCGCTGACGGGGAAAGAGTTAATGATCTACATCTATTTACTATATGGTTAGGTTTAGGATTAGGGTTTGGTTTAGGGTTACTTGTATGCAATTATGCATAATTAATTGTTATTATTTTAGTACGTATGTGTAACAAGGACGCCTTAAAATAAAGTGTTACTGGTTTTTGTTTTCATTTTTTATTTTAGTTAAAGTTTAGTCAAAGTTTAAAGTTTTTTTTTATTTGTTTATTTTTTAATATGTTTATATTCACTTTTATTTCAGTTTTAGTTATTTTAGTGCATCTAGTTAAACTTGAAAAAAATGAAAATAAGAAATTTTCAAAAAGTACTTAAAATGTTTGTTAGTTTTTTCATGGTTTTAGGTTTAGTTAATTATAATAACCCTGAGTGGTTCTCAACATTTTTGACTCCAAGGTCCCACAACGATTTTTTGTTATTTAAAAAAATTCCTGTGGCCAAATATTTAACATAAATAATTATTAATAATCATTTTAGCTTATTTGAATGCATGTTTTGAATTCTGAAGCCCTTTAGTTGAGAACCACTGCACTAGGATTTATTTTGTTTCATTTTTATTTATTTTGCCATTTTTAAATTTCCTAATTTTACAAACATGGAAGTGAAAATGTTTTGATAGTGTCTTCATGAAATCTTTGTTAATGAAAATGTATGCGGATAAATATTGGTGTTTTATTATAATGTGATTTTATATAATGCATAGAATTAATTTTTTTTTTTTTTTTTTGTCTACTTATCAACAATCGATTACTATCTCAGCAGGTTTATTTTATTTTATATTTTACTTATTTTTTCCATAATAAATATTATTTCATATAATTAAAATGTTTTTATGGTTTCATGTGTTGAGCTCTCGCTGTGTGTTTGAGCCGCAGGAGCTCGCAGGTAAAGAGCAGGAGAAAGTGTCCGACGTGACTCGGGTGCGAGTGGAGCTACAAGAGCAAAGCGGCCATCTGCAGGCCGAGAGAACGGCACAGGGCGGCCTTAAAGAGAAGATCGCCGCTCTGGAGAGAGAGATGAAGGGTGCGTATGCATTACCTTTCTTTATACTTTGAATTTGACAATATAATAAGGTCAGGATTTATTCATGCAACTCGTTTTGCATGGCGAGGACTAAATGCAAGGCTTGTGTTGTTATGTAACCTGATGCTGAGGCTCATTGTGTTTGTGTTTTGGATCAGTTCTGAGCACCGCCCACCGAGAGGCCCTTCTGGACAAAGAGAGCGAGATCTCGTCTCTGCTGGAGCGTCTGCGCATTAGAGAAGGAGAGATCCAGCGCATCCGTGAGGACGAGGCCCAGAGAGCCAGCTTCCTCCAGAACGCCATTCTCACTTACGTCCAGGGCTCTCCTCTCGCTCACTTCAGCCCCAAGAAGTGATTTCCATCAGGGTGCTGTGCAACTATGCATAAGAAATCTACTGCATATTGCACGTTTTTACAATGCTTTTACATATTTGAGTAGCATTTTTGTAATGAATTGGAAAAATAAAAAAAAAGATTTTTTTTTTTAGTGCTGTCAAATGATTAATCTTGATTAATCGCATCGAAAATAAAAGTTTTTGTTTACATAATATGTGTACTGTGTATATTTATTATGCATTTATAAATACATACACATGCATGTATATATTTAAGAAAAATGTTATGTTTATATATTTATATATAATATAATATTATATTATAAATGTATATACATGTAAATATTTTCAAAATATATACTGAATGTGTGTTTATTTCTATATACATAAATATACACAGTGCACATAAATATATTACGTAAATAAAAACTTTTATTTTGGATGCGATTAATCGTTTGACAGCACTAAGTGTATATATTTGGTTTAGAAAACGAGTTTGCCTTGGTGAGTAATCAGGAAGCTTATTTTCAAAAACTTCTTAATTTCAAAATTTTACTTTTCTTTAATGAATATTTACTTTTATTAAAAATGTTGGATCTTTTTCTCAAATATATATTTTAAAAATCCCCAGTGTGCCATACTGACCATCAAACCTCTGATATTATGGCGCTTACGAATTGTATATTTTAAAATGTTTTCTACTGTTGGAGTTCCCTTTCCACTTTTGTAACGTGTGTGTTGGCTATTAAATAAAATGTGTTTTTGATGAAACTTACATTTACATTTAGTCATTTAGCAGACGCTTTTATCCGAAGCGACTTACAAATGAGGATAATAGAAGCAATCGAAATCAACTAAAGAGCAATAATATGCAAGCGCTATAACAAGTCTCAGTTAGTCTAACATGTAGCAAGTGTTTTTTTTTTAAGTTTTTTTTTTTTAAGAAGTAGATAGAATAGAAAAAAGAAAGATAGTGTTAGTTTTTCAAGAAAAACTAGCACTTAGAGAATAAATATGCAGTTGATAGAGGGTCAAGTGAGTGTGTGTGTGTGTGTTTTTTAATTAAAAGAAGACAGATAGATAAAATAGAATTAGAATAGAGAGTGCTAGAGTTAGAGGGTCAAATAAAGATGGAAGAGATGTGTTTTAGCCGTTTCTTGAAGATGGCGAAGGATTCAGCTGCTGGGATTGAGTTGGGCAGGTCATTCCACCAGGAGGAACATTTAATTAAAAAGTCAGTGGGTCACACTTTATATTAGGTGGCCTTAACAACTATGTACTTACATCAAAAAATAAGTACAATGCACTTATTGTGTTCATATTGTTTTGCAAAACACTTTTGCTGCTATTGAGGGGGGATACGGGTAAGGTTAGGGACAGGTTTGGTGGTCTGGGTAGGTTTAAGTGTGGGTTAAGGTGTAAGGGATGGGTCAACAGAGTAATTATGAATGTAATTACAGAAATTAATTACAGATGTAATTACATATAGGTATTTTTAAAAATATAAGTACAATGTAAAAACATGTATGTACACAATAAGTGCATTGTACCAAATGATTAATTTAAATGTAAGTACATAGTAGTTAAGGCCACCTAATATAAAGTGGGACCAGTCAGTGAAAGTAATTTTGTGCCTGTTTGGGATGAACAATAAAGTACAACAGCGTTTTAGTGCCACGTTAAAAAATTCTAAAAATCTAAAATTATGAGATTAAAGTCGTAATATTTTGAGAATAAAGTAGAAGTATTACGAGAATGAAGTCGAAATACTATGAGAATAAAGTCGAAATGTTTCGAGAATAAAGTTGAAATATTACGAGAATAAAGTCGAAATATTACGAGAATAAAGTCGAAATATTACGAGAATAAAGTCGAAATATTACGAGAATAAAGTCGAAATACTACGAGAATAAAGTCAAAATATTACGAGAATAAAGTTGAAATATTACGAGAATAAAGTCGAAATATTATGAGAATAAAGTCAAAATATTACGAGAATAAAGTCGAAATACTATGAGAATAAAGTCAAAATATTACGAGAATAAAGTCGAAATATTACGAGAATAAAGTCGAAATATTACGAGAATAAAGTCGAAATACTACGAGAATAAAGTCAAAATATTACGAGAATAAAGTTGAAATATTACGAGAATAAAGTTGAAATATTACGAGAATAAAGTCGAAATATTATGAGAATAAAGTCAAAATATTACGAGAATAAAGTCGAAATACTATGAGAATAAAGTCAAAATATTACGAGAATAAAGTCGAAATATTACGAGAATAAAGTCGAAATACTACGAGAATAAAGTCGAAATATTACGAGAATAAAGTCGAAATACTACGAGAATAAAGTCGAAATACTACGAGAATAAAGTCGAAATATTACGAGAATAAAGTCGAAATACTACGAGAATAAAGTCGAAATATTATAAGAATAAAGTCGAAATATTATAAGAATAAAGTCGAAATGTTTCGAGAATATTCTTGAATATTCGACTTTATTCTCGAAATATTTCAACTTTATTCTCGTAGTGTTTCGACTTTATTCTCGTAATATTACGACTTTAATCTTGTAATTTTAGATTTTTAAAAAAAAATTTAATGTGGCACTAAAACGCCATCGTAATAAACCAACGTTCACTTGCAGAACGCAAGCTTCTAGAGGCACATAAGTCTGAAGTAATGAATTTAGGTAAAGGGGAGCAGAGCCAGAGGAGGTTTTGTAGGCAAAAATGAATTTGCTCTGAAAAACACAAAAAACAAAACTTTGAGTTGTTTGTATGTAATGGAATAATAATTATTTTTAAATGAATAGTTCATACAAAAAATGAAAATTTGCTGAAAATGTGCTCACCCTCAGGTCATCTAAGATCAGGATGAGTTCGTTAGAATCCAGAGTCCATAATCCATAATAAATCTCATGTTGTCTCTCACATCAAAATCCAGCCATATATTTGTTTAGAGCTGTTTTGGCTTGTAAACGATTCGGACCACAACACTTTTCACTGGAGGAAGAGTTATTATGGATTATAGACTCATATTTGAGTTAAAAACATCTTAATGCTGGATGTGTTTCAGCTTTTGTCTTCTCCAGATGTTAACTGATGGACTGGAGTGCTGTGGATTATTGTGATGTCTTTATCAGCTGTTTGGACTCTCATTCTGACGGCACCCATTCACTGCAGAGCATCCACTGCTGAGACACTGATGCAGAGACACATTTCTACAAACCTGATGAAGAAACAAACTCATCCTGATCTCAGATGACCTAAGCATGAGCACATTTTAATTTCTGGGTGAACTGTTTTTTATTCCTGGCACATGTAAAACACTGTACTACAAAGAAATATTCCCGTTTCAATGTGTTAAACGATTAAACATAACACAACTTGAATTAAAAGGGAAAAATTTGCAACGTATTCAAAGTATTTAGTGTCGTATATAACTCCAACTGTTACAATTACTATGAAAAAAATAGTGAGTAAATAGTACACATTCAGCCGTGTTTAGTAGCTAGTATTCAGTCCTGTACGTGTGCATCGACTCGACGCTGTGTGGCTCCTGTCCCTTTAAATTTCTTCGTCTTTTTCCGGAGAGTCTCGGAGAGGTTCGCCGTCAAAACCGCTGCTGCAAGGAGGGCAGTGACCGTATTTTTGCAGATATCTATCATTTCTCGGGTTAAGTGGGAGCTGTGGCATAATAAAATACATTTACGGCCGTGAAGTGAAGTAACCTGCCTCTCCACAAATGCAAGCTATTAAATGCGTGGTGGTCGGCGACGGGTAAGTGGTGTTTTTGGGAGCTGATGGAGAGGAGCATCCTTGGAAAAGCCGTGTGGGGTATTGCAATGCATCCGTGCCTAGCTCTGGCCTTTGCATTTTATTATTTTCTCTTTGTAATATCCTCTGTTTGATCCTAAGCGTGTGCATGCGCGCAGAATGCATGCAAAACTGTAATATAATCGGAATGTGTATAGCTATTGTAATGAGCGCATCACAGCGTGATACATTAATAATTGTTCCGTGTATTATTTGAATCGCTTATGCACGTGCGGCTTGGCAGCATGCAATGTTTATTAGACATTAAATGAACGGGCTTTGAACAGAAATGTGTCATTTTCGTTCACAGTATCAGAGAGTGTATTGAACTGGGTGTTGAATGGCAAAAGCCTGAAACAGAAGCGCTATGGTTACCACTCCCTCTTTTAGCGTGCACGAGAAGTGTGTGGAGCGCGTGCATGTGAGCGAGTCATTCCGCGAGTCGGTTCTTTTGAAGAACCGGTTCAGAAGCATGATTCACAATTATTTTACGTCAAGGCGTATTTGCGTGCAATTTCAGTACTGAGTCAATTGATCATATATGTTATTGATTTATTTCTTTTTAAATGCTGGCTTGTTAAAGAATGTTGGTCTGCTACAAAATCCAATTTAGACATTGATTTCACTATGTGTGATATATTCTGTTATTTTTCTCATTGTAAACATAGAATATATAGGAGATTTATGTTATCGGCAAAATTTTATATTCATACATGTAAAATTTCTTCAAAATTAACCAAATTACATAATTTTCTTTGTGACTTAAAATAACACATTTTGTGCATTATAAATCAGTACAAAGAACATATTTAAGGCTTTTTACAGCAATTTGCAGTCTGTAATTTTTTATTTCTGTTAACATGTGAACAGAGCCGGGTAGATTACTTACAAACTGCAATCTGTTACTGATTACGAATTACATGACAAAAATTGTAGTTAGTAACGTAATCCATTACCTTACTCATTTTAGATAATATAATCAGATTACTTTTAGATTACTTTTGAACTCTCGTGTTTCACATTGATTTAAACAGGATAATCTGTAACATATATTATATTACATCAAGGTTTCTCAAACTGGGTTTGTGAAGGAACTGCAGGGGGTTTATGAGTTTAATTAAAGGCTAATAATTAATTAAATCATAAAAAAATGTTAAATTAAAACAATTTTAAAATGAATCAAAATAAAATATTTTATTTTGTTTGTTTACATGCATGTCATGTGACCATTAATAAACATCAGAAAACCATTAACATGCAAATGTGATACTTTATTATTAAAATGTTTATTTTAAAATCTCAGCGGTACTTCAAATAAAAATATAATAGGTGAAAGAGAACCAGATGACAATATATATATATATATATATATAAAGTGAATTTATGCACTTTAATGTGTTTGAAAGACAAACGCCTTCCAAAGTAATAATCATGAATAAAAATAACAATGAATGTGTTCATCTGTAGTTGATGCAATGTTGAAACACTTCTTAAAGCAGAAAGTGACTGATCTCTGTGTGAATGTCCACAAAACAGAAGACCGCAGGCTATTTTAGAAAGGAAAATTTAAAAGATGAAAAAAAAATCAATTATGAATAAATTATTGCTAATGTGTGACAAATATGTAATCGTGTAATCCATAAAAAGTCACTATAATCTGATTACAAGTATTTAAAAAAAAGAAAAATCTAATTACAAGTACTTAATTTTTGTAATCTGATTACGTAATCAGTTACTACCCAGCTCTGTGTGTGAAGGTAGTGATTATTTCTATCTTATAATGAGTTCACGTGGGTTTATTTAATGCCTGTATGCATTTGTGAATTACGAATTTTCCAAATATAATTGACAATATTCTATTTTGTATTGTATTTAATGGAAACAGCTCGGTTGAAGGAATCAGTCAGGTGGTGAACGAGTCCTTCATTCGACTCAAACGAACGATTCTTAGCGGCTAGCGCTCTCGGTGCATGTTTCATTGGTGATGGTGTGTGTGTGTGTGTGTGTGTGTGTGTGTGTGTGTGTGTGTGTGTTTGCCCTCGGGCGAGTGTGAATCTGGGACAGGGTCTGTCACTATCTGACATACTAACACCCACAGAAAGAGCAGCGCACCAGCAGCACTAACTACTTTTACTTGATGCAACTTATTCATCATATAAGGTTCTGACCGACCTATAGTGCTCTTTTCACCATCTGTGGGTTTATATGAATGCACAGTAATGCATCTCAGAAATGAGCCGTGGTGTGTGTGTGTGTGTGTGTGTGTGTTTTCTCAGGGCGGTGGGTAAAACCTGTCTGCTCATCAGCTACACCACAAATGCCTTCCCCGGCGAGTACATCCCTACAGTGTGAGTATATACTGTGTGCATCCGCTGAAAACAAACTAACAAATGGAGCACTTTATTGAACATGTAAACAAAGCAAATAAATAAAAATGCATGCATGTGTGGTTTATGTTTGTGTCATATTTGATGCATCAGGTTTTTATGGCTTATATAGTCTGATATAGTGAGAAAATGATGCTTGTAACGTAAATCAATGAGATGTTTATAACAGTAGAGCAGATACTGACATAAAATGATCGAAACATCAGTCGTCGCTCTATATCTGCAATTATATGTATTTTGAGGCCATAGCGATGTATATATATATATATATATATATATATATATATATATGTAGACTGTATTAGACTGTATTACAATTAATCAATTCAGTTGACATATTTGACTTGAATAGATTATATGGTTTTTATTCACCCTCATAAAGACAAAATAAATTCGAATGTCACAGATATCGTACCTAATAAAAAAAAATTTCAGTTCTTTTTTTTTTTTTTTTTACAGTTTTCATGTAATGTTTTCTCCAGTAATAATCTTGTGGCCGATCGCTCAGACAGACGGACGGATGATGTATCGCTCCTCGCTGAAGTGCATGTGACAGCACTGATTTGCATTTCAATGAGACAATTAGCTGAGCGTTCTAAAGACCTAATGAACTCTGTCCTGGCGCTTTATAGAGAGATATTCCAAAAATGTGAGCTGATGCGACTCTGGAATGTGTTTCTGAGGAGCTGCTTGATCTGTCACAGAGATGAATGAGTGCTCAGGGCTTGATGGATTGGTTTCTGACGCCGTTTGTCTCGTCCTGAATGGTTTGTGATGTGCTTTTTTCAGATTTGACAACTACTCTGCCAATGTGATGGTCGATGGCAAGCCGGTGAACCTGGGCTTATGGGACACAGCAGGACAAGAGGACTACGACCGCCTTCGTCCGCTCTCGTACCCGCAGACGGTGCCTGCCTTCACTTTCTTATCATTACAGCAGCATATAGAACACATTTTCATGTTAGCAGAAGATTTAGTTCTTTAGTAAAACCATATCATTATTAAGCATTCTTAAGAATTTAGAAAATGGACTTACAGGTTTTGTCAGCTGCTTGCACACGTTTTCAAAACTTTGCTTCTTTTTTTCAAAACTTTACACACAAATCCAAGAATTGCACACAAAATGCAAAATGCCTCGCATCTCTTGCAAAATGAAGCAAAATATCACAAACACATCTCAGAGGCAAACACCTTTGCCGTAATATTAATCCCTGTTAGTTACACAGAGAATTGTGTGTTGGGTTTTGCAAAAAGTGTTTTATTAAATTAAGTCAAAGGCTGGGAATCAGTGTATGTTTTGCAGGTTTGGTGTGTGTTTCTGCTGTTTGAGTGACAGCTTTCAGAAACTGTGTGACAAGGACAGATTTAGTGTGGAAGCGGCTGAGAAAAACTGTAAATACACTTCAAAAACATGACAATAGCAAAAATATAGACTTAATTTAAAGATGCTGAATTTAAAAATGATCTCAGTAAATTATCACATTATTATAAATAAATATTGGTAATCTGTTGCTGTAATATTTGGGGGTATTGAGCACAAATAAAGTACACTCCAAAAAAGGAGTTAATAACGAGCATTAATTTGCCCAAATTATCTCCAACAAAATAATCTAAAATAATAACTTTTTTTTTTTCTCAACAAGAGTAATTTGTGTGTGTGTGTGTGTGTGTGTGTGTGTGTGTGTGTGTGTGTGTGTGTGTGTGTGAAGCAGAGTTTAAAAATATCACTTTTTTCAAATAAAAATAGATTTTTTCAGGAATCAGGAATTATGTTATTGTGGCAGTTTTCCCTCTGATTGAAGAATAATTCCACACTTCTTCTTCTTACAAATGGTTATTAAAAGCAAAAACACTATGAAATGCATGTTTTGTGAGAAAGTGTGACGTGCTCGAGCGAAACAGCTACTATTTTTGGACTCAGCTCATCAAAATGAGTTGGAAACAAGGATTGGATTTCATTCAGCAGATATGATGCAGTGCGATGTAATTGAACTGAGGCTGCAAATATAAAAACAGCATTTTCCCTCTGTTTTCTCCACAGGATGTGTTTTTAATATGCTTTTCATTGGTGAGCCCTGCGTCCTTTGAGAACGTCCGTGCGAAGGTTGGTGCAACTCATTTTTCAGTCGTGTTTGAAAGCACAGCACGCAAAGCAGACAAAACACAACACTGATAGCAGAGCGTAATCTGAGTGTTTCTGTGCTCCAGTGGTACCCCGAGGTGCGACACCACTGCCCCAACACACCCATCATCCTGGTGGGCACCAAACTGGACCTGCGGGATGATAAGGACACCATAGAGCGGCTGCGGGACAAGAAGCTGTCGCCCATCACTTACCCGCAGGGTCTGGCCATGGCCCGAGAGATCGGTGCGTACCGAGGAAATCCGTGCATGCATTAATGCAGTTATTGAGTAAGTGGGACGCTGGTTATGTTGGAGTGGGACGCACAGAGATGCCCATTGTGTCAGAAACACAATGACCGTTCCCCATCAGCTCTTTGTGCTGCCAGAAGCCTGAGGGTCAGTGTTTCTCAAAGCCTGGCTTCTGCAGGACCAACACCTCTTACAAACATTTGGGGTCGGTAAGATTCGAAATGAATGCTTTTATTCAGCGAGGATGCATTAAATTGATCAAAAGTGACAGTATAATGTTGCAAAAGATTTCCGTTTTAAATAAATGCTGTTCCTTTGAACTTTCTATTCATCTGTGAATCCTGAAAAATAAAATTTATCACAGTTTCCACAAAAATATTAATGTTTTCAACATTATAATAATCAGAAATGTATCTCGAGCAGCAAATCAGTATATTAGAATGATTTCTGAAGATCATGTGACGCTGAAGACTGCAGTAATGATGCTGAAAATACAGCTGCGCATCACAGAAATACATTACAGTTTAATGGATACTCGCATAGAAAACAGATATTTTAGATTGTAATAATATTTCACAATTTTTACTGTATTTAGTTACACTTTATTTTAAGGTGTCATTGTTCCAATGTAATTATACATTTAAGTACTGAGTAATTTTAATTAACTACATGCACTTACTATATGGTTAGGGTTTTGTTTATGGTTACTTGCATGTAATTGTGCATAATTTATTGTTATTATAATAGTAAGTACATATCACGTGTAACAAGGACACCTTAAAATAAAGTGTTTCCCTGTATTCCTTGGATGAGCTTAAGAAACTTCTTTCAAAAACATAAATAAATAGAGAGTAAAAGAGAAAAAGAGAGTAGGGCTGCATGATTTGTGGAAAAATCCATTTATTTTTATTTTTTTCTAAAAATTATAAAAATTATTATTTATCAGTATGAAATAAATAAATAAAAATAAATAAATAAATAAATAATACCTACCTTCCTAGTATATTTTGTGTTTGGTTTTATTTATATTAAATAACAATAACAATTATTTTTATTATTAAAAATAAAAACAAAACAAGAAATATTACTATTGTAACATTTCACTGTTAAATAAAAAAAAAAATCCTCTACTTAATTAAATAAAAATAAAACGATTTTATTATATGTAAAATTACAACACTAATATTTATGGCTGTGTTAATCTCTCATTTTTCAAACGATCCATCACCCTTTTATTTTGACAGAATACTGCAGGGTGTCTTTAAAGC
Organism: Acrossocheilus fasciatus; assembly: GCA_036784905.1. NCBI lineage: Eukaryota > Metazoa > Chordata > Actinopteri > Cypriniformes > Cyprinidae > Acrossocheilus > Acrossocheilus fasciatus. Next base: position 907,807 of record CM071949.1, on the reverse strand, counting down.
TTCTCATTTGTATTATAATATTAGTATTATTTCATCATTATAAGCATGTATTTCAGTTAACCGCACACCCCCTGTGGAGTATATTTTTACTACATCACTTTGACTCAAGTAAAGTTCTTCCGAGTTTAAAGCAGTGTATTGTTGTGTTTGTGCCGCAGGGGCTGTGAAGTATCTGGAGTGCTCTGCTCTGACTCAGCGCGGGCTAAAGACTGTATTTGACGAAGCCATCCGCGCCGTCCTCTGCCCTCCGCCCGTCAAAAAACGCGGCAAGCGCTGCACTCTGTTCTGAGCGAACGCCGCGACAGCCTCGCAAAACCACAAGATTTTTAATCAGCCTCTTGGGAAATATACTGTACTACTCTCACAGGTTCAGTGACAGCCGTCCATCAAGCTCTAATGCACATCACATGTATATGAACCATTGGTAGAGGGAAGCCTCCTGCTAGATGGCTTTTGTTTTTCACGGCCTCACGCGCCCAGAGACGTAATATTCCATTTCATATCGTTTATAAGAGAAGTTTTAGTGGTACAGTGTAATTGTTGACATACTGTAAAGAAGTGTTTCTTGATGTTGTAAAGGAAGACATGGGGAAGTTCTGTTGATTTAGACGGTCTTGTACAAAGCTAACCATTGGCAGTATTAGTTCACGACCCATTTTACATCCGGAGCGAGTCAAACCAGATATTCAACAAGAGAGAACTGCTGAAAATGTTTGGATTGTGAAAAGCGTACACTGTAAAAAACAAACAAACAAAAAAAGTTGCACAAACTTGAAAGTTTAAGGCAACCAGCTTCAGCAGATTTTTGAGTTTTCTCAACTTTTTGTTGTATAAACTTAAAACAACAAGTTGAGAAAACTCAAAAATCTGCCGAAGCTGGTTGCCTTAAACTTTCAAGTTTGCGCAACTTTTTTTTTTTTTACAGTGTAGCTGGTCATGGAAGGGTTAAAAATCAAGTTCAGTTTTGTACCCAGCTAACAAAAATGTGTTCTAAGAACGTTTCGCTAACATTCCCAGTAAGTTATGAAAACATTATTTATGAGCTTTTTTTTAATGCAAACATCAAGGGAACGTTCCATTTTATTATTTGGCAAACATGAGAACGTTCTCAGTTTTTAAATGTTTTCCTTTTTTCTTTTTTTTTTTTTGGTTATGCAAACATTAAGGGAATGTTTTATTTGATCATTTTGCAAACATTATGAAAGTGTTACTTTTGAATGTTCTCTGAACGTAACATTTAAAAAAAAAACAGAATGTTTCAAATCAAACATTCCTCAAATGCTACATTTTGTGTTTGATTGACTTTGAACATTGCAACAACTTTACCAGATAACAGTCTTCTCAGAACTTTAATACTAATATTCTGGCTATGTTGTTATTACAATTTTTATTTATTTATTTTTTAATGTTAAAGCAACACTCCATTTTATAATTCTGTAAACATTAAGGGAATTGTTATTTTGAATGTTCTCAAATAAACTAGTGTCACTTAAAAAAAAGAAAGTTTCAGAAATGTTTCACAAACAATGTATAAACAGTTTGGTGCTAACGTTTTAAGAACACTAATAAAAACCAGATAACTCTGAATGAACACTGTATTAACGATTGTTCATAACAACAGCTTTCTGTTAGCTGGGTTACATTTTGCTGAAAGATTTTGATCTTTGGAATAATCATGCACTGTATGAGCAGATACCTGAATTAAGAAATTAAGTAGGGTCCGTTTGATTTCATGTGGACTTTAAAGCCTCATGCATTCATGAACACTAGATGTTTTCTTCTTCTCGACTCTTTAATAAACGCTGGAGAAGGAAACTCGTCGTATCTCTGCGGTTAGTGAATACACTGGTTTTGGATTTTCTTTCTTTTCTAGTTTTTTATGTACAGATGAAGCACTGCTGAAGGGTTTTATGGTACAGCTTCACGATCTCAAACCTCTGTGCTCTGTCTGAACAAATGCCCATCATCATCATCATCATCATCATCATCATCTGCGGTGTGTGTGAGTCTTGCATGCCACGAGCCGAAGCCTGAGCGTGTCTGTAACTGAAGGACATGCATGGGCATTTGTTCCCTCTTTGGAAAGCTTGCTTAATTTGTTTCTGCATGTGGCGTGAATGCGTTGGGTTCGAGTCGACATGATCACAACAGTATCCTGCGTCAGTGCTCCAGCACCTCCTTTCTTTGTAAATAACTCAAAATGGACAAAAAAGATGATCTTCACAGCTGCCAAAAGACATTTCCATGATGTAAGATAGTATATTTACACAAAAATGTTTTAGATGAGGAATGCATTAATTAATAAATCTATTCATGTTTTACCCTTACTCTGACTCTCTGCTGTCATTCATTGGAATAAATGGCAATAAAAGTGTAATAAAATGTAATGCACAAAGTGTGAGGAACAGACTGAGATTTCTTTAATATGTCCTTTTGCAATGCTTTTAAAATCAAGTTTTATAAAATTCAGTCACAGTAAATACATTTCCCCTCGTCTGTTGAGACCTTTTTATCATTAAAATAAATTGCAATATTGTTGCAAAATGTGAACTATATTGCATCCAGGAATATATTTAATGTTGGATATATATCTACATACAACCGTTTAATACAGTATACTCACGTAAAATGATATTTACTATAATCGCAAACCTCAGCTTGATTGTTTATATCGCTGGAAAATGTAAATGATATTAATATTCAGCTCTAATCTGCTAAATGTGACTATAAGGCATGAAGATATGATATTATGAACATCAACGGAAACTACTGTAAGCATCACAATTTTCTGTAAATATAAATAAATTTGGCTTGACTTAGAAATCAAAAGTCCAAAATTTTATCAGGAAAATCTGGATTTAATCATGTGTATCAGGGTTATGATCATTTAAAAAAAAAAAAAAGAAAAATACGTTAACTGAAATAAAAGAAAATATAAAAAATTTAAGATTTAATTTCATTTAAAAAATATTAAACTAATTTTATTTCATCCGGCGGCCAAGGCATCATTTCTCATTTTCAAAAATTACTATATAGATGTATTTAAAAAAAAAAAAAAAACATTGAATAGACAAAAACATTACTAAATTACTAAAATTTTAACTAAGATTAAAAAAAAAAAAAAAAATTATATATATATATATATATATATATATAACAGAAACCAATTAATAATAATAAAAGCTGCAATAGTATATCAATGATACTAAAATAACAGAATGTTGAACTCTACAGGCCTTCATGATACTACAGCATTAGAAATGGACTGTATCGTCATGGCAACTGGAAGTGGCTAGAAGCGGAGACCTTCAGGCTCTCATGAGGACCGTATGAGCTCATTAAAGCAAGGCTTCAGTTCAGTTTGGATGCTACATTAAGAGGAAAAGTTCACACAAAAACAGAATTTCTGTTATCGTTTACTCTAAATTCCAAAGTGGTTTGTGCAACACAAAAGGAGATATTCAGCAGAATGTTCATGCTGCTCCTTTCCATAACAAAAATGCCACTATAACAGCAGAAGAACAAAGATGAAGATGCATTGTATTAAAATGAGTTGTAGCAGGTGAAAGGCGTCCGTTCCCCTCCTCAGCAAGCCAGAAAGCCTCCGTCCACGGGCAGAATCACTCCGTTCGTCATGCTGCTCTTATCACTGAGGAGGAAGAGGATGGAGTTCACCACATCCTCCACTTCTACACCACAGCGTGAGAAAGAGAGCCCCGTCAAACACTGGAGATAACCTAAATCACTCCAGACATGCATTTGGAGTTTCACAGTCTGTCACTAAATCACGCTTACACAATCTTTGCTAAACCCCAGACGGAGAGAGAATATTCCAGAACAGATTCACTGCGCTGGAAACTGATTTACTGTATAGAGCTTACTGCTGTCAAACGATCATCACATCCAAAGCAAAAGCTTTGGTTTACATATATACACATATATACATATACATTGTGTATATTTACACACATGCTTGTATATATTTAAGAAAAACATTTTCAATTTATATATTGTATAAATGTAAATATTTTCAAAATATATATACTGTATGCGTGTCTTTATATACACATAATACATATACACAGTACACACACATTATATTGTGCAAACAACAACTTGTATTTTGTATGTGATTAATCGTTTGACAGCACTAATGGAGATGTATTTTAAAATGTTACACTTTTAAATGGTCTCGCGTGCTACTATTTGTCAGATCTTGCTACTCTGCATAAACCAGTAAAGAACTTGAGATCCGCTGATAAACTATTCCTGATTTAAGCAAAAAGGTGATCTTCTCGGTTACAGAATAACGTCCCTCCAGCCATTCACTCGTTCGCTTTTAAAACAGCTTGAAGAAGCACGTTTATATCACGGCGTTTGAGTCTGATTTAGGAGATCGTAATATTTGTTTGTTTTTTTCTATTAAGAGGCTGTTTTAATATTTGTATTTTTTTTCTTCTTTTAAGAGGCTGTGTTTTAATATTTGTAATATTTGGGGTTTTTTTCTATTAAGATGCTGTTTTAATATTTGTAATATTAGTTTTTTTTTCCTTTTAAGAGGCTGTGTTTTAATATTTGTAACTTTTTATTCTTTTAAGAAGCTGTATTTTAATATTCGTAATTTTTTTCTTCTTTTAAGAGGCTGTGTTTTAATATTTGCGTTTTTTTTCTATTAAGAAGCTCTATTTTAATATTTGTAATTTTTTTCTTCTTTTAAGATGCTGTGTTTTAATATTTGTAATATTTGTTTTTTTTTTGTCCTTTTAAGATGCCGTTTTAATATTTGCCTCTAGCCATTCACTCTTTATTCGTAATTAATTATATATATATATATATTATATTTATATTTATTTATTTGTTTTTATTTTAAGAGGCTGTGTTTTAATATTTGTAATATTTGGGGGTTTTTTCTATTAAGAAGCTGTTTTAATATTTGCCTCTAGCCATTCACTCTTTATTCGTAATTAATTTTATATATATATATATATATTATTATTTTTTTTTTTTTCTTTTAAGAGGCTGTTTTAATATTTGTAGTATTTGGGTTTTTTTCTTCTAAGCCGCTGTGTTTGTTGGGTCTTGAATGCACTGTAAAGCACTGTGGCAGTAGAAATGTGCTGTATAAATGAAACGATGTATTCTCGTCATCACTGATATTTTCTGACTCACTGAAACGGAAACGCAGCGGGAGAAGCGCGAGGACACAGACGCACCTGCAAACTTCCCCAGCGGGATGCGTGACGTCATGCTCCTGGCTTTTTCTGGGTCACTCCATCCGATCTTCCCCATCTCTGTCATCACCACGGTCGGGTTCACGGAGTTCACTCGGATCTGTCCAGGTCAGATTACACACCACATGCTGAGTAACGATGAATACACAGACACTCAATATACAGAAAACCGGCAAACATACCATTTTCAAAGATTTGTCTGTTTAAAAAAAATAAATAAAATGTTTCTAAACTAAAACTAACCACAATAATAATAATAATAATAATAATAATTGTTATTGTAATAAATATACATGTTGTTATTATTATTATTATTATTTAAGTGCGTTAATTTATGTTAAATATGTTTACCAATAACTACAAACCAACATTTGGTCTCAATACTAACACTAATACTAATACAATACTACTACTACTGCTAATAATAATAATAATAATAATAATAATAATAATAGTTGTTGGTGTTATATATATATATAAAATTGTTGTTATTATTTTTAATAAAATTCATTAATTTATGGTAATTGTTTACCAATCACTACACACCAACATTTGGTCAAAAATAAAACAAACAAACAAACAAATAAATAAATAAATAAATACTGGATAACCAACCAAATAGGTATTTCCTGTTTTTACATTTGAAGTATTATTTAAATTTAAAATATAATTCTATAACTACTACTAATAATAATCATAATAATATTAACAATAATCATAATCATAATGAATGTAAATAATATTTAAAAATATATTTATATAAAAACAGAAAATACACCAAAATGGGTAACTAAATCTGCAATCCTGTTACCCATCTGTTTTTATATTTTAGATATTATTAATTTATTATTTTTATTATCATAACTATAATACATTTAAACAATATTTAAAAATATAAAAAATAAAATACAAAAAAAAATGGGTAACAGGGTTGCAGATCTAATCTAAATTTGTCTGTCACTAAGCAAGGCTGCTAATAATAATAATAATAATAATCATCATCATCTTCATATTTCGGCATTCATGGAAGGAGTTAAAACGGTGTTCAGGCCAACATGGAAATGATGTTTGCATTATTCATCAATGATCACATCTACTCTCAAGAGAAGAAATACTGGATTGAATACATTATGTCCTCATGAAATATATGACAGGCATTATGAGTTGAATTAATTTGACATTCCTAGAACAAACCAGCGTGTCTGCTGAGCTTGCCAAGAAAGTCTAGCAGTGAGGATCAGCTGTTCATTCAATCAGCAAGAGCACACGAATATAAACATCCACCCCAACACTGATTGCCATACACAAACAACTTTGCCGTAAACATGCATTATTATCTGTCAGCGATTCCATCTGCTTCTCCACATAATTACAGAGCAGTTAGTGGCACACACCCCAGCATTCAATCGTTTAGGAACAGATTTCTGTATTTGAGAGGGTGGTTGCTGATTGGCCTGACGCCTCCTGGAAAGACTGTTCACCACAAAGCACAATTCATTTTCTCAAAGCTGTAAACAGCGTACAATGAGCTCAATGTTTGACGAAATCATGATTTCATAAGAACCTGATATGGACCCAGCTCCAGCGCCATCACTTTGGTCAGCATGTCCAGCGCTCCTTTAGTGGCACCTGCAGACAACACACCAATCAATCATCACTCAGACGTGTGCTTCAATGCAATAAATATGAGCTGGATTCAAAATTTGGATTTGATTTATCAATTTAAGATCTTTCTGCAGTAATGCAAGGAAAACAGGGCCATTAACGTCTGCAACACTTACTCAATTCTGTGGTCAAATATTTTTGTGTAATGACCCTTAACTATACTGTAATAAAACTCAAATCAGTTTTTCACATCCATGTATTGAGCTTAATTGTCTCGGAGTCATTTTCTCTGTTTTGACTGTCATTATTATTAATGTACATTATCCTGACCTTTGCATATGAAGCTCCCATCATTGCATACTTTATGCATTCGCATGAATGCAGCCAACGTTTACACGCACCAAAATAATCTGTTAATAATCAGAAAGCCTTCATGTAAACATGAATGGAGATCTGAAATAATCTGATCAACAGGAAAAAATTAAGCATGTAAGTGTGCGTAAATATGATGTCTTATGAACTGGTCGTTGGAAGACACTGAACATTTACTTAATATTTGGAATAATTACAATTTTTAAACGTCTCTAAGAATTCTCTTCTGCTCAGCAAGGCTGCAATTATCATCAAATGTACAGTACAAATTGTGAAATAATATTGCAATTTAAAATATGTTTTCAATATGTGAATGTGTGTTAAACTGTAATTTATTTCTGTGATGCGCAGCTGTATTTTCAGCATCATTACTGCAGTCTTCAGTGTCACATGATCTTCAGAAATCATAATAATATTCTGATCGTCTGCTTAATTATTATTGAGGCTCATTTATTAATAATAGTTCTTACTTATTATCAATGCAATTTTTTTTTTCCCCGTTTAATATTTTATAAATGTCTTTAATGTCACTTTTGATTAATGCATTCTTGCTGAATTAAACTAAATTCTTTCTTTGAATGGTAATGTATCACAATGTAACGTTTCCACAAAAATATTGTGCAGCACAACTGTTTTCAACATTGATAATAATCATAAATGTTTGTTGAGCAGCAAATCAGCATATTATTATGATTTCTGAAGATCATGTGACGCTGAAGACTGCAGTAATGATGCTGAAAATACAGCTGCACATCACAGAAATAAATTACAGTTTAACACATATTCACATAGAAAACAGCTGTTTTAGATTTAAATAATGTTGCATGATTTTTACAGCATTTTTGATCAAATAAATGCAGCTTTGCTGTGCAGAAGAGACTTCTTTACGAAAGATTAAGAAATCATAATTATTCCAAGATTTTAACCAATAGTGTAATAATGCACATGTAAATGAATATGTGAATCGGATTGCAAACAGAATTAGAAATCGGATTGGATCCATTCTGGTTGATATAAAATTAGTGCACGTAAACAAAATCTAATAAATAGGACAGTGATTCCAGTTGCATGAATGCAATAGATATGCACTCACAGTATACGGCATGATCTTTCAGCGCACATTGTGAAGCTTGACTCGAGACGTTCACAATGCATCCTCCACTTCCCCTGGCCTTCATTCCTCGGGCCACGATCTACAACGAACGCACACAACACCATTAAACCTGTGGTGGAACTCTCTCTGATATCATCCAGCATAGGTGTGCTCTTCTTACTTGAGCAACATGAAGTGCAGCTTTGACGTTGACACTGAAAGACCTGCGAAAGCAATCACAAATGCACTCAGACCGCTTCAAAACACAACGATAAGAATGTGAGTGATATCTCAAAGCCCTACGTGTCAAACTGATCTGGCGTGACTTCTAGAAAGGGCTGCAGTTTAGCGCAGGCTGCATTGTTGACCAGGAGATCCACCGGACCGATGTCTTTCAGAGCTCGCTCTGTGGCGTCCCAGTCTGACAGATCCACACACACCGGCTTAACGGAGGGACACTGCGGATCAGAAGCACCCCGCGTTACAAAGACACTTTTCAATGCAATGTATTGTCAATGCATGAAGCATAAAGGAGCAGCAGGAGAATGCGATGCGCTGCGAGACAATGGTTTAGTCTCAGGATGAGCTGGACTGTGAGCCAGTGTTGGGAAGCTTACTCATTAAGTAATATGTTACAGATTACAAGCAGTGTTGGAGAGTAACAAATTACATGGAATTATGGAATTTAATTAAAAAATAAATGGGTAAGACTTTATTTTAAGGTGTCCTTGTTATACACTACATTTTACATGTACTTACTATTATAATAAAAAAATATGCATAATTCCATGCAAGTAACCCTAAGCTAAACCTTACCATATAGTAAGTACATATAGTTAATTAATATTACTCAGTACTTAAATGTATAATTACACCGTAACAAGGACACCTTAAAATAAAGTGTAACCCAAAATAAATGTAACCGTAATCTGCTACAGTTACTGAGAAGAAGAAAAAAAAGTGTAATTAAATTGCAGTTACTTATGAAAATGTTAACAATTACAAAGGTTATTTTTACACACATATTGTCACGAATCCCATCTGTGCACTTCTGTTCATTCACCACCAGAGGTCACTCATCATATTGACTTTCACACCATACATAACACTGGACTCCAATTCCCATCATCCCACACTGATCACAGCTGTCACCAATCACTCATTGCACTAATCACACGCATCACTAATCACACACACACTATTTAATCCCTGGACTTTCTCTCCCTCGTTGCCGAGTATTGTTTGCGTTTACCGCTCCCCTAGCTGTAGCAACTCTCAGAGCCCCTGTTAGTTTTCCTAGTGTTCCCCTGCCTGTCTTGGATTGTGTCTTCCCGTGTTGGATTCTAGCCCGTGTTCCCTGGATTATCTCTCTGCCTTGCCCACTGGATACTGTTCGCCGATCGTCGACCTTTGCTTGCCCTGGATTACTCTTTGTCTTGTCCCTGCCATACCTGTTTGCCATTGCTGGACCCTGCCTGTATTTATGACCATGCCTATAAATAAAAGCTTGCACTTGGATCCGCATGTCTCACGTCTCGTCAGCTCCGTTACACATATAGATTTAATTGGTTTCTTTCCAAAATTGCTTTTACTGCATTAAGATAACACCAATGTTTCAGGAGTTTAGGACACAGCATGCTTATTATTAACTCTTTTATTTCCTATTTGTATATGCTTCAATTTTTAAGATCAACTGTTTTTTTCTCCCAAGGCATTGTTAGATGCCAGTGTTTTCTGTCGTAGCTGCGCAAAGATTTGATTTTAAAACCAGTATCATAGCTATTAAACTATTTCTAATGATTTCAAATCTCTATTTAACCTCAGAATGATCTCAAAGTAAAAGAGATGCTAATGATTTTGTGGTGGATGAGCTTTAAATTAAATTATTACAATCTCAATTCAAGCGATGAAGGTTAACCCTGCCTGGATTAAATGTTTGAAAATTATTAAATGCTTAAACATTAGAAATTTAGAAAAGTCATCTAAAAGTAATCAAATGTAATCAGTTACATTACTTTAAAGTAATTGAAATAGTTACACTACTATTACATTTTAAATAGAGTAACTTGTAATCTGTGACCTATTACATTACATTAACCTTCCCAACACTTATCACAAGTTACCCTATTCAAAATGTAATAAGTAGTGTAACTATTTCAATTGCTTTATTGAAGTAATGTAACTGATTACTTTTGTACATTTGATTACTATTTTAAATAATATAATTAAGATTATAATAATTTAATTTTAAAGCACAGCCTCCACAAAATGAGACTTTGAGATCATTCTGAGGTTAAAAAGATTTAAAAACATAAGATATACAGTAGTTTCATAGTTATGATAATGTTTATGAAATCAAATCTTTGCATAGCTATGACAGAAAACACTGGCATTTAACAATGCCTTGGAAAAAAGAATTTATCTTAAAAAAAAATAAAACATATGCATAAACACAAATAGGAAATAAAACAGTTATGGAATAAGCTTGTGTCATATTCTGTGTCCTGAAACACTGCTGTCTCGTATTTTAGAGCAAGCACTGCAACTTATAAAAGAAATCTGTCTGTGTGTGTGTGTGTGTGTGTGTGTGTGTGTGTGTGTGTGTGTGTGTGTGTGTGTGTGTGTGTGTGTGTGTGTGTGTGTGTGTGTGTGTGTGTGAAAATATGCAGATGTAACCCTCTTTGTAATTGTTAATTTTCATAAGGAACTGTAATTTAATTACACTTTTTTTTTCAGTAACTGTAACTGATTACCATTACATTTATTTTGTAATACATAACTAGTTACTCCCCAACACTGGTGGCCAAGGGGTCATTACCTCCTGCACAAGGCTATCCAGGTCAGCCTTAGTGCGTGTGACAGCCGTGACCTTTGACCCACAGCGTACCAGAGCCAGAGCCGTGGCCCGTCCAATCCCTGCGAGGCATTGAGGGAAAGTCAACCATCTGGCGTATCATTACAACAAGACTGATTTGGAAAGTTCAAAGCATGCATACTCTGCACTTATTATGCGCATGTGATTATGCACTTTTAAAGAGACAGTTCACAAAAACGTTTTCTTACTCCTGTGGAACACAAAAGAAGACCTTTGTAAGAATGTTAACTTTTTCTATTAAAATCAAAATCTTAACTTGGCAATTTATAAGTATCATTAATTAATTAGAGTTGTCACTACACCAATTTATTATAAATTAATACAATTTCTTAATTCTCCACATAACTATAAGTTTATCCATCTTTATATGCTTACATACAGTAGAGTCATGTAAAAAATTACATACAGCAAACTGCAGCTACTTGATTGCTTTAATCATCACAAAATGTAATGATATTATTGTCCAGTTCTAATCTGCTAAATATAACTATAAGGCATGAAGATATTAAGATATTGTCACGATGTCCTGCTGGAGCGCCCATGAGCTCCTCTATACGGCCCTCCAGCTCAGCAATCTTTGATGGATACATATATGGATAGATAGAACGATAGATAGAACGATAGATAGATAGATGGACAGATGGATAGATAGATAGAGATATAGATAGATAGATAGATAGATGGACAGATGGATAGATAGATAGATAGATAGATAGATAGATAGATAGATAGATAGATAGATAGATAGATAGATAGATGGATGGAACAACAGATAGATAGAACAACAGATAGATAGATGGATGGATGGATGGATGGATGGATAGATGGATAGAACGATAGACAAAACGATAGAACAATAGACAGAACGACAGAATGATAGATAGATAGATAGATAGATAGATAGATAGATGGATGGAACAACAGATAGATAGAACAACAGATAGATAGATGGATGGATGGATGGATAGATGGATAGAACAATAGACAAAACAATAGAACGATAGACAGAACGATCGATAGATAGATAGATAGATAGATAGATAGATAGATAGATAGATAGATAGATAGATAGATAGACGGATGGAACAACAGATAGATAGAACAACAGATAGATAGATGGATGGATGAATGGATAGAACGATAGACAAATGATAGAACGATAGACAGAACGATAGATAGATAGATAGATAGATAGATAGATAGACGGATGGAACAACAGATAGATAGAACAACAGATAGATAGATGGATGGATGGATGGATGGATAGATGGATAGAACGATAGACAAAACGATAGAACGATAGACAGAACGATCGATCGATAGATAGATAGATAGATAGATAGATAGATAGATAGATAGATAGATAGATAGACGGATGGAACAACAGATAGATAGAACAACAGATAGATAGATGGATGGATGAATGGATAGAACGATAGACAAATGATAGAACGATAGACAGAACGATAGATAGATAGATAGATAGATAGATAGATAGATAGATAGATAGATAGATAGATAGATAGATAGATAGATAGAACAACAGATAGATAGAACAACAGATAGATAGATAGATGGATGGATGGATAGATAGATAGATGGATGGATGGATAGATGGATAGAACAATAGACAGAACGATAGAACGATAGACAGAACGATAGAACGATAGAACGATAGATAGATAGATAGATAGATAGATAGATAGATAGATAGATAGATAGATAGATAGATAGATAGATAGATAGAATTTACCAGTCCTTATGGTAAATCACTGAACACGAGTCTTGTTTTGAGGCATGGCATGTTCAGTCGTGATTACTGGAACAGAAGGGCAAGGACACTCTTCGGTGTCTCTTCTTCCTTTTGTATCTCTCCACAAGAAACTCCTACAAGTACGTTCGCAAACAAATGACGGCAGAAATGTGTGTGTGAACTGTCCCTTTAAGTCTGCACGCTCACCTTTCCCAGCTCCAGTCACCAGAGCTCGCTTTCCACTGAACGATATCTCCATGCTTTCTCGATCCAGTCCCCGTTCCGCCGCGCAAACAGCTGTGAACTCGTGCAGCTGAAAGAACAGAGAACAGGTTTATTACGCGAAACCGACGCGTTTAACAGCGCAAAGCTTCTTCTTTCTCTGCTTACCTCAAACTCAGTCTGATGTTTGTTTAACTGAGCGAAGTTCACTCGAGTTCAGCTCTGGACAGGAAGGACGCTGTGTTTGTCACATGATCTGCTCACATAAAGTGAAGTTTGTTCATAACGCTGTTTTTGATGTGAAGATCACCTTCCACGACTGAAGTTACTCCAAGTGAGAGTGCAATCGATCAGTATAGGCCTTACTTATACAATTCCTGCAGGATAGTGATTGATATTGGTTGAATTTTATTTTATTTTATTTTTTTTGTAAGACTATGGGTAAACAATCAAGAGGGCACTTAAACCGGCGTTTATCTTAGTGGCTCCTCCCACGTAAATGACTTTTTTTTATTTTAATTTTTGTCTTTTATTTTTAGATAGGATAGTGTAGTGAGTGACAGAAACTATGTGGGAGAGAGACAGACAGACAGAGAGAAAGAGAGAGAGAAGGGCGGGATCTGGAAAAGTCCAGAGCAGGGATTCGAACTCGGGACCCCCGCAACCCAACGTGCAGTCATAAGGGTGTTTTTTTTTTTTTTTTTAATTGAGATTCATGCAATAAATCAGCTTCAGATGTATGGTTTGTTGGACAATATTTGTCTGAGATACAACTATTTGAAAATCTGGAATCTGAGGGTGCAAAAAAATCTAAATAATGAGAAAATCGTCTTTGAAGTTGTTCAAATTAAGTTCTTAGCAATGCATATTACTAATCAAAAATGAAGTTTTGATGTATTTACGGTAGGAAATGTACAAAATATCTTCATGGAACATGATCTTTACTTAATATCCTAATGATTTTCAGCATAAAAGAAAAATTGATAACTTTGACTCATACAATGTATTGTTGGCTATTGCTACAGATATACCCCAGCGACTTAAGACTGGTTTTGTGCTCCAGGGTCACATATAATCATTAATCAAGGTCTGAGCCCTGTAGTTTTCTTCAAATAAGATCCTTTTAGGATCATTTAAAGGCTAAAATCTCAAGATTTTAGAACAAATGAATTCACGGTCACACACACAAGTCAGAATACTTCTTGCATTTTGTATCTATACATCCATTCAAAGCAACTTCCAGTAACATTTGATGAATTCATACATTTCCGGGAAATCAAACCCCTGAGCTTCTACTGATTAAGCTCCAGAACCTCTGCAGTCAGTGGGTAGTTTATTATTTACATAAAACATTTCAATAAATTGGTTTTGAAAATATATGTTAAGTGCGCATGAATTTCAGAAGAGCCTGAGAGTTAATCACGCAGTGATCGCAAGAGAAAAAATTAATTCATAGAATAATAAATCAACTATCATGAAGGACATGTTAAGTATTACTGTACATTTTAATACTACAAACACCAACAATTGTACTGCAGCAACAGACATCGTGTTCAAATGAATCATGCATACACTGGCACATGCTTAATAAATAAATTTATTAAAATGAAAATCATACTTTACATCATCAGTTTATCAGATTAAAAAAAAAACAGGTGCAAAAAAATAGTCAACTGCAACAGTATTTGTTACTGTCGACAGAGCAATATGTTTGTCACTGTTAAAGAGAAACCATAGTGTAATTTTGGCATGTTTACGCAAACCACTGGCCTGCAGTGAGGAACGTGTTTGTGCAAATATCAGAAGGATCAGCATATTAAACAACATTTAAACACTCATGTTCTGATCACCACACTCACACTGGTGTTTCAATGGCAATAATTCAATGCATTCAACTATGATTGGATAAATTATTAAAACTCGGACCGATTACAATTGGTTTTTGGTTGTCTTGGATATATATATCCAACTGCTCGACTCCAAACAACAGCGTTTGAATGCAGATCTAGAGATGTATTGAGTGCAACTGCAGTCAGTTCATGAACGGAGAATAACGCGAGCGGAAAGGCAATGGCAGTAGATGAGCTGGGCTGCAGAAATCTGGAAAACACAATACTATAAAACTGCATCAATACTGTTTTTCTCATCCTCAGAGGCATTTCGCACACACATTTAAAGGCTTTTGTAGGCATATTATGGCCCAAAGAAAAAAGATGACTCTATAAAGATGATGTCAAAGCCACAGAAATGCGTCTTGAATCATTTAAACAAAAAAAACAAAAAAAATCCCCCAGTAAATCTGAGACTGCGCAATGCTGTCAAAACACTCTTACAACAGGGACTCGATGTGTCTAAATCACTTGGCAAAAAAAAAAAAAAAAAAAAAAAACACATTTCAGAATAAAAAGGCATTTAATAAATTACAGCCACCCTGTTTAACTATATAAATGTAAAAAGTACCAAGCAAAAACTACTTGATGGAATAGTTCAGCCAAAAATGAACGACAGCTGAAAATGTGTTCACCCTCAGTTCGTCTGAGATCAGGATGAGTTTGTTTCTTCATCAGGTTTGTAGAAATGTGTCTCTGCATCAGTGTCTCAGCAATGGATGCTCTGCAGTGAATGGGTGCCGTCAGAATGAGAGTCTGATAAAAACATCTCAATAATCCACAGCACTCCAGTCCAAGCTGAAACACATCCAGCATTAAGACGTTTTGACCAAAGTTTCTAGTTAAAATATGCAGGCATGTGATCAGCTAGAGACAAAAAAAGAAGGAAAATCTGACCACGCCCCAAGTCATGCCCACAAGCCACGCCCCCCAGCACTTATTAAATATATATATTTTAGCACATTAAAAGATATACCTTATATTGTAATACATACTGTTGTCCTGTGAAAGATAAAAAGCAGCATTTAATAATCATGATAATATATTATAAGTACTATATTATATTAATTAAATTTGTCAATGCATTTATTAAATAGAAATCATTTAAATGTCTTAACCCACTTTTTATCACTTTCATGCATGATGAAAAAAAAAATTCTTATACAAATGTTTGAGTGGTATCATTGTTTCCACAAAAATATTAAGCAGCAAAACTGTTTTCAACATTGATAATAATCAGAAATATTTCTGGAGCAGTAAATCAGCATATTAGAATGACTTCTGAAGATCATGTGACTCTGAAACTTCTCTTTGTACACAACAACAGGTTTATAAACGTTTCTAATGACGAATGTTGTCTTCCCAAATGCAAATTAAAGCGGCTCGAACCAAGCGTCCAGCGCTCTCAGGACCAGTCCATCCATGATGCTTTAGAAAACAATCAAATTTCGTTTCATTTTGTTTAAAAAACAAACAATTTCCGCAGGTAATAGCTTTGTGCAATTTCAATCATCATGCAACCCCCCCCCCCCCCCCTAACGATTGAAAGATTTTACTAAATATTTGTTAACTCAATGTTTTCAACTCAAAAGTAAATATGCACATAATGTAGTAATTTTAATATATTTTACTGTTATTTATTGTAAATAAATGAATAAATGCACGTGACAAATCTGCATTTTGGCGGATAATAGCCTGGATGCTTGCCTGTTGCATGACATGAATGGATTTTTTTTTTTTTTTTTTTACAACATACAACAACTGCAGAGGAATCTGAACCTAACCAAAATAAAGACAGATGAAGCTAGATGCCTGACTCAGATGTCGGAAAATACAGAAATCCGTATTTATATGGAAAAATCACATCCCTGAATATAGGTCCTCTAGCCATAATACTGCGTTCTACAATAAATAAAGTCATCTGGTCTGAATCAGGAGAGAAATCTGCACAGATTAACACCATTTACAAACCAAAACAGCCCGAAGTGATTCGTTGCATGGATTATTGTGATGCTTTTATCAGCTGTTTGGACTCTCATTCTGACGGCACCCATTCACTGCAGAGACAGTGATGCAATCATACATTTCTCTGATGAAGAAACACTCATCTACACCTTGGATGGCCTCAGGGTGAGTAAACTTTCACAACTGTTTATTTTTGGGTGAACTATTCCTTACATAGGTATTATTTTGGTATGAAGAGTTTTCTGGGAAGCAGAATTCGTATCTCGGAGGTCAGTGACGAGTCTTGGGTGGACACCACTCTGTGTCCGGGTAGAGCAGGCAGTGAACCGTTTTAAACCTGAAGAGATAATGGTTGCTTCATAAAACCCAGCACTGAAACTTTATTTTGAAGTATTAGAAAAGGACTATATGTATCTAGTGTGCATGTGTGTGTCTGTGTACCGTGTCGGGTCTTCAGCCAATGAGAACGCTCCTCCAACACTGACCACGTTCCTCCTGTTCTCGAACCCACCGTAACTGAGGGTCACCTGTGGAGGAAAGGACACAAAGGACACTATCAAACACTGCTTTATAAACGCTGGAAGTGTGCGCTAGTTTAGACAACCATGGTGCTACAATATTAACCAGTCCCACCAGGATTTCACAATTCTTGGTGATTTTTTTGCAATCAAAATGACTGATTTTTATAATATTTACCATATTATGTATGACTATTGTACATCTAGTGGCATACATGACCGGTACATTTTTTTTATAAATTAATTAAAAAAAAAAAAAAAAGAAAAAAAGAATGAAAGCAAGCATAAATTTAGCTTTTTTTTTTTTTCTTTTGCTTTTTTTAAATGTACACAATATTTTAATTAAAAAAAAAAGTTAAAAAAAAAAAAAAAAAAAACAACCCTTCAAATGAAATAAAGAATGCTTCAATTTTTTCAGGTAGGTTTAGTATTCAAGTACAAAATAAAATACTGCACAGTTTTCCCTATACGAATTAAATATATTGATCTTATTAAAGCTGCTAAAATGACTGAGACAAGAGCAGTGAGAGATTATCTCTCTTTCGTTGTTTGATTAGCATTAAATGGCAGACAGCAGCTGTCACTTTAAGATCAATATATTCACAGATCCAATATATTGAAATCATATTTTGTCACAACTGTTTACATTAACTGTTATAACATAACTGAATGTGTTTGTGAATACTCGCCAAAGCATGCATTTTAATGTAACTTAGCGTGTATTTGACTGTTCAAAAGTGTGCTTGTGGCTTATTGCACTTAGTAACTTTCTTTTTCTTTTTTTTTTTTACACATCCATGCTTTTTCCGTCATGCAAGTCACTTTATCAGACAAGCGGTTATTTTCAGGGCTCCTGAGACACCACATGTGCAGTGTGCACTGTCCTATATGCTAAGTTTAACAATCTTTCGTGCACATTAAAAAGTCTGTATATTGTTTATTTTCGCAAAGGTCCTCGAGGCTATATCATACGGTGCTAAGAATATCGTGAGAAGAACCCTAAAACGCAAAACATTTTGCATAATTAAAAATTGCACCTTGAATTCATTCAGTAGTGTTTGACAACCTCTAAACAATCACTAAACAGCTGACGCTTCTTGTATGATAAACTTATTTTCATTAAATTCTTAATTTTCTATTCTATTTAAAAAATAAATAAATAAAAAAAATAAATGGGGGCAAAAGTCTGGAAATGCAAATATTTTTCAATACTCTGCTTTCTTTTTTTCATACTTTTCCAGACCTGGAAATGACTTAAATCAAATTCCATACTTGTCCAAACCGCGTAGGAACCCTGTATTTTGCGTACTGAGGGCAGACACTGCAGGCAAAAACACCCGTCAAGTTTGAGATTTTGGGCTTTTTGGTTTTTCATAAAGTGTTTTTTCAGACTACTGGAAAGAAAACTTCCAAAAGACACTGTAAAGTGTTTCCTTTATAGCACTTTATCTATTTGTGTCAATTACAATACATATTTCTAAAGGCAGTTTTCTCAAAATGAGTTTTTTCTCCTACATTGAACCATAAATCTCCACTTCAGTAGCACTTACACACACCAAACTTTACATTTTTATTCCTATAGTCTATATCCTGAAGGTTTTTACAGAGGGATTTGTTCATATATAATTTGCTTGATTATATACAACATTTTAATCTCCCCAAAAATTGTGAAAATATAGTGTTTTCTGTCCGTTCTAAGCATTTTCCGAATTATGGAGTGACAAAAATGACAAAAACTTACATTAAAATTAATCAATGCACTCATTGTGTACATACATGTTTTTACTAACTTTTGACTCTAATGTGTCATTTAAAAAATTTAACAAGAATTTTGAAACTGTCATCAAGAAAACTTATAATACAAAAAAAATGTTTGCAATTATCAGTGTAATCAATCGACTAGGTAAGGTGCTAACTATTAGTTTTTGTTTTTTTACCCTTTTCACCTGCAGTGTCTCGCCTTAAATGGTGAATTACACAGGACTGAAAAAAAATTCTGTGATCGCTGAATTGCAAAAAACAGTAGGTCCAGATGAACAAACATGCAGTGTGTCTGTTATGAGAGGCCTGACCTGCTGCAGTAAGCTGTCCGTGGGGAGTCTCTGCAGGTTCTCCAGGTGAGAGTGGAACAGGCCTGTGTGAGTCAGAGAGACCTCCAGCAGAGCCTCGATGATATAACCCACCGTACAGTCATCCGGGAGACGGATCTTCTCTGCCGTCGTGATGAAGTTTCCAAGACTGAGAGACAAAGAAAAGAGGGATCTGTATTTAAAATAGCAATCCATGCACACTGAGAACAATTAAAGCACGATTAGTGTAAAAACTAGTGCTGTCAAACGATTAATCGCATCCAAAATATGTTTACATGTGTGTGTACGGTGCATATTTATTATGCATATATAAATACACACACAGTATTTATTTTGAAAATATTTATATGTATATACATTTATATTAGTGCTGTCAAACGATTAATCACATCCAAAATAAAAGTTTGTTTACACAATAAGTGTGTGTACTGTGTATATTTATTATGTGTGTGTGTATATATATATATATATATATATATATATATATATATATATATATATATATATATATATATATATATATATATATATATATATATATATAAACACACATGCATGCATATTTAAGAAACATTTTATATTTTTATATTAAATTTATTTATAATTTAAGTTTTTAAAATATAAATATACTTAGTACACACATATATTACGTAAACAAAAACTTTTATTTTGGATGCAATTTAATCGTTTGACAGCATTAATAAAAACATTTACATGTTTGCCAAAACATTTGCACGTAAACTTTATCGATTTGCATGTAAACCCATTTTTAAATTTTTTTGGGAAATTAATGTGTCTTGAATATATAATTATATGTTGTTAAAATGGTTGCATACAGTAGGAGTCATGTGCACGCTGAATAAAGCTGAAAGACGTGTTTACAGGTGGATTTGGGGAAACAGGCAGTAAATCAGTGATGCTTTGCTACTAAATACAGAGATAGTATGTTAAAGTGCATTTTAGTTCATCTTCACGGTGTCCCAAAATAGCACAGTTGAGTACAATTAGTTGATCTTAAGTAGTACTAAAGAATCATATTTAGTATATTAAGTACAAAATTAGTGCATGGAAACAGAGCACTTTAAGTACATTACTGAAGTGCACTTGTTTTTTGTTTTTTTTTTATCCGAGACTGCATGACCTTTCCTACTAAGAAGCAACAGTTTATGGCAGCACAATCAGTGTAAGATCACAGAGCAGAGAATAAGTGTGAGCTTACCTCGCCCATGGACTCATTTTGAGCGCTAAGCCTCGGCTGATGCAGAACCCAGCTCCTCCGGTGGCAAACCAGAACTTCACCGAGACCTGCAGCAGACAGTCCAGATTAGGGACAGATTCCTTCTTCTGCAAGGAGGCATTAAACTGAGCAAAAGACATTTATAATGTTACAGAATATTTCTGTTTCAAATAAATGCTGTTGTTTTGACCTTTCTATTCATCTGTGAATCCTGAAAAATAAAATGCATCACGGTTTCCACAAAAATATTGTGCAGCGCAACTGTTTTCAACATAATAATCAGAAATGTTTGTTGAGCAGCAAATCAGTATATTATTATGATTTCTGAAGATCATGTGACGCTGAAGACTGCAGTAATGATGCTGAAAATACAGCTGCGCTGTAGAAATAAATTATAGTTTAACACATATTCCCATAGAAAACAGATATTTTAGATTGAAATAATTTTTCTAAATTTTCCTGTTTTTTTTTTTTTTTTTTTTCCAATCAAATAAATGCAGCCTTGGCAAGTTTAAGAGATTGTATATAACATTACAAACATATGTTTCCTAATAGCATCTTTAAAATATTTAGACTGAGAAAACTTTATCATAACATTAAATTCAAGACAAAATCTGAACATTACAGTAATTGTAAAAGCGGTATATCAGTTAAATAGCATAAATGCTTTTTTCGCCCTTTATTTGGTAACAATTATTTTAGTTGCCAGACTTTTGATTTAAACATGTTTTCTTAGTGAGACCTACACTACAATTACTTCAAATAAATACAAATACATCTGAAATAATAAACTATTTTAGTCAGAAGAAGAAAAAAATGCACATACAAAAAAACCCTTGAAAACGTTGATTCTTTTACTATTCAGCTTGTTTGTGGTTGAACAAATGTGTTATAATTGTCCTGTTACAGCGGCCCTGTGCTGTCTTCTAAGTGAAGAGGCGAGAGCGGCTCACCGATCCGTCGCTCTTGACCCTCTCAGAAACCTCTATGGGATGATCCAGACTGGGTCGGCCCAGATAAACGTCCTGCGTGTGAGAATAAGAGGACAGCAGCTCCAGCAAACTGGGCAGGATCACATAGTTATCATCATCCACGTGACAGAACCACCTGCAGAACACAGAGAGAAAACACAAAACTCTGGAATAATGACCATTTCAAAATGATTTTGATAGTCTCTCCTGCTCATCAGGGCTGCATTTATTTAATCAAAAATAGAGTAAAAAATGTGAAATATTATTAGAATCTAAAACAGCTGTTTTCTATGTGAATATGTGTTAAACTGTAATTTATTTCTGTGATGTGCAGCTGTATTTTCAGCATCATTACTCCAGTCTTCAGTGTCACATGATCTTCAGAAATCATTCTAATATACTGATTTACTGCTCGAGAAACATTTCTGATTATTATCAGTGTTGAAAACAGTTGTGCTGCACAATATTTTTGTGGAGACTGTGATACATTTTATTTTTGAGGATTCACAGATGAATAGAAAGTTCAAAAGAGCAGCATTTATTTGAAACAGAAATATTTTGTAACATTTAAAACACCTTTACTGTCACTCAATTCGATACATCCTTGCTGAATAAAAGTATAAATTTTTAAAAAAAAATCTTATATAACCCAAACTTTTCAATGGTAGTGTATCACAGTTTCCACAGAAATACAAAGCAGCAAAAACTGTTTTTAACACTGATAATGAGAAATGCTGCCATCAGATTAAAAAAAAAATTAATTAGTGCTGTCAAACTATTAATCTCATCCAAAATAAAGGTTTTTGTTTACATATGTGTGTGTACTGTGTGTATTTTATATATATATATATATATATATATATATATATATATAAAAATACACACATAAGCATCTATATATTTAAGAAAAATGTTACGTTTATACATTAAATATATTTACATATAATATAAATTATTTGCTGTATGTGTGTATTTATATATATACACCATACAGACACATATGCAACAAAAACGTTTATTTTGAATGCGATTGATCGTTTGACAGCACTAAAAAAAAAATTAAAATGCAATTAAATAAAAAAACAATTACTTTAAATTGTAGTGTTTCTCAATACTGCTGTTTTACTGAATTTATCATCAAATTAAAGCAGCCTTGGCCAGAAAAAAAAAAAAAGACATTTAAAAATATTACAATTTCTTAACTTCTGACCCGTAGTGTAAATGGATGACACATCTGCTGTATGATGACTGTATGCTATGATTTAATGCATTTAGCAGCCTGTGGCCTTCAGATGAACTCAACTTTTTCTGTGACTCGATGAACTTGTCATACTCCACAGACATCTTGCAGCACAGAGCTTGACGCGTGTGCGCCGCCGAGCAGTTGGTGTTGATGATGTTGAGCCCTTCAGGAGACAGTGACATGACAATGATTTATGATTTACATGACATTCAATTACGTCACATCACACAGTCCATGTCATGATGAAATGAAGCATGAATATGAGGTTCTTCTAACTAGGCACGGCTCAGGATGGTCAGTTAGTCCCTTAAACAGATTTTGCAATGGTATCTAGAGTTTCTTCTCTTATTTGAAGCTTTAAAATGGTTTAAAGGCGTTTATTGTATCTGCTCAGAGCAGGTTTAAGTGTTACCTGCTCTCTGTCTGAGCTCCTTGTCCTCTCCATCAGTGAAGATAAACGTCTGAAACAGAGAAAGTCAAAGTTCACTGCCATGATTCACTGGAAAACAGTCAGGGATTTACAAAACTTTTTTTTTTAACCTGTTTGACATAAAATATTTACTTAAAGTCTGCTTAGATTTCAAATTAATATTTCAACAATTTAATGACACATTTGCATGTCCTCAGTTCTCTGATATTAGTCACATGACATGCAGGAAAACTGTGTTATTTCAGTATCATTAAACTGCTATTATAGTTTTTGTATTTTCCAATGTAATTGAGTTTTAGTAATTCTGTTGGCCTTTTTTGTCATTATTATTAGTTATTGTTTTTTTAAATAGTTTATACAGTCTATATAGTTATTTTATTTTTTTAGTTTTAGTTATTAGTACAATTAACTTTTTATTTTTATTTCAAGTAACAACTTTTTTGTTTTAGTTAGTTTTAGCTATATATTATATAAAATATAACTAGAAATAATTTTGTATATTACCAATACATTCCTTCCTTCATTCCCTCACTCATCCCCTCATTCATTCATTCCCTCACTCATTCATGCATGCCCTCATTCATTCATCCCCTCACTCACTCACTCATTCATTCCTTCCCTCACTCATGCATGCCCTCACTCACTCATTCATTCCTTCCCTCACTCATTCATGCATGCATGCATGCATGCCCTCACTCATTCATTCCTTCCCTCACTCACTCATTTATTCATTCCTTCCCTCACTCATGCATGCCCTCATTCATTCATTCATGCCCTCACTCATTCATTCATTCCCTCACTCATGCATGCCCTCACTCACTCATTCATGCCCTCACTCACTCACTCATTCCTTCCCTCACTCATGCATGCCCTCATTCACTCATCCATGCCCTCAATCACACATTCATTCATTCCTTCCTTCCCTCACTCATCCATTCATGCATGCCCTCACTCACACATCCATTCATGCATGCCCTCACTCACACATCCATTCATGCATGCACTCACTCACTCACTCATCCATTCATGCATGCCCTCACTCACCCATTCATTCATGCATGCCCTCACTCACTCACTCATGCCCTCACTCACTCACTCATGCATGCCCTCACTCACTCACTCACTCATGCATGCCCTCACTCACTCACTCACTCATGCATGCCCTCACTCACTCACTCATGCATGCCCTCACTCACGCATGCCCTCACTCACGCATGCCCTCACTCACTCATTCATGCATGCCCTCACTCATTCATGCATGCATGCCCTCACTCATTCATTCATTCCTTCCCTCACTTATGCATGCCCTCATTCATTCATCCATTCATGCATGCCCTCACTCATTCATTCCTTCCTTCCCTCACTCATGCATGCCCTCACTCACTCATTCATGCATGCCCTCACTCACTCGTTCATTCATTCCTTCCCTCACTCATGCATGCTCTCATTCATTCATTCCTTCCCTCACCCATTCATGCATGCCCTCACTCACTCACCCATTCAGGCATGCCCTCACTCACTCACCCATTCACGCATGCCCTCACTCACTCACCCATTCACGCATGCCCTCACTCACTCACCCATTCACGCATGCCCTCACTCACTCACCCATTCACGCATGCCCTCACTCACTCACTCACTCACTCACGCCCTCACTCACGCATGCCCTCACTCACACATTCATTCCTTCCCTCACTCACGCATGCCCTCATTCATTCATACATTCACGCATGCCCTCACTCACTCATTCATGCATGCCCTCACTTATTCATTCATTCCTTCCCTCACTCATGCATGCCCTCACTCACTCATTCATGCATGCCCTCACTCACTCGTTCATTCATTCCGTCCCTCACTCATGCATGCCCTCATTCATTCATTCCTTCCCTCACTCATGCATGCCCTCACTCACTCACTCACGCATGCCCTCACTCACTCACTCATGCCCTCACTCACTCACTCACTCACTCATGCATGCCCTCATTCATTCATTCCTTCCCTCACTCATGCATGCCCTCACTCACTCACTCATTCACGCATGCCCTCACTCACTCACTCATGCCCTCACTCACTCACTCACTCACGCATGCCCTCACTCACGCATTCATTCCTTCCCTCACTCACGCATGCCCTCATTCATTCATACATTCACGCATGCCCTCACTCACCCATTCATGCATGCCCTCACTCACTCATTCATGCATGCCCTCACTCACTCATTCATTCCTTCCCTCACTCATGCATGCCCTCATTCATTCATCCATGCCCTCATTCATTCATTCCCTCACTCATGCATGCCCTCACTCATTCATTCATGCCCTCACTCACTCATTCATGCCCTCACTCATTCATGCATGCCCTCACTCACTCATTCATTCCTTCCCTCACTCATTCACCCATGCACGCAGGCCCTCACTCACTCACCCATGCACGCATGCCCTCACTCACTCACGCCCTCACTCACTCACTCACGCCCTCACGCCCTCACTCACGCCCTCACTCACGCACTCACGCCCTCACTCACGCATTCATTCCTTCCCTCACTCACGCATGCCCTCATTCATTCATACATTCACGCATGCCCTCACTCACTCATTCATGCATGCCCTCAATTATTCATTCATTCCTTCCCTCACTCATGCATGCCCTCACTCACTCATTCATGCATGCCCTCACTCACTCATTCATTCCTTCCCTCACTCATGCATGCCCTCACTCACTCATTCATTCCTTCCCTCACTCACTCATTCATTCCTTCCCTCACTCATGCATGCCCTCATTCATTCATCCATGCCCTCACTCATTCCTTCATCCATGCCCTCACTCATTCCTTCATGCATGCCCTCACTCATTCCTTCATGCATGCCCTCACTCACTCACCCATGCACGCATGCCCTCCCTCACTCACTCATGCACGCATGCCCTCACTCACGCATTCATTCCTTCCCTCACTCACGCATGCCCTCATTCATTCATACATTCACGCATGCCCTCACTCACCCATTCATGCATGCCCTCACTCACTCATTCATGCATGCCCTCACTCACTCATTCATTCATTCCTTCCCTCACTCATGCATGCCCTCATTCATTCATCCATGCCCTCATTCATTCATTCCCTCACTCATGCATGCCCTCACTCATTCATTCATGCCCTCACTCACTCATTCATGCCCTCACTCATTTATTCATGCCCTCACTCACTCATTCATGCATGCCCTCACTCACTCATTCATTCCTTCCCTCACTCATTCACCCATGCACGCATGCCCTCACTCACTCACTCACTCACGCCCTCACTCACTCACTCACTCACTCACTCACTCACTCACGCATTCATTCCTTCCCTCACTCACGCATGCCCTCATTCATTCATACATTCACGCATGCCCTCACTCACTCATTCATGCATGCCCTCAATTATTCATTCATTCCTTCCCTCACTCATGCATGCCCTCACTCACTCATTCATTCCTTCCCTCACTCACTCATGCATTCCTTCCCTCACTCATTCCTTCATCCATGCCCTCACTCATTCCTTCATGCATGCCCTCACTCACTCACCCATGCACGCATGCCCTCACTCACTCACCCATGCACGCATGCCCTCCCTCACTCACTCACCCATGCACGCATGCCCTCACTCACTCACCCATGCACGCATGCCCTCACTCACTCACTCACCCATGCACGCATGCCCTCACTCACTCACTCACCCATGCACGCATGCCCTCACTCACTCACTCACCCATGCACGCATGCCCTCACTCACTCACTCACCCATGCACGCATGCCCTCACTCACTCACTCACCCATGCACGCATGCCCTCACTCACTCACTCACCCATGCACGCATGCCCTCACTCACTCACTCACCCATGCACGCCCTCACTCACTCACTCACTCACGCACGCCCTCACTCACTCACCCACGCACGCATGCCCTCACTCACTCACTCACTCACGCACGCATGCCCTCACTCACTCACTCACTCACGCATGCCCTCACTCACGCATGCCCTCACTCACTCACTCACGCATGCCCTCACTCACTCACTCACGCATGCCCTCACTCACTCACGCACGCATGCCCTCACTCACTCACTCACTCACTCACTCACGCATGCCCTCACTCACTCACTCACTCACGCACGCCCTCACTCACTCACTCACGCCCTCACTCACTCACTCACGCACGCCCTCACTCACTCACTCACGCACGCCCTCACTCACTCACTCACGCACGCCCTCACTCACTCACTCACTCACGCCCTCACTCACTCACTCACTCACGCACGCCCTCACTCACTCACTCACTCACGCACGCCCTCACTCACTCACGCACGCCCTCACTCACTCACGCACGCCCTCACTCACTCACGCACGCACGCCCTCACTCCCTCACTCACGCACGCCCTCACTCCCTCACTCACGCCCTCACTCCCTCACTCACTCACGCACGCCCTCACTCCCTCACTCACTCACGCACGCCCTCACTCCCTCACTCACTCACGCACGCCCTCACTCCCTCACTCACTCACGCATGCCCTCACTCACTCACTCACTCACGCATGCCCTCACTCACTCACGCATGCCCTCACTCACTCACTCACTCACGCATGCCCTCACTCACTCACTCACGCATGCCCTCACTCACTCACTCACTCACGCATGCCCTCACTCACTCACTCACTCACGCATGCCCTCACTCACTCACGCATGCCCTCACTCACTCACTCACTCACGCACGCCCTCACTCACTCACTCACGCCCTCACTCACTCACTCACGCACGCCCTCACTCACTCACTCACGCACGCCCTCACTCACTCACGCACGCCCTCACTCACTCACGCACGCCCTCACTCACTCACTCACGCACGCCCTCACTCACTCACTCACTCACGCACGCCCTCACTCACTCACTCACTCACGCACGCCCTCACTCACTCACTCACTCACGCACGCCCTCACTCACTCACGCACGCCCTCACTCACTCACGCACGCCCTCACTCACTCACGCACGCACGCCCTCACTCCCTCACTCACGCACGCCCTCACTCCCTCACTCACGCCCTCACTCCCTCACTCACTCACGCACGCCCTCACTCCCTCACTCACTCACGCACGCCCTCACTCCCTCACTCACTCACGCACGCCCTCACTCCCTCACTCACTCACGCATGCCCTCACTCACTCACTCACTCACGCATGCCCTCACTCACTCACGCATGCCCTCACTCACTCACTCACTCACGCATGCCCTCACTCACTCACTCACTCACGCATGCCCTCACTCACTCACTCACTCACGCATGCCCTCACTCACTCACTCACTCACGCATGCCCTCACTCACTCACTCACTCACGCATGCCCTCACTCACTCACGCATGCCCTCACTCACTCACTCACTCACGCATGCCCTCACTCACTCACTCACTCACGCATGCCCTCACTCACTCACTCACTCACGCATGCCCTCACTCACTCACTCACTCACTCACGCATGCCCTCACTCACTCACTCACTCACGCATGCCCTCACTCACTCACTCACTCACGCATGCCCTCACTCACTCACTCACTCACGCATGCCCTCACTCACTCACTCACTCACGCATGCCCTCACTCACTCACTCACGCATGCCCTCACTCACTCACTCACGCATGCCCTCACTCACTCACTCACGCATGCCCTCACTCACTCACTCACGCATGCTCTCACTCACTCACTCACGCATGCCCTCACTCACTCACTCACTCACGCATGCCCTCACTCACTCACGCATGCCCTCACTCACTCACGCATGCCCTCACTCACTCACTCACGCATGCCCTCACTCACTCACTCACTCACGCATGCCCTCACTCACTCACTCACTCACGCATGCCCTCACTCACTCACTCACTCACGCATGCCCTCACTCACTCACTCACGCATGCCCTCACTCACTCACTCACGCATGCCCTCACTCACTCACTCACGCATGCCCTCACTCACTCACTCACGCATGCCCTCACTCACTCACTCACGCATGCCCTCACTCACTCACTCACGCATGCCCTCACTCACTCACTCACGCATGCCCTCACTCACTCACTCACGCATGCCCTCACTCACTCACTCACGCATGCCCTCACTCACTCACTCACGCATGCCCTCACTCACTCACTCACGCATGCCCTCACTCACTCACTCACGCATGCCCTCACTCACTCACTCACGCATGCCCTCACTCACTCACTCACTCACGCATGCCCTCACTCACTCACTCACTCACGCATGCCCTCACTCACTCACTCACTCACGCATGCCCTCACTCACTCACTCACTCACTCACGCATGCCCTCACTCACTCACTCACTCACGCATGCCCTCACTCACTCACTCACGCATGCCCTCACTCACTCACTCACGCATGCCCTCACTCACTCACGCATGCCCTCACTCACTCACGCACGCCCTCACTCACTCACTCACGCACGCCCTCACTCACTCACTCACGCACGCCCTCACTCACTCACTCACGCACGCCCTCACTCACTCACTCACGCACGCCCTCACTCACTCACTCACTCACTCACTCACGCATGCCCTCACTCACTCACTCACTCATGCATGCCCTCATTCATTCATCCATCCATGCATGCATGCATGCCCTCACTCAGTCATTCATTCATTCCTTCCCTCACTCATGCATTCCTTCACAACACACCCTGGGTTCCAGTTTATATACATGTACACATAGATTCTGCATAATAAACTGGGGTATATGAGTAAGTATTTTAGCAAATACTCTGCCTTTCAAGGAACAGATAATGAACGCATGAATCCTCTGTTCCCTCACAAATGTCCAAAACGATCTGTAAGCTGGCACAGGCGTCTGGAGCCCTCATGAAATAGCTTGGAGGGACAGAGCGTCTCTGGATTTAGCACTGGATTACTCGTGATGTTTCTGGCACACAGCATGTTTGAGCAGGGAAAACTCTAAATACCACTTGTTCTGCACGGAAAATAAAAACCCTGTCATTATTTATTTACCCTCATTTCACTCCAAACCTACATTCTAATGAATATTTTGTTCCATGGAACTTATAAGGGCAATTTTTGAAGAAGAATATCTTGAATTCTCTTTAATATAATCATGAAAGCAAATGAGGACTAGTGCGGTCAAGAAAAAAAGAGAGGTATCATAAAACATTCAGTTTTTTAATGGTTTTCATGCAAAGCTGTCATATGGCTGCAGAAGACCTGAAATAAAACATCTGCAGTTTTTACAAAGAAAAAAAAACTTATTTGATAAGCTGTGTTACCGTACCTTAAATGGTGAAAAATTGTAAATCCAAGAGCATCTCATATGTAATTTTACTCTAAAATATGCAGAATTATGGTTTCTGGAAGTAAAAATTGTGATACACCACATAATTACAGTGAGGGACATTCCCAGAAGTCTCTGTGTGACATATTGCTTATTTTAAATCAATAATTTTGCTTCTTCTTATTCATCAGTAATGAACATTAAGGTATTTTTATGTAACATTATATAATATTCAGTGAATGTTTATTGCATTACTTTCGCATTGTATGCTACTCTGATGGTTTTTTTCTATCTTTGTGACATGCCTTTTTTTTTTTTTTTTACTGTACAAGCTGCATTATCAAGGTGTTTATCAGTACGTTTTACAGTAAAAAACAGTTTTATACCAATATACTATCCTGTAATACCTGGAATATATTTGTTCATACAGTGAACTTTTGACAACAACAGCTGTCAGTTTTTAACATAAATTTGACTGGATATTTTATGGTGTAATGAATAGTAAACAAAAACATAATTGTCAATGTTGTGGTTTGGTTTGCTACACATACTGAAGCGCGTGATGCTCGCGGTGTTCTTTAGCCTCAGTAAGTGAGGAAAAACACGAGCATCGCCTCCAGAACTGCTCTAGTCACTTCATTAGCATTTCACTGATCGTTTGAGAAAACTATGGTCATATCATACACGCAGAAACTTAAAGGTTTTCACAACCCGTCAAAATAAAAGTTCAGTTTAACTTAAAGAAATTGTGACAAAAAAACATTACTATTGTATAGTAGAATGTACATCAACATAATAATAATACTAAAATTAACACTAACTATAATAATAATAATTATTATTATTACTTTATTGTAAAAAAAAGAATAATATCAAACAAATTTCTTCCATATTTTAAGTTTAAAAGCAAACCTCTGTTGCACATTGCTTGCCAAAAAATAAAAGGGTTTGTTTAATTTTAGTTTTGTCTTCCTTTAATAACCAGAATTTCTGAAAAACCAAAACATTTCATAGGGCTATTATTGTAAAAAATAATAATAATAATAATATAATATATTATATTATATTACATTACATACATATATATATTTATTAACATATCAAAATTGTTTTTATAAATTTATTTAATTACACATGGTTTTTCATTGTTAAAATTTCATTAAACCATTAAAATAGGATCCAGAAAAATTACAATGGAAAACAGAATTTGGTGAAAATAAAATGTATTTCATAGGGCCCTAAAAAAATTATTTCTGTTAAACGTTTGTTCAATACATTGTTGTAAAATTGTGTAAGTTTCACGATTTCAATTAATTGGACATGGTTTCTGAATACTAAAGTTGAATTTAACAATTCAAACGGAGTCCAGAAAAATTAAAACAGAATCCAGAAAAACTCAAATGGGGAAAAATAAGAAATATAAAACAGAATTTGGGAAAAAATAAAATGTAATTTGGGGGAAAAAGTAAAACAGACTCCACAGGGCCCTATCCTTCATATCACTTCCACCGCTGCTCATAGGCTCCAACACTGGAAATCCAACACTTAGTACATCTGAGCTACACTTTGGAAAACTTAAATCCACTTTGAGAACGTCTAGGATTGTTTTTGCCAGAATTGAGGGTTAAAGCTTTCCAACTTTGTTTTTTTTTTTTTTAAAGGACATGCGTTTCCAACAAAATGAACTCTTCAATACGTATGCATTTTTCATCTGTAGATAGTCTTTGCACCCTGTCCAGAAATTGTACAAAACATCTTTAAAAGAGAATATAGAAGGTTATTCAAGTAGAGAGTCATAAAAGGAAAAAGCCTGGTGGACTTTGTCCCAAAAACTGAACTTTGTAAATCTAACAGGGAAAGAATGTTTCTTCTGGCATGAGTTGGCACTTTATACTGGAGCTGTTTGTACTAAACACAATCTCGCTTTATGAGCAAAGCTGAGCACTTGAAATTTCTCCTGGGCATTTGGCTCTGTTGTGCAATGGCAAAACAATGGCGCTGCACTGTTGTACAGGTTAAGTCAATCTGGGGGGCCCCTCTGGGCCCCGCACTCGCGCGTGTGAGGCCTCAGGAAAGGGGCATCTTTGGCAGTCAAGTGAATGTTCTTGATGAAAGCAAACACACGCGCTTTTGTGTCTGTGGCTCTCAGGTTTCTGAGGAACTTCCTCTTCCAGGGGCCCGAGGGCCACCAGCTCTGGACCCCTGTTAACCACCTCACCCTTAAATTGCCAGAACACTTCCTGAACAGTTTTAATATGGAAGCAAACATTTGTTGCTATTTATGTTTCACCATAACTTTAAAAGATCCTGAAAATGTTGTACCACATATCGGCACTATATTAGTTATCAACCAATATAAGACTTGTTTATTTTACATTTACAATAATTGTTCATGGTAATTAAATGTTAATTAAGTGTTCATACTCACTTCTCTTATTTTTACATTTAAATTATGTTTGCCATAGGGCTGCACAATTTGGGAAAAACATCTAATCGGGATTTTTCTGATAAAAATTGTCATTTAAAATGCAATTTTAAAAATTACTGGTTTGCCGTGCTTTTTTTGGTAGAGCTGCACAAATGGGTCAAAATTTTGTTATACATCAATACTGCTATAAAACAACAACAACAATAATAATAATAATAATAATAATTATTATTATTATTACCTAATAAAAACACAACAGTACTAAAAAAAAAAAAAAAAACATAAGAACACTATTGTAATATTTCACTGTAAAATAAAAAAAAAAGTATTTAGAAAAAGTAATATTAAATAAAATAATTTAAATTACAATACTGATATTTATGGCTTAATTTACAAACACTAAACAATAAATAATAATGTTAAATAATGAGCTGCTGACATGAACATCATGATAAATCACGCAGCGCAAATATTTACGGAAATAAACCGCAGCATTTGCATTTTGATAATCACATCAAGACATTTTGCGATTTCGGTTTTATTTCAATTAATCGTGCAGCCCTATTATTAAACACTTGTTTTTTTATCTAAATGCTTTTGAAGTTAATTTAATAACAGTTAAATGTAATCTTTAGAAAATCTCAAAACGAATATATATTTTAATGTTGTGATGCCTGCATTCACTTTTAGCATTTAAAGTGAGTGGTTTTAGTTTTGAATGTTTTATTTCTTATTTATTTACACCAAATAGTATAGATTTTACCCATACCATGAAAATACATATTGA
Source organism: Acrossocheilus fasciatus (assembly GCA_036784905.1). Taxonomy (NCBI): domain Eukaryota; kingdom Metazoa; phylum Chordata; class Actinopteri; order Cypriniformes; family Cyprinidae; genus Acrossocheilus; species Acrossocheilus fasciatus. Next base: position 873,780 of record CM071949.1, on the reverse strand, counting down.
GCCTTATCAAAAACATAATGTGAAAAATGCTGTCAAATCCAATGAGGTTAGTGCTGTCAAACAATTAATCACGATTAATCGTATCCAAAATAAAAGTTTTTGTTTATATTATATATATATATATATATATATATATATATATATATATATGTGTGTGTGTGTGTGTGTGTGTGTGTGTACTGTGTATATTTATTATGTATATATAAATACAAACATGTGCAAGTAAGTATTTAAGGAAAATGTTATGTTTATATATAATATTAATTAAATGAATATAAATATATACATATAAATATTTTCAAAATATGTACTGTATGTGTGTGTATTTATACATGCATAATAAATATACACAGTACACACATATATATTATGTAAACAAAAACTTTTATTTTGGGTGCGATTAATCGTTTAGCACTAAAATGTGGTCGAATATACACCCAAAAAAAGTCACGAAAAATGATCCAACACTGTTAATAAGATCAAAAAAGAACGTATTGTGAGTTTGACCTCAGAATAGTTGATTATTGAGTATTTATACGCAGACGATTGAAACGCCTCCATACCTGTTCCTTGGCTTCGGACACCCAGGTCTGGGACAGGAGCTGCAGTCTGGACTTGTGATATTTCCTAGTGGTCTTAACGGCAATAAAAACGTCTCTGAAATCTAAAGAGGAGTCTTTGGATCGTGGCCCAGGGGAGCGGGTGTGCGACGGGCGAATGAGAGCGCCGTCCTTGGCATCGTGGCTTCTTTGGCCGGGGCTCCTGCGTCCGGCTCCGGCGGGCCTGGGCAGATCCGTCTGACGCGGAGGAGGCTGTAAGGAGGGAATGAGGAGCACCAGAAGGGCACAGAGCGCCAGGGAAAGCAGAAAGCAGATTTTGTTGGTGCAGACATGGGATAAGTGCATTCTTCCGGTGCTCAACCGCCTGCGCCGGCCTGCCTCGCCACAACAACAGCAGCCATCCTCACTGCATCGCTGCGGACCCTGCGCAAACACAACCACACACGCACCGCTGGAGCTCCAACTTAAGCAATCATCTTAAAGGCACAGTATGCAAGTTTTCAACGGTAGAATTCGCATTTTCAAAACAATAATAAAAACGAAGCTTGATGACGCTATGAAGGAGGAGGTTCTATGGAAGCCTGTTTCAACCACTGAATAAAAAATTTAAAAAAAAAGGTTATTGCGACTTTTTTTCCCCAGAACTGCGTGATACAAACTCGCAATTGCGAGATATAAACTTGCAATTTTGAGAAATTAAGTCAGAATTGTGTGATATAAACACAATTGCGAGTTATAAAGTCAAAATTGCAAGATATGAACTCGCAATTCTGAAATGTCAGTTTGTCAAAAATAAAATAAAATTGGAATTTCTCCAGATTTGCAAATCCTTGGGACTTTTGGGATAACATAAGTACACAACTGCATGACATATATCACACTGTGCAAGTAGGATATTTTATTATGAAAATCCTACATATTTTACACTTTTATAGGAAGTGTTCACCCAAAAATGAAAATGGGATGAGTTTGTTTCTTCATCAGGTTTGTAGAAATGTGTCGCTGCATCAGTGTCTCAGCAATGGATGCTCTGCAGTGAATGGGTGCCGTCAGAATGAGAGTCTGATAAAAACATCACAATAACCCACAGCACTCCAGTCCATCAGTTAACATCTGGAGAAGACAAAAGCTGAGACACATCCAGCATTAAGACGTTTTTAACTCAAATATGAGTCTATAATCCATAATAACGCTTCCTCCAGTGAAAAAAAGTGTCTGAATCAGGAGAGAAATCTGCAGATCAAGCAGCGTTTACAAGACAAAACAGCTCTAAACAAATATGTGGCTGGATTTTGATGTGAGAGACAACAGCAGATGCACTTTTTCACTGAAGGAAGCGTTATTATGGACTCATATTTTAGACATTAAAAGTGTCTTAATGGTGTGGATTATTGTGATGTTTTTATCAGCTGTTTGGACTCTCATTCTGACGGCACCCATTCACTGCAGAGCATCCATTGCTGAGACACTGATGCAGAGACACATTTCTGTACCAATGAGCACATTTTCAGCGAATTTTATTAAATTCATATAATTAATCTTAAATGAATTAATATCTGAACATGACATTATGAAAACAACCAAATCTGCCAGGCTCTTTAAATGTTCACATGGTTTGTTTTATTACCCCCCCCACAGCTCACTGTGCAATCCAATGCAAGCATATGCGTTCAGTTTCTTTCTGGCACCGGTGAGCATCTGTCAACCATTTCCTTTCTTCTATTTTCAGAGCTGAAATGATACCTCGAGCAGACACAGATGTGGAAGCTGAAATCACATTCACTGCGAGATGTTTACTCTATTTAAAAAAAAAGAAAAAAGTCTGAATTGTGAGATACAAACTCGCAATTACTTAAAATAAAAAAAAAGTCGCAATTACTTACATTAAAAAACAACAACTGCGAGATGTCAAATCAGAATTCAGATCAAATGTAAATGACGTAAACTTTACTTTTTATTCCCTGGCATACATTCACACATTCCAGAGCAGCACTGAGTCTAATCTAAAGCTCACGTCACTGCTATGCATCCTGAACACACACAATTAAATCATATTTTCATTCTTTTAGCATACTTTGACAAAATTAACTTTGATTGGAAAGTACTCGCGGTGCAAAAACTGTTGAGCGTGGTCAACGATGCCAGAAAAATGTACATAAATCATCACATAAATACTCAAATGGTTTGATTTTTTCACTCTTTGTTTAGATTATTAAAGTTTTGTGTATTAATAGTATTGTAATCATTTTTTTCTATGTTTTAAAATCTGCATCTGGGGGTAAAACTGTATTGGCCTAATTTTAATATATATATATATGCACTTTAATGCATTATTTAGTTTTATGGTTACCGTTAAAATATTTTATGTTTATGAATTTAAATTTTATATAAATTACTCTAGACCTATTATTAGTCAAGTAACTTTGATTAACTTTTTTGATCCACTTCAAAAGTTGAAGTGAATAAATGTGCATTTATTCACTATTAAATAATGAATTGGTGTGTTTATTAAATAAACCAAAACTGAACTGACAAAGCATTTAAAACAGTCTGCATCTGTACACATCTGTGTATATGTGTGTAAATACATATACATTTACATACATATATATATATATATATATAGTGTTTTAAGATTGAAAATGTGACTGGGGAAAAGAGTAAAGAGCTGATATATAAAGAAAAAAGGGTTGAAATCTGTTAGTTTAACATACAACAATTTAAACAATCAATATAAAGATGATAAACAACACGTGATATAAAAGTGTGCAAAGTTGAAGAAAAGTAAAGCGTTGATTTCTCCGTCCAAACACTGTATTAGTTAGATGAAATACTAGGGTACTACAGTGTTCAGTGATGTCCAGTACACAACAGTGCACTGCTATGCTACCGTGACACAAAAACACTTCATATAAAGTAGTTTTAGGCTGTATTTTGACGCCGAGGCGAGCTTCTCTGTTTACACACAGCTTTCACCGCGTTTCTCTTTCTACACCGAACCGAAACTTCACACAAACCGCACAGAGGTCAAATAAAGCCACTCTTACACCACAAACACACACAGTAAATATAATAAATCTGGCTTTGGTGAGGCGTCTTACGTGCTGCTCCTCGTCGAGTGTGAGCGGAACCAGCGCGACTCCGGATCATCTCCTGATTGCTCTGCTTTGGCTTCTTCTTCGCTCGACGCTTCCAGAAGTTCTCTGATCAACAGTCAGCA